>CM038678.1:322709005-323055738 GCA_021605205.1 Aegilops longissima | reverse complement strand
CCTCTCGAGGATGGTATACTACTTGACACTCCTTCGTATGCATGCATAGGTATTGTCGAACATCACGGATGTCGAGGAGGAGTGCGAGCGCAAGTGTACGTCTACACCATCCGCGAGGGAAGCGTGGACGAGAAGACGGAAGAAAGGAGAAGAAGACGGAGCGGCAGCTGAGCTGGAGCCGGACATCCGGACGCAGAGCCGGATCATCCAGGCTCAGCCGGATCATCCGGGCCGAACCCCGGATCATCCAGGTAATCCATACACCGCGACGGCCGAACCTTGCAGAATCTGCTCGGCGAAGCCGGATCATCCGGATGATGCCCGGATCATCCGGACCCCCACCCGGATCATCCGGCCCTTTCCTGCGTGCATGACTTGGGCCGAGGCCCGTGTACCCTTTCGCCCCCTCACTTACCCCTTCGCCCACTAGACTATAAATAGACCTCCTCCACCTCCTTTTTAGGGGAAGCAAAGTGATAGCTCATTTGTATGTGAGCTTTGCTCCTACCTTCTCCTCTTGAGAGAGAGAGAGAGACCACCACTCCCATGGAGTTCAAGACCTCCATGTGAGAAGATCCAGCGGGATAGATCGATCAAGACCCCCTCTTGGGCGGCCCCCTTCAAGACCTCCTCATGGAGATGAACTCTAGCTTGTATCTTTCCCTTTGTTGTTCATGTACCTTGTGGATCTTGTGTGTTTGATTGTCTAGTGGATGTGTCATTGGACTTGTTCTTGAGTGTTTCCCCTTGTGATTTCTCTCCGTTCTTCCCCGTGTTCGTCGTGTTCTTCGAGGGATCTCGCTCCTTTCGTGAAAGATTGGTCGTCTAGGGTTCCATCCTACATCACATAGTCTTGGAACTCAAGTGATGCCATAGCGATCTTCTTCTCTTCCTCATAGTTGTGCAAACGAAAGATTTTGTCGACCTTTAATGCCCATGAAAGGCACTCTTCGGGGTCATTGCTTCCATTGAACTTGGGCATGGTGAATTTGAGCTTTCCATAGCGTTGCTCTTCATTGTGTTGTTGGCGATGGTGATGATGACGCCCTTGACGTGGATGCCAATCATCTTCGTGTTGCTCTTGGCGTGGATGAAGTCCATGATCAACTTGCTCTTGTTGAATGTGAGGTTGAGGTGGAGCTTGACGAGCTTGTGGAGGAGCTTGGGGAACTTGACGTTGCACACGTGGTTGGTAGTTCCTCTCGTGGATTTCTTCTCTAAGTGCTTCCTCTTGATTGCGCCGTTCGCGATTGCGGTTGGCGATGGCTCGACTTGATTCTTGAAGGGCACGTTGCGCCTCAAGAGCTTGCGCTTCTCGTTGTTGTTGTTGAAGACGTTGAGCCTCGGCGTCGCGCTCGTTCTTCCTCTTGGTGTCGTAGTCGTTGTCGTTCTTGAGCTTGAGCAAAAGCGTCTAGGTTTGAGTGAGGACGAGGGACTTGCTCTCGTGAATGCTTGACGTGTAGCGGATTGCGGGATGCACGACGATCTTGACGCGCAGCTCGTCGAAGAGTGTTCGATGACGGTGTACTTGAGCCAGATAAGGAGTCGTCGGAGTGTCGGCTTGAATGGCTCCGTCTTGAATATGAAGAAGTTGAAGGAGGACGGTTCACCAACAAAGCACGGATCTCGTCCATTCTTGCATCATTCTCTTGCTTGTGCGCGTCGAGCTTGTTGTCGAAGTAGTCTCTTGTACGTTGCTTGGAGAGTCGCAAGTCGGTGGCGAGGTTGTCGATGCGGTCGTTCATTGCTTGTTGCTCTTGATGCAACGCTCGTTGTGCACCGAAGAGGTGGCTCTTGCTGATGTATGATGACATGTCGTCGTCTTGCTCCAAGAAGAGTGGGTTGGTAGAAGTACTAGGTCTATCCATCATTCCAAGCAAAAATGTGAGTGGTAGAAGGAGAACTTATACCAATGTACCTTGACCGATGTTGATGATGAATCAAGTTCACTCAAATGCGGACAATGAAATAGCACTATTGGTACCAATTCTTGTCGGTTCTCACACCTACACAAGTAAAAGCTTATTGTGGAGCTTGGTTACGATGGTGGTAAAAATTTGATGCAATTGAAAGTGGGATTCGATAATGTTGGAAAAGATTCACAAATTTGCAAATGCAACAAGTAGACCAAGCAAGAAAGGGGGGGTACACGGAAACACACACGCAAATAGATAAGTGGGATTGTGCAAACCAAAATTGAGCCAAAATGTGGAATCCACGAAAATGCTCTTGTTGCACAATACTAGAGAGACGCTAGCACGATTGCACAATAGGCGGATACAGAACTCATGTACAACCTACTAGGCAAAATCCAACGATCTCTATCCCAAGTATGCTATAAGTATGGTATTTCGGTGCTATGATCCAAGATGATCTTATATGACAATCTTAATGTAGTATGGTGCTATGGTTCTTGTTCATAAGCTCTTTGCTTATCTTTCCTCTTTGCTTAAAAGCTTTGGTGGCTCTTTCACTTTTGAGCTCTTTTCTTATGCAAAACGTCACGAACCAAGATAGCAATTGTGTATGCGATGAAAACTTTGTGACACACAAGTTGATGCCAAGATATGCACCACTATGGTATGGTATGTATGCTATGGAGTATGATCACTAATGTGCACAAGTCACGTTGCCGGCAATACTCAAAGGCTAGTCTCGATGGGTAAGCAACGCAAAAGATGGGCTATGATGTTTATCAATGCAATGGCAAGGTTTGGACAAAGATGTCGTCGAGATTACCGTCCTTGCTTACGGTTGAAGGTTCCAAACGGATGCGAATGTGGATGATGATGTGATGCACGGTCTTCAGTACGTTGGCGAAGATGCCGCTGCACATTGGTCAGAGTTGCCGAAGTAGCGGGAGTCGTCGAAGATGCACAACCTTCCTGTCTAGGCCGGAAGTTCCGGGTAAGACGGAAGGTCCAGGGTCCGGAGGTTCCGGGGAAGGCCGGAAGGTCCGGGCGGGGCCGGAAATTCCGGTGGTCGTGATTCTGCCAAGAATAGAGACTTCGGGATCGTGGATTTGGGCGGAAAAACTTGGGGGAAAACCCAAATCCAAAGGGGAAAAATAAGAAATTAGAGGGGAAGAAGGGTAGGGATGCTAGATCCACTCGAAGCAAAGCAAATCCATGGATCAAATCCAACAAAACTTCATCACACCAACAAATCACAAAAAAAATTGGGGCTATTTTTGGTGGGGATTTAGGAAGAAAACACCAAAATCAAGCTAGAAAACACGGGGTAGGGGCTCCAAAAACGTGATCAACGTGGCTCATGATACAAAGATGATGTAGGGAAGAACCCTATGGGGCCGATCTTTCACGTTTGTAGTGGATCCTACGGGGAAACACAAAGAACGCGCGGAAAATACAAGGGAAAACGCGGGGAGAAATGAGGGAATCACTCAACCGACAAGTATCAATCACACAAGGGCTAGATCACCGAACACATAAGGTAGCACAAGATTCAAAATCAACAAAGGAAAGATACAAAGGTAGCCGTTCTTCTCCTTGAGGAGGTCTTGATTGTCTTCCCTTGAAGGGGTCTTGAATCCGCTTGGGGGATCTTCTCCGAAGAGGTCGTGAGCTCCGAGGAGAAGTAACCAAGTGGATGAGCAAGGATCTCACACAAAATATGAGCTAAACCAATGCTAACCCTAAACCGTAGGTAGGAGAAGAGTATATATAGTTTACTGGGCGAAAGGATAGACGGGCCTCAGCCCAAGTGGCTCTTGCAAGACAGCAGGGCGGAAGTTCAGGCGGGGCGGAAGTTCAGGCGGGCCGAAGTTCCAGGCGCCGGAGGGTCGGGCAGGTCCGCCTAACCCAAAGTTGGCGCTGGTGGAGCAGGGCTAGCGTCCGGGGCGGAAGGTCGGGTGGGCGGAGGTTCGGGGCGAAAGGTCCAGCGGGCGGAGGTTCGGGCTAACGGAGAGTTGGCACGCCCAGGCTGGTCGATGTCGTCGAGGCGGAAGCTCGGGTAGGCTGGAAGTTCGGGCTATGGCGGAGGTTCCGGCTGTCGAGAGAGTTGCGCCTGTCGTTTCTTCTTCAGCTCCTGGCTCCTTGACTTGAACGTTGTACCTGATCTCGCATAGCGTCTCGGACTTAGGTAGTAGCCATGTCTGACTGGAAGAAAAGGGGAACTCAAGTAGGAGCGATGTCACCTCGGATTGAATAGCACTAGCTCTTGCTCTTGTCATGGGTCCACTTGGAGCTTGGATAGTCAATGGAAGGTCCATGGGGATGACGGAAGGATGCTCCGCATCACTAATGTTCATGAGAATATGATGCTGCCTAAATTGGATACATTTGTTTTGCTTACAAATGAAGGGCCTAGCTTGGAGAAGGATGAACATTGGAGCAAGAACACGCATGGAGTTGATGGCATGCGCAAGGGGATCAAGAACGGAGTTACAAGTGATAATTTCAGGACTTTGAAGCCACCATAAGGAGTGCATGAAGCCTTGGACGAAATATACAAGATGCAACTTCATAAATTTCGTCTAGAGGCTATTCTAGGTGCTGCGTCACCTTATTATTGGGCCAGGCCCATGTATTTTCGAAATACTTAAGTATAGGCTGTTTTTAGAGTCCGTATGTGTGGGGAAACAAGAGTTAGGGTTGGTTTCGGACCCCTCCTCCAAGGGCCACAAAATTCCGCCCTCTTCCTCCATATATACAGCCCTTAGGGCGTCGTTTAGACTTTGTGTTTTGCTTAGATTAAAAGTTCACCATAGCTGCAACTTCACGCACTTCGTTTGTGTTCAACGACCAGACCAAGGCGTCACAGAACCCCACCTTGATAAATAAAGCTTTCCTCTTATATTCGCAATATCCAGATTGCAATCTTAGTTTCCTGCTTGTTCTTCATTTGCCTGCAGGAAACAGACTTTGGTGGTCAGGTTGATCATGCTCCAGCGTGGTCAATAACCTCTCGGAGTTGGTCTAGCGATTGCTAAGGCGCGACGTCCTCGCACGTTCATAGTCGGATTGTCAAAGTCGACTTCATCCTAAACGATAGCCACCATCTCATCGAAAGACGGGACACCTTTGCCTCTATCAAGTGGTATCAGATTTCCAGGTTGCTCGGTGAGATTTTACTGTTTTTCGTAGTTTAGATCGAGTCTGTTCTTCATACCTATAGTCCACGAAAATGCCAAAAAAAATTAGGGTTAGTTCATCCCATCCGAACCAATCTGAGCCTTTGCATAATATTTTCTGTATTCGCTTTGTTGAATTTGTGGTTGCATCGTCGTGTCAAGTTGCTGGTCTTAGCGTCTAGTCCTTTAGAGTTTCGAGTTCTGTTCACAGGTTGTCAGGTCGCCGCTGCCATATATCACCACCGCATCATCATCGTCGCTGCTGCCATATACCACCACCGCACCAACTTCGTCACCGCTGCCATATACCACCACCACATATTCACCGCTAATCCGAATCCATATACGCCACCACATATCTGCCGCCATCACGCCAATCCGAGTCCACCTGCAACATAAGACCAGCAACTTGACACGACGATGCAACCGCAAATTCAACAAAGCAAATACAGAAAAGATTATGCAAAGGCTCAGATTGGTTCGGATGGGATGAACTAACCCTAAATTTTTTTGGCATTTTCGTGGACTATAGGTTTAAAGAACAGACTCGATCTAAACTACGAAAAACTGTAAAATCTCACCGAGCAACCTGGAAATATGATACCACTTGATAGAGGCAAAGGTGTCCCGTCTTTCGATGAGATGGTGGCTATCGTTTAGGATGAAGTCGACTTTGACAATCCGACTAAGAACGTGCGACGACGTCGCGCCTTAGCAATCGCTAAACCAACTCCGAGAGGTTATTGACCATGCCGGAGCACGATCAACCTGACCCCGAAGGTCTGTTTCCTGCAGGCAAACGAAGAACAAGCAAGAAACTAAGATAACAATCTGGAAATTGCGAATATAAGAGGAAAGCTTTATTGATCAAGGTGGGGTTCTGTGACGCATTGGTCTGGTCGTTGAACACAAACGAAGTGCGCGAAGTTGCAGCTATAGCGAACTTTTAATCTAAGCAAAACCCAAAGTCTAAACGATGCCCTAAGGGCTGTATATATGGAGGAAGAGGGGAGAATTTCGTGGCCCTTGGAGGAGGGGTCCGAAACCAACCCTAACTCTTGTTTCCCCACACATACGGACTCTAAAAACAGCCTATACTTAAGTATTTCGAAAATACATGGGCCTGGCCCAATAATAAGGTGACGCAGCTCCTAGAATAGCCTCTAGACGAAATTTATGAAGTGGCATCTTGTATATTTCGTCCAAGGCTTCATGCACTCCTTATGGTGGCTTCAAAGTCCTGAAATCATCACTTGTAACTCCGTTCTTGAGCCCCTTGCGCATGCCATCAACTCCATGCGTGTTCTTGCTCCAATGTTCATCCTTCTCCGAGCTAGGCCCTTCATTTGTAAGCAAAACAAATGTATCCAATTTAGACAACATCATATTCTCATGAACGTTAGAATCATTACCAAGAAACGAAAGTACCTGGTAATTTAATTGGCGTGCGCGAGCTCTAGTAATTGGTCCAGTATATGTAACAGTAGGGGCTGTGGGTGTAACAATGGTATTGATGTCCTCATGAGGGCCCAGAGATACCTCTCCGATACTCGGAGTGACAAATCCTAATCTCGATCTATGCGAACCCAACAAACACCTTCGGAGATACATGTAGAGCATCTTTATAATCACCCAGTTACATTGTGATGTTTGATAGTGCACATGGTATTCCTTCGGTATCCGGGAATTGCATAACCTCATAGTCAAAGGAATGTGTATATTGATAGAGGCAAAGGTGTCCCGTCTTTTGATGAGATGGTGGCTATCGTTTAGGATGAAGTCGACTTTGATGATCCGACTACGAACGTGCGAGGACATCGCGCCTTAGCAATCGCTAAACCAACTCCACGAGGTTATTGACCACGCCGGAGCACGATCAACCTGACCACGAAGGTCTGTTTCCTGCAGGCAAACGAAGAACAAGAAAGAAACTAAGATTGCAATCTGGATATTGCGAATATAAGAGAAAAGCTTTATTGATCAAGGTGGGGTTCCGTGACGCCTTGGTCTGGTCGTTGAACACAAACGAAGTACGCGAAGTTGCAGCTATGGCGAACATTTAATCTAAACAAAACAAATGTATCCAATTTAGGCAGCATCATATTCTCATGAACATTAGAATCATTACCAAGATACGAAAGTACCTGGTAATTTAATTGGTGTGCGCGAGCTCTAGTAATTGGTCCATTATATGTAACAGTAGGGGCTGTGGGTGTAACAATGGTATTGATGTCCTCATCATCCTCCCCATCTTGAAATGAAGTCGTCCTCGACGGAAGCTCATCTTCCTCACCCAAATAAGGCTTCAAATCTGCAATGTTGAAAGTGGGACTAACCCCAAAATCTGCAGGTAGCTCAAGTTTATATGCGTTACCATTTATTTTCTCTAACACCTTAAAAGGATCATCAGCACGTGGCATTAGCTTTGATTTGCGCAAATTAGGAAATCTATCCTCACATAAATGTAACCAAACAAGATCTCGGTGCAAACACAACATGTTTTCTACCCTTATCTCCAGCAAGTTTATATTTGGCATTCATACGCTCAATGTTTTCCTTAGTTAACCCATGCATTTTAAAAATCAATTCAGCACGTTCTTTAGCATCAAAATTAACCTTCTCCGAAGATGGAAGAGGCAACAAGTCAATAGGCGCACGAGGTAGGAAACCATACACAATTTCGAAAGGGCACATCTTAGTAGTAGAATGCAATGAACGATTATAAGCAAATTCAATATGAGGCAAGCATTCTTGCCACATTTTCTTATTATTCTTCAAAACAGCCCTAAGCATAGTAGACAATGTTCTATTGACTACTTCAGTTTTTCCATCAGTTTGGGGGTGACAAGTAGTACTAAAAAGCAGTTTAGTCCCCAACTTAGCCCATAAACATCTCCAAAAGTGGGTAAGAAATTTAGAATCACGATCAGAAACAATAGTATTTGGCACACCATGCAAGCGAATAATTTCACGAAAGAACAAATCAGCAACATTAACAGCATCATCGCTTTTATGACATGGTATATACTGTGCCATTTTCGAGAATCTATCCACGACAACAAATATGCTATCCCTCCCCTTCTTTGTTCAAGGTAAACCTAAAACAAAGTCCATAGATATATCCTCCCAAGAAACACTAGGTACAAGCAAAGGCATATATAAACTATGAGGATTGAGTCGTGACTTAGCTTTTTGACATGTAGTGCAGCGAGCAACAAAACGCTCAACATCCCGTCTCATCTTTGGCCAAAAGAAATGCGTAGCAAGTATGTCCTCCATCTTCTTCACGCCAAAGTGTCCCATTAGTCCTCCTCCATGCGCCTCCTACAACAACAAAAGATGAACGGAGCTAGCTGGAATGCATAGCTTGTTAGCACGAAACACAAATCCATCGTTAAAGACGAACTTGTTCCATGTTCTACCTTCTTTACAATTCTGTAGTACATCTTTAAATTCAGCATCATGCACTTATTGATCTTTGATGGTCTCCAAACTGAATATTTTAAAGTCAAGTTGTGAAAGCATAGTATAACGACGAGACAATGCATCAGCAATAACATTTTCATTACCCTTCTTGTGTTTAATGACATAAGGGAAAGTCTTACTGAATTCAACCCATTTAGCATGTCTACGGTTCAGTTTTGCTTGACTTTTAATGTGTTTCAAAGATTCATGATCAGAATTTATAACAAATTCTTTGGGCCATAAATAATGTTGCCATGTTTCTAAAGTCCGGACAAGAGCATATAATTCTTTATCATAAGTAGAATAGCTCAGACTAGGCCCACTCAATTTTTCAGAAAAGTATGCAACAGGTTTGCCATCTTGTAATAACACACCTCCTAATCAAATTCCACTAGCATCACATTCAAGCTCAAATGACTTATTAAAATTAGGAAGTTGGAGTAAAGGAGCATGTGTCAACTTATCTTTCAATATCGTGAAGGCTTCTTCCTGTGCGGTACCCCAAACAAAAGGCACATCCTTCTTTGTAAGCTCGTTGAGAGGTGCAGCAATGGTGCTAAAATCTCTCACAGAACGCCTATAGAAACCAGCGAGTCCAAGAAAACTCCGCACTTGTGTGACCGTCTTGGGCTGCGGCCAACTCTCAATAGCTTCAATCTTGGCTTTATCAACTTCAATTCCCTGTGGAGTAACAACATAGCCAAGAAAAGATGCTCGGTCGGTGCAAAAGGTGCACTTCCTAAGGTCACCAAACAAACGTGCATCACGTAGAGAAATAAAAACAACACGTAAATGTTCCAAATGTTCTTCCAAATATTTGCTATTAATCAGTATATCATCAAAATAGACTACCACAAATCGTCCAATGAAAGAACGTAAAATTTCGTTCATTAGTCTCATGAAAGTACTAGGTGCATTAGTTAACCCAAAAGGCATGACTAACCACTCATATAAACCAAACTTAGTTTTAAATGTTTTTTCCATTCATCTCCCAATTTCATACGAATTTGATGGTATCCACTACACAAATCAACTTTGGAGAATATTGTAGAGCCACTCAATTCATCAAGCATATCATCTAGCCTAGGAATAGGATGACGATAACAAATAGTAATATTATTAATGCCTCTACAATCAACACACATACGCGACATACCATCCTTTTTAGGCACTAGTATAATAGGAAAAACACAAGGACTAAGAGATTCGCGTATATAACCTTTGTCGAGCAGCTCCTGTACTTGACACATAATCTCTTTCGTCTCCTCTGGATTGGTTCGGTATGGTGCACGGTTGGGTAGCGATGCACCGGGAATTAAGTCAATTTGATGCTCAATCCCTCGAATAGGTGGTAATCCTGGTGGCACGTCTTGTGGGAAGACGTCAGCGAACTCCTGCAAAATGTTAGTGACAGCAAGGGGCAAAGAGGAAGGCACGTCCTCGAATGAAATAATGCCTCTTTGCACATAAAAGGATAGCAAACATATTTGCTAAAATCTAGCTCATCAATATCAGATTTGGTGGCAAGTAAACATGCACTTTTCAATTTAATTTCAGAAGCAACACTAGATGGTTTATCATTAGGCTTCATTTGGTGCTCAAATTCTTTTGCCACAATCTGATTTTCACTCTTATTTTTCTCCTGTTTTGCTTTATTAGCTCTATTAATATCATCTTTCAAAATGGAATCAGGAGTCATAGGAAGCAAAGTAATATTTTTATCCTTATAAACAAGAGTATACTGATTGTTTCTACCATGGTGTGCAGAATTTTTATCAAATTGCCATGGTCTACCAAGTAATAAGGAACATGCTTGCATAGTTACCACATCACAATCAACATAATCAGCATATGTAGAGATACTAAAATGCACCCGAACAGTACGTGTTACCTTAACCTTGCCGCTGTTGTTGAACCATTGGATGTAGTAAGGATGTGGATGTGGTCTTGTGGTGAGAGATAGCTTCTCCACCATCTCCATGCTAGCCAAGTTGTTGCAGCTCCCTGCATCGATGATGACGCGAATAGAACGTTCCTTCACAACTCCCTTTGTATGGAACAAATTATGCCTCCGATTTTGCTCAGCTTGTGTAACCTGCACACTCAAAACACGTTGAGCAATTAAACATTCATACCTGTCGGCATCTTCAGCAGCAATGTATTGTGTCTCATGATCAGAATCATCTCCACCGTGTTCGTCATGTGTAATAAGAGCCAAAGTCTCCTCATCATAGTCACTAGCGGACTCATACCCACCATCCTCAGTAGCAATCATCACACGCTGAGATTTGCATTCTCTCGCAAAATCTCCTCTTCCCTTACAACGACGACAAATAATATCACTTGTGCGCCCTGTTGACGCCATGGAAGAAGAAGAGCTCTGTGCAGGCCCGACAGGTGTGCTCTTGGCAGATAGTGGTGGTTGTGCCTGCTTTCTTGTATCACGGTTGGAGGTGGCACCTGAAGGAGGGGATGGTGCAGTGGAAGTAGATGATGCACGTGGTGTCCATGATGAAGGTCGACCTACAGAAAAGTTAGTTCGCACCAATGCCTGTCGATCCTGCACTTTACGTTCAGCTTTTCAAGCAAGATGGAATAAACGAGTGATATTATTATAATCCTTATACTCTAGAATGGTCTGAATCTCTCTATTTAATCCACCCATAAAACGTGCAAGCATAGCTTCATTCTCCTCAAAAATACCACATCTAATCAAGCCAGTTTGTTATTCCTGATAATATTCTTCTACAGAATTTTTTCCTTGTCTTAACCGCTGCAATTTTTGAAGTAATTCACGTTGATAATATGGTGGAACCCAACGAGTATGCATAGCAGTTTTCAAAGTAGACCAAGTAGCTGGAACAGGATATAATCTACAATGTTCAGACCACCAAACACATGCAAATCTAGTGAAAGCACAAACACCAGCAGGAACACGTCTCTCCTCAGGATATTGTAAACTTGTAAATCATTGTTCAGTTTCTAACTCCCAAGTAAGATATATATCAGGAACATATCTACCCTCACATGGTGGAATATTCAGTTTCAGTTTAGGGAGATGGTCATGATCTCATACCTGAGGGGGAGCCCTAACATTGCCATTATTTGCATGTGGACGACCTGGTGGTTGTGGTGCTCGTGGTTGCACGTAGTTCTGATTTTGATCAACTTCATCCTCGTAATCTCCCACATAATCATCCTCCTCCCCATCAGCAGCAGGAGCCACAGAAGTATCAACAGCAGCACCAATAGTTTGGCCAAGCGCAAGAGGGACACGGCTCGCTTGGCGGAGGGCTGTTTCGCGACGTGGAGGTAGTCATTGTTGTTGTTGTTGTTGTAGAGGTGTGTTACGTGCAGCCGGTGGTGGTGGTGGAAGACGCGTGAGCAATTCATTAAACTTGTTATCAAGCTTTGTTTCGAACATCTTCTTCATGCCATCTATCTTCTCCATGGCCTCTTCATATCTGTTTAGCACATCTTGCACCTATCCACTCATCATTTGCTGAAATTTATCATGCAACTCCTTATTCATCATGTTCTCCCAGTCAGTCTCGTCGGCTTGTGATCCTGGCATGGTTAGCAACAATAGAAACACACAAGAATATGATCCTACAAACTACTAACAAGAGGTGGTGGTGGGTGTCACAAATCCGTCAAGCAAATCTCAAATTCTTACCAGTTCTTCCCAAAGAAGAAGGTGATCGGCAACCGTTGTAGTCAAAACTCTCAAAGCTTGGATAGAGCGATTACGGGGAGGGTCAAGCATACGGCGTAGATGTATGTGGATCTGGGAAGGCTTATAATATGCTAGCAAAAGGGTCAGCAATAATCAATTCAGAGATGCAAAGTTGAATAAACGCTCAACGACGGTACTGTGCTGGTCCTAGGCTAGACCGTGCTAGAGACGCGAGCATAGAACACCAAAAAAATCACGGTGCTGCACGTAAACAAGGGAAAAGCACACTCTAGAAAAAAATCGCTCTGTTTTTTTTGCGCTCCTCTCTTTTTTGCGAAAAATCACTATAATGGCGAGTGTCTCAAAACTCTTCCCAGGTCAAACTGACAGGATGGGCACGAATTTTTTTTTGACTTTTTTTTGGAAATCAGGGCAGCGACGACGAAAAAGTGCGACAAAAAAATCACTATGATGGCATGTGGCTCAAAAGACTCAGAAAAGCCTAAAAACAGGATAGGGAAAAAAATCGGCTGCCAAAATTTTGGCCTAAAAACTACCCGGAGGTCTCCAGACTTTTTTTTCCGAGACCTACTCAGGCAAGGAAACACGAATCAGAAATTAAACGGACCTCGAAAACAAACCTAATATGAAAGTAACTCGGATTGGTGGTAGGATATGGCAGCGGTGCTGGTATATGGATACGGATTGGTGGTGGTATATGGATACGGATTGGTGGTGGTATATGGATACGGATCGGCGGCGAATAAGCGGTGGTTGTAGATGGCAGGGGCGATGATATGGTGCGGCGGCGGCGTGACAACTTATGACCAGAACTCGTGATAGAGGCAAGGGTGTCCCGATGTTTCGATGAGATAGCAATCGTTTTCTGTGGGAGTCGACTTTGACGATCTGACTCCAACGTGCGAAGACGTCGCGCCTTAGCAATCGTAAACCAACTTCCAAGGGGTTATTGACCACGCCGGAGCACGATCAACCTGACCACAAGGGTCCATTTCCTGCGAGAAAACGAAGAACAAGCAAGAAACTGAGATTGCAATCTGGATATTGCGAATAAAAGAGGAAAGCTTTATTAATGAAGGTGGGGTTCTGTGACGCCTTTGTCTGGTCGTTGAACACAAACGAAGTACGCGAAGTTGCAGCTATGGCGAACTTTTAATCTAAACAAAACCCCAAAGTCTAAACGATCCCCTAGGGGATGTATATATGGAGGAAGAGGGGGGGAATTTTGTGGCCCTTGGAGGAGGGGTCCGAAACCCACCCTAACTCTTGTTTCCCCACACATACGGACTCTAAAAACAGCCTATATTGAAGTATTTCGAAATTACATGGGCTAGGGCGAAAAATAAGGTGATGCAGCGCCTAGAATAGCCTCTGGATGAAAATTATGAAGTGGCATCTTGTATATTTCGTCCAAGGCTTCATGCACTCATTATGGTGGCTTCAAAGTCCTGAAATCATCACTTGAAACTCTGTTCTTGTCTCCCTTGCGTATGCCATCAACTCCATGCTTGTTCTTGCTCCAATGTTCATCCTTCTCCAAGCTAGGCCCTTCATTTGTAAGCAAAACAAATGTATCCAATTTAGGCAGCATCATATTCTCATGAACATTAGAATCATTACCAAGAAACGAAAGTACACAGTAGTTTAAGCTGGCGTCTTGTGAGCTCTAATGTCGGTCCAAGTATGTATAGTAGCAGGGGTTGTGGGTGTAACAATGGTATTGATGTCCTCATCAACTCGAAACTCTAAAAGACTAGACTCTAAGACCAGCAACTAGACACGACGATGCAACATAAATTCAACAAAGCAAAATCTTGAAAAGACTATGCAAAGGCTCGGTGGTTCGGATATGATGAACTAACCCTAATTTTTGTGGCTTTTTCGTGGACTGTAGGTACGAAGAACAGACTCGATCTAAACTATGAAAAACTGTAAAATCTCACCGAGCAACCTGGAAATCTGATACCACTTGATAGAGGCAAAGGTGTCCCGTCTTTCGATGAGATGGTGGCTATCGTTTAGGATGAAGTCGACTTTGACGATCCGACTACGAACGTGCGAGGACGTCGCGCCTTAGCAATCGCTAAACCAACTCCGAGAGGTTATTGACCACGCCGGAGCACGATCAACCTGACCACGAAGGTCTGTTTCCTGCAGGCAAGCGAAGAACAAGCAAGAAACTAAGATTCCAATCTGGATATTGCGAATATAAGAGAAAGCTTTATTGATCAAGGTGGGGTTACGTGGCGCCTTGGTGCAGTCGTTGAACACAAGCGAAATGCACGCGAAGTTGCAGCTATGGCGAACTTTTAATCTAAACAAAACCCAAAGTCTAAACGGTGCCCTAAGGGTTGTATATATGGAGGAAGAGCGGGGGAATTTCGTGGCCCTTGGGGAAGGGGTCCGATACCAACCCTATCTCTTGTTTTCCCACACATACGGACTCTAAAAACAGCCTATACTTATGTATTTTGAAATTACATGGGCCTGGCCCAAGAATAAGGTGACGCAGCACCTAGAATAGCCTCTGGATGAAAATTATGAAGTGGCATCTTGTATATTTCGTCCAAACCTTCATTCACTCCTTACGGTGGCTTCAAAGTCCTGAAATCATCACTTGTAACTCAGTTCTTGTTCCCCTTGCGCATGCCATCAAATCCATGCTTGTTCTTGCTCCAATGTTCATCCCTCTTATCTATGACAGGTCCTTTATTTGTAAGCAAAACAAATGTATCCAATTTAGGCAGCATCATATTCTCATGAACATTAGAATCATTTACAAGAAACGAAAGTACCTGATAATTTAATTGGCGTGCGCGAACTATAGTAATTGGTCCAGTATGTATAGCAGCAAGGGCTATGGGTGTAACAATGGTATTGATGTCCTCATCATCCTCCCCTTCTTGAAATGAAGTTGTCCTCGAAGGAAGCTCATCTTCCTCACCCAAATAAGGCTTCAAATCTGCAATGTTAAAAGTGGGACTAACCCCAAAATCTGCAGGCAGCTCAAGTTTATATGCATTATCATTTATTTTCTCTAACACCTTAAAAGGACCATCAGCACGTGGCATTAGCTTTGATTTGCGCAAATTAGGAAACCTATCCTTACGCAAATGTAACCAAACAAGATCTCCAGGTGCAAAGACAACATGTTTTCTACCCTTATCTCCAGCAAGTTTATATTTAGCATTCATACGCTAAATGTTGTCCTTAGTTAACTCATGCATTTTAAGATCAATTTAGCACGTTGTTTAGCATCAAAATTACCCTTCTCCGAAGATGGAAGAGGCAACAAATTAATGGGTGCACGAGGTAGAAAACCATACACAATTTCAAAAGGGCACATCTTAGTAGTAGAATGCAATGAACGATTATAAGCAAATTCAATATGAGGCAAGCTTCTTCCCACATTTTCTTATTATTCTTCAAAACAGCCCTAAGCATAGTAGACAATGTTCTATTGACTACTTCAGTTTGTCCATCAGTTTGCGGGTGACAAGTAGTACTAAAAAGCAGTTTGGTCCCCAACTTAGCCCATAAACATCTCCAAAAGTGGCTAAGAAATTTAGTATCACGATCTGAAACAATAGTATTTGGCACACCATGCAAGCGAACAATTTCACGAAATAACAAATCAGCAACATTAACAGCATCATCGCTTTTATGACATGGTATAAAGTGTGCCATTTTCAAGAATCTATCCACGACAACAAATATGCTATCTCTCCATTTCTTTGTTCGAGGTAAACCTAAAACAAAGTCCATAGATATATCCTCCCAAGGAACACTAGGTACAGGCAAAGGCATATATAAACCATGAGGATTGAATCATGACTTAGCTTTATGACATGTAGTGCAGCGAGCAACAAAACGCTCAACATCCCGTCTCATCTTTGGCCAAAAGAAATGTGTAGCAAGTACGTCCTCCGTCTTCTTCATGCCAAAGTGTGCCATTAATCCTCCTCCATGCGCCAACTGCAACAACAAAAAACAAACAGAGCTAGCTGGAATGCATAGCTTGTTAGCACGGAACACAAAGCCATCATTAATAACGAACTTGTGCCATTGATGCGGAGCATCCTTCGGTCATCCCCATGGACCTTCCATCGACTATCCAAACTCCAAGTGGACCCATGACAAGAGCAAGAGCTCGTGCTATTCAATCCGAGGTGACATCACTCCTATTTGAGTTCCCCTTTTCTTCCAGTGAGACATGGCTACTACCTAAGTCCGAGACGCTATGCGTGATCAGGTACAACATTCAAGTCAAGAAGCCAGGAGCTGAAGAAGAAACGACAGGCGTGAACTCTCTGGACAGCAAGGAACCTCCGGCCACAGCCCGGAACTTCCGGCCCCCGGAACGTCCGGCCTACCCGGAGCTTCCGGCCGCCGACGACATCGACCAGCCAGGACGTGCCAACTCTCTGGTTATCCCGGAACCTCCGGCCCGCCCGCACCTTCTGGCCCCCGGACCTCCGGCCCGCCCGGACCTTCCCGCACCCGGACGTCAGCCCTGCTCCACCTAAGCCAACTTTCTGGTTAGGCCGGACCCTGCCCGGACCCTCCGGCGCCCGAAACTTCTGGCCCTGCCTGTGCGCAGCCACTTGGGCCGCGGCCTGTGTACCCTTTCGCCCCGTAAACTATATATACTTCCCCACCTCCTCCTAGTTAGGGTTAGCATTGGTTTTAGCTCATATTTTGTGTGAGAGCCCTTGCTCATCCACTTGGTTACTTCTCCTCGGAGCTCGCTACCTCTTCGGAGAAGATCCCCCAAGCGGATTCAAGACCCCTTCAAGGGAAGACAATCAAGACCTCCTCAAAGAGAAGATCGGCTACCTTTGTATCTTTCCTTTGTTGATTTTGAATCTTGTGCTACCTTATGTGTTCGGTGATCTAGCCCTTGTGTGATCGATACTTGTCGGTTTAGTGATTCTCTTGTGTGTTTTTCCTTGTGTTCTTCCGCTCGTTCGTCGTGTTTTCCCCGTAGGATCCTCTCCAAACGTGAAAGATCTACGATTAGGGTTCCGCCCTACATCATCTTGGTATCATGAGCCACGTAGATCACGTTTTTGGAGCCCCTGCCCCGTGTTTTCTAGCTTGATTTTGTTGTTTTCGTCCTAAATCCGAAAATTCCCCACCAAAAATAGCACCAAAATTTTTTGTGATTTGTTGGTGTGATGAAGTTTTCTTGGATTTGATCCGTGGATTTGCTTTTCTTCGAGTGGATCTAGCTTCCCTACCCCTTCTTCCCCTCTAATTTCTTCTTTTTCCCTTCGGATTTGGGTTTTTCCCCAAGTTTTTCCGCCCAAATCCACGATCCCGAAGTCTCTGTTCTTGGCAGAATCGCGACCACCGGAAGTTTCGGCCCATCCCGGAACTTCCGGCCCCCGGACCTTCCGGCTTTCCCTGGAACCTCCGGACCCCGGACCCTCCGTCTTGCCCGGAACTTCCGGCCTAGACAGAAAGGTTGCACATCTTCGACGACTCCCGCTACTTCGGCAACTCCGACCACGGTGCAGCGGCATCTTCGCCAACGTACTGAAGACCGTGCATCACATCATCATCCACATTCGCATCTGTTTGGAACCTTCAGCCGTAAGCAAGGACGGTAATCTCGACGACATTTGTCCAAACCTCGCCATTGCATTGATAAACATCATAGCCATCTTTTGTGTTGCTTACCCATCGAGACTAGCCATTGAGTATTGTCGTCAACGTGACTTGTGCACATTAGTGATCATACTCCATAGCATACATACCATACCACCGTGGTGCATATCTTGGGATCCACTTGTGTGTCACAAAGTTGTCATCACATACACAATTGCTATCTTGGTTCGTGAAGTTTTGCATCAGAAAAGAGCTCAAAAGTGAAAGAGCCACCCAAGCTTTTAAGCAAAGAGGAAAGATAAGCAAAGAGCTTATGAGCAAGAACCATAGCATCATACTACATTAAGATTATCATATTGGGTCATCTTGGATCATAGCACCGAAATACCATACTTATAGCATACTTGGGATAGAGATCGTTGCATTTTTGCCTAGTAGGTTGTGCACAAGTTCCGTATCCGCCTATTGTGCAATCGTGCTAGTGTCTCTCTAGTATTGTGCAACAAGAGCATTTTCGTGGATTCCACATTTTGGCTCACTTTTGGTTTGCACAATCCCACTTATCTATTTGCCTGTGTGTTTCCGTGTACCACTATTTGCTCGGTCTACTTGTTGCATTTGCAAATTTGTGAATCTTTTCCAACATTATTGAAGCTCACTTACAATTGCATCAAATTTTGTGCCACCATCCTCACCAAGCTCCACCATAAGCTTTTATTTGTGTAGGTGTGAGAACCGACAAGGATTGGTACCAATAGTGCTATTTCATTGTCCGCATTTGAGTGAACTTGATTCATCATCAACATCGGTTAAAGGTACATTGGTATAAGTTCTTCTCCATCTACCACTCACATTTTTGCTTCGAATGATGGATAGGCCAAGTACTTCTACCAACCCACTCTTCATCGAGCAAGACGACGACATGTCATCATACGTTACCAAGAGCCACCTCTTTGGTGCACAACGAGCATTGCACCAAGAGCAACAAGCAATGAGCGACCACATCGACAACCTCGCCACCGAGTTGCGACTCTCCGAGCAACGTACAAGAGACTACTTCGATAACAAGTTCGACGCTCACAAGCAAGAGAATGATGCAAGAATGGACGAGATCCGCACCTTGATGAGGAACCGGCATCATTCCACTTCTTCATCCTCAAGACGGGTCCGCTCGAGTCGACACTCCAATGACACCTTCTACGACTCAAGTACACCGTCATCAAACACTCTTTGACGAGCCACGCGTCAAGACCGTCATGAATGTCGCAACCCGCTACATGACAAGCATTCACAAGAGCAAGTACCTCATCCTCAATCAAACCAAGCCGCTTTTGCCCAAGCTCAAGAACGACAACGACTCCGGCGCCAAGAGGAAGAACGAGCGCGTCTACACCAAGAATAACAAGATGCCGAGGCGCAACATCTTCAACAACAACAACGAGAAGCGCAAGCTCTTGAGGCGCAACGTGCCCTTCAAGAATCAAGTCGAGCCATCGCCAACCGCAATCGCGACCGACGCAATCAAGAGGAAGCCCTTCGAGAAGAAATCCAAGAGAGGAATTACCAACCACGTGTGCAACGTCAAGTTCCTCAAGCTCCTCCACAAGCTCATCAAGCCCCACCTCAACCTCAAGTTCAACAAGAGCAAGTTGACCATGGACTTCATCCACGCCAAGAGCTACATGTAGATGATTGCCATCCACGTAAAGGGCGTCATCATCACCATCGCCAACAACACAATGAAGAACAACGCTATGGAAAGCTCAAATTCACCATGCCCAAGTTCAATGGAAGCAATGACCCCGAAGAGTATCTTTCATGCGCATTGAAGGTCGACAAAATCTTTCGTTTGCACAACTATGAGGAAGAGAACAAGATCGCTATGGCATCACTCGAGTTCCAAGACTATGTGCTCATATGGTGGGAACAAATCCTTGAGCGGCGACAAGCAAGAGGTGAACCTCCAATCACCACTTGGGATCAAATGAAAGATGTCATGCGAGCACGTTTTGTGCCCACTTACTACAACCGCGACCTCTTCAAGAAACTCCAACTCCTCAAGCAAGGAACAAAGAGTGTTGAAGAATACTACAAGGAAATGGAGATAGCCATGATTCGAGCCAATGTGAAAGAAGATGATGAGCAAACAGTGGCACGTTTCTTGAATGGACTCAATCATCCCATCAAGAAGATCGCCGACTTCCAACCCTACTCCAACCTCATTGAGCTCGTGCATCAAGCTACAAAGGCGGAACGTCAAGTGCAAGATGACTTCAAGTACGCTAAGTACTCGTCCAAGACCTACGGCTTCTCCAACAACCAATCTTCAACGACTCCTCCAACATCTACATCAACCAAACCTTCTACAAACAACGACAACAAGTCAAGTTACAAGAAAACTTCGACAAGCTCAAGTCGTCCTCCTCCTACTACAAGCAACTTCAAGCCACGTGCTTCGTCATCTACTCCGACCGATGAGACCGTCAAGACAAGCTCCTTCAAGTGTTTCACTTGCGGCGGCCGAGGCCACAAGTCCTATGAATGCACCAACAACTCGCACCATGATCCTCAATGACGATGGCACCTATGACTCAATGAGTGATGAGGAGATGGAAGCTCTTGAGCATGTGTCCATGCACCGGCGAGTGAACGAGGATGAAGATGAACAAGTCTTTTGTGATGAGGATTCGAGCCCCGCTCTCGTGGTCTCCAAGGCCTTGACTCTTCAACATCAACAAGAAGAAGACCAACGATGCCACATCTTCCACACAAAGGCCGACATCAATGGAAGGCCCGTCAAGGTCATCAATGACGGAGGTAGTTGCCACAACTTGGCAAGTGAAGAACTATGCTGCAAGCTTCAATTGGTCAAGAGGAAGCACCCACACCCCTACAAGGTTCAATGGCTAAGTGACTCCGGCACTATGCGAGTCGAGCATTCGCTCCAAGTCTCCTTCAAAATTGGTGCATATGAGGATACTTTGGAGTATGATGTGGTACCAATGACCGTTTGCCACGTCCTTCTTGGTCGACCATGGCAATTCGACCATGGTGTCTTCCACAACGGGCGTACCAATCACTATAGCTTCAAAATGAAAGGGAAGGAATATGTGCTACGACCTATGTCTCCCAGTCTGATAGAGGCTAAGGTGTCCCGTCTTTCGATGAGATGTGGTTTTCGCTTTGGAGGAAGTCGACTTTGACGATCCGACTACTGAGCGGCGAGGGCGTCGCGCCTTAGCAATCGCTAAACCAACTCCGAGAGGTTATTGACCACGCGAGCACGATCAACCGACCACGAGGGTCTGCATTTCCTGCGAGCAAGCGAAGAACAAGCAAGAAACTGAGATTGCAATCTGGATATTGCGAATATAAGATG
Organism: Aegilops longissima; assembly: GCA_021605205.1. Taxonomy (NCBI): domain Eukaryota; kingdom Viridiplantae; phylum Streptophyta; class Magnoliopsida; order Poales; family Poaceae; genus Aegilops; species Aegilops longissima. The sequence goes on along the minus strand of CM038678.1, from coordinate 323,034,495 downwards.
AAAACTTTATTGATCAAGGTGGGGTTACTGTGGCGCCTTTATGCAGTCGTTGAACACAAGCGGCATGCGAAGTTGCAGCTATGGCGAACTTTTAATCTAAACAAAACCCAAGGTCTAAGCGGTGCCCTAAGGGCTGTATATATGGAGGAAGAGGGGGAATTTCGTGGCCCTTGGTGGAGGGGTCGAAATCAACCCTAACTCTTGTTTCCCACACATACGGACTCTAAAACAGCCTATACTTAAGTATTTCGAAATTACATGGGCCTGGCCCACTAATAAGGTGACGCAGCACCTAGAATAGCCTCGGGACGACATTTATGAAGTAGCATCTTGTATATTTCGTCCAAGGCTTCATGCACCCATTATGGTGGCTTCAAAGTCCTGAAATCATCACTTGTAACTCTGATCTTGTTCCCCTTATGCATGGCATTATCTCCATGCTTGTTCTTGCTCAATGTCCATCCTTCTCCAAGCTAGGGCCTTCATTTGTAAGCAAAACAAATGTATCCAATTTAGGCAGCATCATATTCTCATGAACATTAGAATCATTACCAAGAAAGCGAAAGTACGATAATTTAATTGGCGTCTGTGAGCTCTAGTAATTGGTCCAATATATGTAGCAGAGGGGCTGTGGGTGTAACAATGGTATTGATGTCCTCATCATCCTCCCTTCTTGAAATGAAGTCGTCCTCGACGGAAGCTCATATTCCTCACCCAAATAAGGCTTCAAATCTGCAATGTTAAAAGTGGGACTAACCCCAAAATCTGCAGGCAGCTCAAGTTTATATGCATTATCATTTATTTTCTCTAACACCTTAAATGGACCATCAACACGTGGCATTATCTTTGATTTGCGCAAATTAGGAAACCTATCCTTACATAAATGTAACCAAACAAGATCTCCGGTGCAAAGACAACATGTTTTCTACCCTTATCTCCAGCAAGTTTATATTTAGCATTCATCGCTCAATGTTTTCCTTAGTTATCTCATGCATTTTAAAATCAATTCAGCACGTTCTTTAGCATCAAAATTAACCTTCTCCGAAGATGGAAGAGGCAACAAATCAATAGGTGCACGAGGTAGGAAGCCATACACAATTTCAAAAGGGCACATCTTAGTTGTAGAATGCAATGAGCGATTATAAGCAAATTCAATATGAGGCAAGCATTCTTCCCACATTTTCTTATTATTCTTCAAAACAGCCCTAAGCATAGTAGACAATGTTCTATTGACTACTTCAGTTTATCCATCGGTTTGGGGTGACAAGTAGTACTAAAAGCAGTTTAGTCCCCAACTTAGCCCATAAACATCTCCAAAAGTGGCTAAGAAATTTAGTATCACGATCTGAAACAATAGTATTTGGCACACCATGCAAGCGAATAATTTCACGAAAGAACAAATCAGCAACATTAACAGCATCATCGCTTTTATGACATGGTATAAAGTGTGCCATTTTCGAGAATCTATCCACGACAACAAATATGCTATCCCTCCCCTTCTTTGTTCGAGGTAAACCTAAAACAAAGTCCATAGATATATCCTCCCAAGGAACACTAGGCACAGGCAAAGGCATATATAAACCATGAGGATTGAGTCGTGACTTAGCTTTTTGACATGTAGTGCAGCGAGCAACAAAACGCTCAACATCACGTCTCATCTTTGGCCAAAAGAAATGTGTAGCAAGTATATCCTCCGTCTTCTTGATGCCAAAGTGTCCCATTAATCCTCCTCCATGCGCCTCCTGCAACAACAAAAGACGAACAGAGCTAGCAGGAATGCATAGCTTGTTAGCACGGAACACAAAACCATCATTAATAACGAACTTGTTCCATGTTCTTCCTTCTTTACAATTCTGCATTACATCTTTAAAATCAGCATCATGCACATATTGATCTTTGATGGTCTCCAAACCAAATATTTTGAAGTCAAGTTGTGAAAGCATAGTATAGCGACGAGACAAAGCATCAAGCAATAACATTTTCTTTACCCTTCTTGTGTTTAATGACATAAGGGAAAGTCTCAATGAATTCAACCCATTTAGCATGTCTACGATTCAGTTTAGCTTGACTTTTAATATGTTTCAAAGATTCATGATCAGAATGTATAACAAATTCTTTGGGCCATAAATAATGTTGCCATGTCTCTAAAGTCCGAACAAGAGCATATAATTCTTTGTCATAAGTAGAATAGTTCAGACTAGGCCCACTCAATTTTTAGAAAAGTATGCAACAGGTTTGCCATCTTGTAATAACACACCTCTAATCCAATTCCACTAGCATCACATTCAAGCTCAAAAGTCTTATTAAAGTCGGGAAGTTGGAGTAAAGGAGCATGTGTCAACTTATCTTTCAATACCGTGAAGGCTTCTTCCCTATGCGGTACCCCAAACAAAAGGCACATCCTTCTTTGTAAGCTCATTGAGAGGTGCAGCAATGGTGCTAAAGTCTCTCAAAGCGCCTATAGAAACCAGCGAGTCCAAGAAAACTCCTCACTTGTGTGACCGTTTTGGGCTGCGGCCAACTCTCAATAGCTTCAATCTTGGCTTTATCAACTTCAATTCCTGTGGAGTAACAACATAGCCAAGAAAAGATACTCGATTCGGTGCAAAAGGTGCACTTCCCAAGGTTACCAAACAAGCGTGCATCACGTAGAGCATTAAAAACAACACGTAAATGTTCCAAATGTTCTTCCAAAGATTTGCTATAAATCAGTATATCATCAAAGTAAACTACCACAAATCGTCCAATGAAAGCACGTAAAACTTCGTTCATTAATCTCATGAAAGTACTAGGTGCATTAGTTAACCCAAAAGGCATGACTAACCACTCATATAATCCAAACTTAGTTTTAAATGCTGTTTTCCATTCATCTCCCAATTTCATACGAATTTGATGGTATCCACTACGCAAATCAACTTTGGAGAATATTGTAGAGCCACTCAATTCATCAAGCATATCATCTAGCCTAGGAATAGGATGACGATAACGAATAGTAATGTTATTAATGCCTCTACAATCAACACACATACGCGACGTACCATCCTTTTTAGGCACTAGTATAATAGGAACAGCACAAGGTGATGTAGGGCGGAACCCTACGTGGGCGATCTTTCACGCTTGGAGAGAATCCCTACGAGGAACACGAAGAACGAGCGGAAGAACACGATGGAAAACACGAGGAGAACGAGAGAGAGATCATTCAACCGACAAGAAAACGATCACACAAGTGCTAGATTATCGAATGCATAAAGTGATACAAGATTCAAGGACAACAAAGGGTAGGATACAAGGGTAGCCGTTCTTCTCCGCGAGGAGGTCTTGATGGGGTCCACCCTAGGAGGGTCTTGAATCCGCTTGGGGATCTTCTCCGTAGAGGTCCTGATCTCGAAGGAGAAGTAGCCAAGTGGATGAGCAAAGGCTCTCACACCGAAATATGAGCAAATCCAAAGCTAACCCTAGAAAGGATGAGGGGAAGGTCTATTTATAGTCTAGGACCTCCAAGGGGTAAGTTGGGGGCGAAACGAGTACACGGGCCTCGGCCCGATCGCTACACACAGGCAGGCGGTAGTACTGTTGCTTCATGGCGGTAGTACCGCTTTCAATGATAATACCGCTTTGTGGTGATAGTACCGCTTTCAGCGATAATACCGCTTATCTTGATGGTAGTACCGCTCCGGCGTCGTTCGATTCTGGAGTGTGTCGGGTTTTGCGGAAGTAGGCCGGATGGAGAGCGGTAGTACCGCTTGGCTCGGCTCAGCGGTAGTACCGCTTGGCTTGAGCGGTAGTACCGCTCCCTCTGGACTCTGCAGCTCCTTCTCTTGCTCTTGGTGTCCATCTTGGGCTGCAGCTTCTCCTAGGTGGGTTCCTTGGTACCTAAGCATGCACAACATTCCAGATTGAGGTAGTAGCCATGTCTCGAGAGGGTCATATGATATTTCACTAAGGAGAGAAGTCACCTCGGTCTCGAGAGCTCGAGCTCGTGCTCTAGTCATGGGTCCTCTTGGCTCTTGATGAGACGGTTGTGGATGCATGGGGATGATCGTGGGATGCTCCGCATCATCTCCCCCCCCCCTTGGGAGAGATCCGACCTCGGATCAAAAGCTTCATCTCCATGGAAAGGTGCGAGGTCCTTGACGTTGAAGATGTCGCTCACGTTGTACTTGTCGCGAGGTATGTCGATCTTGTAAGCGTTGTCGTTGTGGCGTGCTAGTACCTTGAAAGGTCCATCGGCTCGAGGAGAAGTTTGGACTTGCGTTCTTTGGGGAAGCGGTCCTTTGAAGGTGTAGCCACACTAGATCACCAATGTTGAAGGCGATGGGTTGCTTGTTGGCGTTGAGCTTGTTTGCTTGGCGTTGTACTTGGCGCTCGATGGTGTGTCTTGTATCTTCGTGCATCTTCTTGATGTATCTTGCTCGTTCACTTGCATCCATGTTGGTGCGCTCTTGGAGAGGAAGTGGTAGAATGTCCAATGGGGACAACGGGTTGAAACCGTGAAGCGACCTCGAAGGGGACTTGCGGTAGTTGAATGTCTTGCACGATTGTAGGCGTACTCGGCGATGGGTAGACATGCTTCCCACTCCTTGATGTTCTTCTTGATCAAGACACGAAGTAGAGTGGATAGTGTGCGGTTCGTCACCTCCGTTTGGCCGTCGGTTTGAGGATGGTATGCGAGGAGAACAAGAGCTTGATTCGAGCTTGGCACATAGGGTCTTCAAAAGTAACTCAAGAACTTGGCGTCACGATCGGAGGCGATTGTCTTTGGTACGCCATGGAGTCGCAAGATTTCCCTACAAAGAGATTTGCAACATGTGAAGCATCGTCTATCTTGTTGCAAGGAATGAAATGTGCCATTTTAGAAAATCTATCCACAACAACAAAGCGGAATCCTTGCCATTTTGAGTCCTAGGCAAACCAAGTACAAAATCCATACTAATGTCTTCCCATGGTTGATATGGAATAGGAAGAGGCATGTAAAGACCATGAGATTGAGCTTTAGACTTAGCTTTGCGACATGTGTAGCATCGGTTGGTGAAGCGTGAGGCGTCATGAACATCTTGGGCCAAAAGTAGTTGTTGGAGAGTCTGGCGAATGTCTTGTCGCGTCCAAAGTGTCCCATGAGGCCGCCTCCATGAGCCTCTTGCAAAAGGAGCAAGCGAAGAGAAGACTCGGGAATGCAAAGTTTGTTAGCTCTCATAAGGTAACCATCCTTGATGTAATATTGTTCCCAAGGCGTATGTGTCAAACACTTAGCATAAGGAGAAGCAAAAGATGGATCATGCTCATACAAGTCTTTTATATGCTCAAAACCAATAACATTCAACTCAAGTTGAGTGACAAGCATGTTTATCGTGAAAGCGCGTCGGCAACTACATTTTCTTTACCCTTAATGTACTTGATCACATAAGGAAAAGATTCAATGAATTCACTCCATTTGGCATGGCGCTTGTTCAATTTAGTTTGACCTTTGAGGTACTTAAGCGTTTCATGATCGGTATGGATGACAAACTCATGCGGTCTAAGGTAATGTTCCCAAACATGTAGCACACGCACTAAAGCATACAATTCTTTGTCATAGATGGGATAATTAAGTTGAGCACGGAGAGTTTTCACTAAAATATGCAATGGCTCGTTTTTCTTGCATTAAAACTCCGCCAATTCGGTACCACTTGCATCACAATGAACCTCAAAAGTTTTGTCAAAATTGGGCAAAGCAAGAATCGGAGCATGAGTAAGCAAAGACTTGAGCTCATCAAAAGCGGTTGATTGCAAAGTTCCCCAAACAAAGGGAGTATTCTTCTTGCTCAAAGCATGCAAAGGAGCGGCAATTGTGCTAAAATCTTTCACAAAGCGACGATAGAAACCCATAAGACCAAGAAAACTTCTCACTTGTTGCAAATTGGTGGGTTGGGGCCAAGTTTTGATTGCTTCAATTTTAGATTCATCAACATGGACACCCTTTGAAGAAACAACAAAACCCAAGAAAACCACTTTGTCGACTCCAAAAGTGCATTTTTCAAATTTGCATAAAGGCTTTCCTTGCGAAGAGTTTGCAACACAGATTTTACATGATTGAAGTGCTCTTTCATGGTTTTGCTAAACACAAGAATATCATCAAAGTAAACCACAACAAAAACTCCAATATAAGGATGAAGCACATGATGCATAAGGCGCACAAAAGTACAGGGAGCTTCGAAAGACCCATAGGCATCACTAACCACTCATATAAACCAAATTTGGTTTTGAAAGCAGTTTTCCATTCATCACCCTCTTGTATGCGTATTTGATAATAGCCACTTTTAAGATCAATTTTGAGAAAAGTTGGCTCCACTAAGTTCATCAAGCATGTCATCTAATCGAGGAATGGGATGCCTATATCGAGCAGTAATAGCATTGATAGGTCTACAATCGAACACAAGCGGAAACTTCCATCGGGCTTAGGCACAAGAATAACGGAGCGGCACAAGGGCTTAGGCTTTCACGTACATGACCGTTGTCGATGAGTTGTTGTACTTGCCGTTGAATCTCCTTGGTTTCTTCCGGATTGACTCGGTATGGAGCTTTGTTTGGTAGCGGCGCTCCGGGGATGAGGTCGATTCGATGCTCAATGCCTCGAAGAGGAGGTAGACCCGGAGGTAGCTCATCGGGGCAAATAGGATGGGGTTTTTCTCTCTAGGCGAAGAGGCGCTCACGTTTGGCTTGTGGCTCTCACTCACTTTTGGGTGGATCACTTTCTCACTCTTTTCTCTATGATGTGTGGCTTGCTTGTCGGCTATCACTTGACTAGGAGACATAGGTCGTAGCACATACTCCTTCCCTTTCATCTTGAAGCTATAGTGATTGGTTCGCCCATTGTGGATGACACCACGGTCGAATTGCCATGGTCGACCAAGAAGGAGGTGGCAAACGGTCATTGGGACCACATCACACTCCAAAGTGTCTTCATAAGCACCAATTTTGAAGGAGACTTGGACCGTATGCTCGACTCGTATAGTGCCGGAGTCACTTAGCCATTGAACATTGTAGGGGTGTGGGTGCTTCCTCTTGACCAATTGTAGCTTGGAGCATAGTTCTTCACTTGCCAAGTTGTGGCAACTACCTCCATCGATGATGACCTTGATGGACCGTCCATTGATGCCGGCTTTTGTGTGGAAGATGTGGCATCGTTGGTCTTCTTCTTGTTGATGTTGAAGAGTCAAGACCTTGGAGACAACGAGAGCGGGGCTCGAATCCTCATCACAAAAGACTTGATCATCTTCATCTTCATTCACTTGCCGGTGCATGGCCACTTGCTCAAGGGCTTCCATTTCCTCTTCACTTATAGAGTCATATGTGCCATCGTCGTTGAGGATCATGGTGCGCTTGTTGGTGCATTCGTATGACTTGTGGCCTCGGCCGCCGCAAGTGAAACACTTGAAGGAGCTTGTCTTGATAGTCTCATCGGTCGGAGTAGAGGATGAAGCACGCGGCTTGAGGTTGCTTGTAGTAGGAGGAGGACGACTTGAACTTGTCGATGTCTTCTTGTAACTTGACTTGTCGTCGTTTCTTGAAGGAAGCTTGGTTGGTGTAGATGTTGGAGGAGTCGTTGAAGCTTGGTTGTTGGAGAAGCCGTAGGTCTTGGATGAGTACTTGGCGTACTTGAAGTCATCTTGTACTTGGCGTTCCGCCTTTGTAGCTTGATGTCTGAGCTCAATGAGGGATGAGTATGGTTGGAAGTCGGCGATCTTCTTGATGGGATGATTGAGTCCGTTCAAGAAAGCGTGCCATAGTTTGCTCATCATCTTCCTTGACATTGGCTCGAATCATGGCTATCTCCATCTCCTTGTAGTATTCTTCAACGCTCTTTGTTCCTTGCTTGAGTAGTTGGAGTTTCTTGAAGAGGTCGCGGTTGTAGTAGGTTGGCACAAAACGTGCTCGCATGACATCCTTCATTTGAGCCCAAGTGGTGATTGGGGGTTCACCTCTTGCTTGTCGTCGCTCAATGATTTGTTCCCACCATATGAGCACATAATCTTGGAACTCAAGTGATGCCATTGCGATTTTCTTCGCTTCATCGTAGTTGTGCAAAGGGAAGATTTTGTCAACCTTCAATGCCCATGAGAGGTAGTCTTCGGGGTCATTGCCTCCATTGAACTTGGGCATGGTGAATTTTAGCTTGCCGTAGCGTTGCTCTTCATTGTGTTGTTGGCGATGTTGATGATGACGTCCTTGACGTGGAATGTACTCGTCTTCATGTTGCTCTTGGCGCGGAGGAAGACCATGATCAACTTGCTCTTGTTGAACTTGATGTTGAGGTGGAGCTTGGCGAGCTTGTGGAGGGGCTTGAGGAACTTGGCGTTGTACATGAGGTTGGTAGTTCCTCTCTTGGATTTCTTCTCGAAGGGCTTCCTCTTGATTGCGCCGTTCGCGATTGCGGTTGGCGAAGGCTCTACTTGATTCTTGAAGGGCACGTTGCGCCTCAAGAGCTTGCGCTTCACGTTGTTGTTGTTGAAGGCGTTGAGCCTTGGCGTCTTGTTCGTCTTGGTGACGGCGTGCTCTTTCTTCCTCTTGTTGGCGGCGAAGGCGTTGTCGTTCTTGGGCTTGAGCGAAAGCCTCTTGGTTTGATTGAGGGCGAGGAACTTGATCATCAACTTGCTCTTGTGAATGCTTGTCATGTAGCGGGTTGCGAGATGCATAGCGGTCTTGGCTTGCGGCTCGTCGAAGAGTGTTCGATGACGGTGTACTTGAGTCGTAGAATGTGTCGTCGGAATGTCGACTCGGCGGCTCCGTCTTGATGATGAAGAAGTGGAATGATGCGTTTTCTCATCAGCGCGGATCTCGTCCATTCTTGCATCATTCTCTTCCTTGTGAGCCTCGAACTTGTTGTCGAAGTAGTCTCTTGTACGTTGCTCGGAGAGTCGCAAGTCGGTGGCGAGGTTGTCGATCTGATCGCTCATTGCTTGTTGTTCTTGGTGCAACGCTTCGTTGTGCACCAAAGAGGTGGCTCTTGGTGACGTATGAGGACATGTCGTCGTCTTGCTCGATGAAGAGTGGGTTGGTAGAAGAACTTGGCCTATCCATCATTCCAAACAAGATGTGAGTGGTAGAGCGGAAAGAACTTATACCAATGTACCTTTGACCGATGTTGAAAATGAATCAAGTTCACTCAAATGCGGACAATGAAATAGCACTCTTGGTACCGATTCTTGTCGGTTCTCACACCTACACAAATAAAAGCTTATGGTGGAGCTCGGTTAGGATGGTGGCACAAAATTTGATGCGATTGTAAGTGAGACTCAAAAAGTTGAAAAAGATTCGCAAATTCGCAAATGTAACAAGTAGACCAAGCAAGTAGTGGTACACGGAAACACACGCAAATAGATAAGTGGGATTGTGCAAACCAAAAGTGAGCCAAAATGTGGAAACCACGAGAATGCTCTTGTTGCACAATACTAGAGAGACGCTAGCACGATTGCACAAAAGGCGGATCTGCGAACTTGTGCACAACCTATTAGGCAAAAATGCAACGATCTCTATCCCAAGTATGCTATATGTATGATATTTCGGTGCAATGATCCAAGATGATCGGATATGACAATCTTAATGTTGTATGATGCTATGGTTCTTGCTTATAAGCTCTTTGCTTATCTTTCCTCTTTGCTTAAAAGCTTGGGTGGCTCTTTCACTTTTGAGCTCTTTTCTTATGCAAACTTCACGAACCAAGATAGCAATTGTGTATGCTATGACAACATTGTAACACACAAGTTGATCTCAAGATATGCACCACTATGGTATGCTGTGTATGCTATGGAGTATGATCACTAAAGTGCACAAGTCACGTTGCGGCAATACTCAATGGCTAGTCTCGATGGGTAAGCAAGCATAAAAGTAAGGCTATGTGGTTATCAATGCAATTGCGGGAGATGACAAAGATGTCGTCGAGGTTACCGTCCTTGACAATGATGAGTCCTTGCCGAAGATGAGCTGTGGTGATGTTGACGTCGAACCGTACCTATATAGCCGAAACACAATAGGACACGGGACCCACAACTCAAATTCTCAAGACCAAAAGCGAAAATGTGGTAGCGAAAGTAGAGGTGGTATAGCGGATGATGTGGTTTAAGCCCTAGGCAAAGATGCCGATTTTCGGAAAATTTGATGGTGTCAAAAGGTGGTGAAACCAAGGTGAGGACCTCGGGCACGTCGATAGCTTCAAAACGAGCCAAAGAACACTCAAATCGGAGTTCGGAGTGAAAAGTTACGATGAAAATGGTGAAAGTCGGAAGGCTGAAATTGGCCAGGGCGGTAGTACTGCTGGAGAGAGGCGGTAGTACCGCTCGAAGCTGTAATACCGCTTGGAACGGGCGGTAGTACCGCTCGTGTCGCGATTTTTCGATTTTTTAGGCTGAACGGGGGCTGGCGGAAGTGCCGTGCTCAGCGGTAGTACCGCTAGGAGGGCGGTAGTACCGCTCGAGTCGGGATTTTCTCGACTGCTCGACTCGTTGCGTGATTTTGGGGCGGAAATGGGTGATTTCGGGGTCAAAATTCGATGGATTTTGTGGATGGAAAGAGGTGAAACTTGGGGAGATGCTAGATCGACTCGAAACCAAGCAAATCCACGGATCAAAATCAACAAAATTTCATCACACTAACAAATCACAAAAAAAATTTGGGGCTATTTTTGTGGGAATTTTTGAATTAGGACAAAACAACAAAATCAAGCTAGAAAAAGAGGGTAGGGGCTCCAATAGCGTGATCAACGTGGCTCATGATACCATGATGATGTAGGCGGAACCCTCGTGGGCGATCTTTCACGCTTGGAGAGAATCCCACGAGGAACACGAAGAACGAGCGGAAGAACACGATGGAAAACACGAGGAGAAGAGAGAGAGATCATTCAACCGACAAGAAAGCGATCACACAAGTGCTAGATTATCGAATGCATAAAGTGATACAAGATTCAAGGACAACAAAGGGTAGGATACAAGGGTAGCCGTTCTTCTCCATGAGGAGGTCTTGATGGGGTCCACCCTAGGAGGGTCTTGAATCCGCTTGGGGATCGTCTCCGTAGAGGTCCTGATCTCGAAGGAGAAGTAGCCAAGTGGATGAGCAAAGGCTCTCACACGAAATATGAGCAAATCCAAAGCTAACCCTAGAAAGGATGAGGGAAGGTCTATTTATAGTCTAGGACCTCCAAGGGGTAAGTTGGGGCGAAAGCAGTACACGGGCCTCGGCCCGACACGCTACACACAGCAGGCGGTAGTACCGTTGCTTCATGGCGGTAGTACCGCTTTCAGTGATAATACCGCTTTGTGGTGATAGTACCGCTTTCAGCGATAGTACCGCTTATCTTGAATGATAGTACCGCTCCGACGTCGTTCGATTCTGGAGTGTGTCGGGTTTTGCGGAAGTAGGCGGATGGAGAGCGGTAGTACCGCTTGGCTCGGCTCAGTGGTAGTACCGCTTGGCTTGAGCGGTAGTACCGCTCCCTCTGGACTCTGCAGCTCCTTCTCTTGCTCTTGGTGTCCATCTTGGGCTGCAGCTTCTCCTAGGTGGGTTCCTTGGTACCTAAGCATGCACAACATTCCAGATTGAGGTAGTAGCCATGTCTCGAGAGGGTCATATGATATTTCACTAAGGAGAGAAGTCACCTCGGTCTCGAGAGCTCGAGCTCGTGCTCTAGTCATGGGTCCTCTTGGCTCTTGATGAGACGGTTGTGGATGCATGGGGATGATCGTGGGATGCTCCGCATCACAAGGACTAAGAGATTCGCGTATATAACCTTTGTCGAGCAGCTCCTGTACTTGACGCATAATCTCCTTCGTCTCCTCTGGATTGGTACGGTATGGTGCGCGGTTGGGTAGCGATGCACCGGGAATTAAGTCAATTTGATGCTCAATCCCTCGAATAGGTGGTAATCCCGGTGGCACGTCTTGTGGGAAGACGTCAGCGAACTCCTGCAAAATGTTAGTGACAGTAGGGGGCAAAGAGGAAGGCACGTCCTCGAATGAAAATAATGCCTCTTTGCACACAAAAGCATAGCAAACAGATTTGCTAGAATCTAGCTCATCAATATCAGATTTGGTGGCAAATAAACATGCACTTTTCAGTTTAATTTCAGAAGCAACATTAGATGGTTTATGATTAGGCTTCATTTGTTGCTCAAATTCTTTTGCCACAATCTGATTTTCACTCTTATTTTCTCTGTTTTGCTTTATTAGCTCTATTAATATCATCTTTCAAAATGGAATCAGGAGTCATAGGAAGCAAAGTAATATTTTTATCCTTGTGAACAAGAGTATACTGATTGTTTCTACCATGGTGTACATAATTTTATCAAATTGCCATGGTCCACCAAGTAATAAGGAACATGCTTGCATAGGTACCACATCACAATCAACATAATCAGCATATGTAGAGATACTAAAATGCACACGAGCAGAGACGTGTTACCTTAACCTTGCGCTGTTGTTGAACCATTGGATGTAGTAAGGATGTGGATGTGGTCTTGTGGTGAGAGAAAGTTTCTCCACCATATCCATGCTAGCCAAGTTGTTGCAGCTCCCTCCATCTATGATGGCCTTGAATAGAACGTTCCTTCACAACTCCTTTGTATGGAACAAGTTATGCCTCTGATTTTGCTCAGCTTGTGTAACCTGCACACTCAAAACACGTTGAGCAACTAAACATTCATACTGTCGGCATCTTGACAGCCATGTATTGCGTCTCGGGATCAGAATCATCTCCACCGTGTTCTTCATGTGTAATAAGAGCCAAAGTCTCTTCATCATAGTCACTAGCAGACTCATACCCACCATCCTCAGTAGCAATCATCACACGCTGAGATTGGCATTCTCTCGCAAAATGTCCTCTTCCCTTACAACGACGACAAATAATATCACTTGTGTGCCCTGTTGGCGCCATGGAAGAAGAAGAGCTCTGTGTAGGCCCAGCAGGTGTACTCTTGGCAGATAGTGGTGGTTGTGCCTGCTTTCTTGTATCACGGTTGGAGGTGGCAGCCGACGGAGGTGCCGGTGTAGTAGAACGTGTGGAAGTAGATGATGCACGTGGTGTCCATGATGAAGGTCGACCTGCAGAAAAGTTAGTCCTCGCCAAGGCCTGTCGATCCTGCACTTCACGTTCAGCTTTACAAGCAAGATGGAATAATCGAGTGATATTATTATAATCCTTGTAGTCTAGAATGGTCTGAATCTCTCTATTTAATCCACCCAGAAAACGTGCAAGCATAGCTTCATTCTCCTCAACAATACCACATCTAATCAAGCCACCCATCATGGAGAGAAGAGTGAGAAAGTGATCCACCAAAAAGTGAGTGAGAGCCACAAGCCAAACGTGAGCGCCTCTTCGCCTAGAGAGAAAAACCCCATCCTATTTGCCACCAAAAGTGAGATGAGAGAACTGTGTGCGAACCCAACGAGTGTGATGCACTTTGTCCTTATGTGCAAGGATGGAGAGCCAACAACTAACACCTCTCATGAGCTACCTTTAGTGTTTCAATCTCTTTTGCAAGAATTCCAAGATGTTTTCCCCGATGAGCTACCTCCGGGTCTACTTCCTCTTCGAGGCATTGAACATCGAATCGACCTCATCCCCGGAGCGCCTCTCCCAAACAAAGCTCCATACCAAGTCAATCCCGAAGAAACCAAGGAGATAGAAAGGCAAGTACAACAACTCATCGACAACGGTCATGTACGTGAAAGCCTAAGCCCTTGTGCCGTTCCCGTTATACTTGTGCCTAAGCCCGATGGAAGTTTCCGCTTGTGTTCCGATTGTACACCTATAAATGCTATTACCGTTCGCTATAGGCATCCCATTCCTCGCTTAGATGGTATGCTTGATGAACTTAGTGGAGCCAACTTTTTCTCAAAAATTGATCTTAAAAGTGGCTATTATCAAATTCGCATTCAAGAGGGTGATGAATGGAAAACTGCTTTCAAAACCAAATTTGGCTTATATGAGTGGTTAGTGATGCCTATGGGTCTATCGGATGCTCCCGGTACTTTCGTGCGTCTTATGCATTATGTGCTTCGCCCTTATATTGGAGTCTTTGTTGTGGTTTACTTTGATGATATCCTTGTGTTTAGCAAAACCATGAAAGAGCATCTTCATCATGTTAGGGTTGTTTTGCAAACCCTTCGCAAGGAACGTCTTTATGCAAACATGAAAAAAATGCACATTTGGTGTTGACAAAGTGGTTTTCTTGGGTTTTGTTGTATCCTCAAAGGGTGTCCATGTTGATGAATCTAAAATTCAAGCAATTAAAACTTGGCCCCAACCCACCAATTTGCAACAAGTGCGTAGCTTTCCTGGTCTTGCGGGTTTTTATCGTCGCTTTGTGAAAGACTTTAGCACAATAGGCTCTCCTTTGCATGCTTTGAGTAAGAAGAATACTCCTTTTGTTTGGGAATCTTTGCAATCCACCGCTTTTGATGAACTCAAGTCTTTGCTTACTCATGCTTCGATTCTTGCTTTGCCCAATTTTGACAAAACTTTTGAGGTTCATTGTGATGCAAGTGGTACCGGAATTGGCGGAGTTTTGATGCAAGAAAAACGAGCCATTGCATATTTTAGTGAAAAACTCTCAGGTGCTCAACTTAACTATCCCATATATGACAAAGAATTATATGCTTTAGTACGTGTGCTACATGTTTGGGAACATTATCTTAGACCTCATGAGTTTGTCATACATACCGATCATGAAACGCTTAAGTACTTAAAAGATCAAACTAAGTTGAACAAGCGTCATGCCAAATGGAGTGAATTTATTGAATCTTTCTCATATGTGATCAAGTACATTAAGGGTAAGGAAAATGTAGTTGCGGATGCACTTTCATGCATATGCACGCTTGTCACTAAACTTCAGTTGAATGTTATTGGCTTTGAGCACATAAAAGACTTGTATGCTAATGATCCATCTTTTGCTATTCCTTATGCTAAGTGTTTGACTCATACTTGTTGGGAACAATATTATATCAAGGATGCTTATCTTATGAAAGCTAACAAACTATGCATTCCCGAGTCTTCTCTTCGTTTGCTACTTTTGCAAGAGGCTCATGGAGGCGGACTCATGGGACATTTTGGACGAGATAAGACATTCGCCACGCTCTCCAAGAACTACTTTTGGCCCAAGATGTTTCGATACGTCTCACGCTTCACCACCCGATGCTCTACATGTCGCAAAGCTAAGTCTAAAGCTCAATCACATGGTCTTTACATGCCTCTTCCTGTACCTTATCAACCTTGGGAAGACATTAGCATGGATTTTGTACTTGGTTTGCCTAGAACTCAAAATGGAAAGGATTCCACGTTTGTTGTTGTGGATAGATTTTCTAAGATTCTACATTTCATTCCTTGCAAAAAGATAGACGATGCTTCACACATTGCAAATCTCTTTTGTAGGGAAATATTGCGACTCCATGGAGTACCAAAGACAATCATCTCTGATCGTGACGTCAAATTCTTGAGTTACTTTTGGAAGACCCTATGCGCCAAGCTCGGAATCAAGCTCTTGTTCTCATCCGCATACCATCCTCAAACCGACGGCCAAAAGGAGGTGACGAACCGGACTCTCTCCACTCTACTTCGCGTGTTGATCAAAAAGAACATCAAGGAGTGGGAAGCATGTCTACCCATCGCCGAGTACGCCTACAATCGTGCAAGACACTCGACTACCGGCAAGTCCCCCTTCGAGGTCGTCTACGGCTTCAACCCGTTGTCAGCATTGGACATTCTACCTCTTCCTCTACAAGAGCGCACCAACATGGATGTGAGTGCACGGGTAAGCTACATCAAGAAGATGCATGAGGATACAAGGCACACCATCGAGTGCCAAGTACAACGACTAGCGACCAAGATCAACATCAACAAGCAACCCATGGTCTTCAACATTGGTGATCTAGTATGGCTACACCTTCGCAAGGACCGTTTCCCCAACGAACGCAAGTCCAAGCTTCTCCCTCGAGCCGATGGACCTTTCAAGGTGCTAGCACGCTACAACGACAACGCCTACAAGATCTACCTACCACGAGACAAGTACAATGTGAGCGACATCTTCAACGTCAAGGACCTCGCGCTGTACCATGGTGATGAGGATTTCGATCCGAGGTCGGATCTTTCACAAGGGGGGGGGGGAGATGATGCGGAGCATCCTTCGGTGATAGAGGCAAAGGTGTCCCGATGTTTCGATGAGATGGTGGCTATCGTTTCTGTGGGAGTCGACCTTGACGATCCGACTACGAACGTGCAAGACGTCGCGCCTTAGCAATCGCTAAACCAACTTCCGAGGGTTATTGACCACGCCGAACACGATCAACGACCACGAGGGCCTGTTTCCTGCGAGCAAGCGAAGAACAAGCAAGAAACTGAGATTGCAATCTGGATATTGCGAATATAAGATGAAAGCTTTATTGATCAAGGTGGGGTTCTGTGGCGCCTTTATGCAGTCGTTGAACACAAGCGAAATGCTGCGAAGTTGCAGCTATGGCGAACTTTTAATCTAAACAAAACCCAAGGTCTAAGCGGTGCCCTAAGGGCTGTATATATGGAGGAAGAGGGGAATTTCGTGGCCCTTGGTGGAGGGGTCGAAATCAACCCTAACTCTTGTTTCCCCACACATACGGACTCTAAAACAGCCTATACTTAAGTATTTCGAAATTACATGGGCCTGGCCCAATAATAAGGTGACGCAGCACCTAGAATAGCCTCGGGACGACATTTATGAAGTAGCATCTTGTATATTTCGTCCAAGGCTTCATGCACCCATTATGGTGGCTTCAAAGTCCTGAAATCATCACTTGTAACTCCGTTCTTGTTCCCCTTAGCATGGCATTATCTCCATGCTTGTTCTTGCTCAATGTCCATCCTTCTCCAAGCTAGGGCCTTCATTTGTAAGCAAAACAAATGTATCCAATTTAGGCAGCATCATATTCTCATGAACATTAGAATCATTACCAAGAAAGCGAAAGTACGATAATTTAATTGGCGTCTTGTGAGCTCTAGTAATTGGTCCAGTATATGTAGCAGTAGGGGCTGTGGGTGTAACAATGGTATTGATGTCCTCATCATCCTCCCCTTCTTGAAATGAAGTCGTCCTCGACGGAAGCTCATATTCCTCACCCAAATAAGGCTTCAAATCTGCAATGTTAAAAGTGGGACTAACCCCAAAATCTGCAGGCAGCTCAAGTTTATATGCATTATCATTTATTTTCTCTAACACCTTAAATGGACCATCAGCACGTGGCATTAGCTTTGATTTGCGCAAATTAGGAAACCTATCCTTACATAAATGTAACCAAACAAGATCTCCGGTGCAAAGACAACATGTTTTCTACCCTTATCTCCAGCAAGTTTATATTTAGCATTCATCGCTCAATGTTTTCCTTAGTTATCTCATGCATTTTAAAATCAATTCAGCACGTTCTTTAGCATCAAAATTAACCTTCTCCGAAGATGGAAGAGGCAACAAATCAATAGGTGCACGAGGTAGGAAGCCATACACAATTTCAAAGGGCACATCTTAGTAGTAGAATGCAATGAGCGATTATAAGCAAATTCAATATGAGGCAAGCATTCTTCCCACATTTTCTTATTATTCTTCAAAACAGCCCTAAGCATAGTAGACAATGTTCTATTGACTACTTCAGTTTATCCATCAGTTTGGGGTGACAAGTAGTACTAAAAGCAGTTTAGTCCCCAACTTAGCCCATAAACATCTCCAAAAGTGGCTAAGAAATTTAGTATCACGATCTGAAACAATAGTATTTGGCACACCATGCAAGCGAATAATTTCACGAAAGAACAAATCAGCAACATTAACAGCATCATCGCTTTTATGACATGGTATAAAGTGTGCCATTTTGAGAATCTATCCACGACAACAAATATGCTATCCCTCCCTTCTTTGTTCGAGGTAAACCTAAAACAAAGTCCATAGATATATCCTCCCAAGGAACACTAGGCACGAGCAAAGGCATATATAAACCATGAGGATTGAGTCGTGACTTAGCTTTTTGACATGTAGTGCAGCGAGCAACAAAGCGCTCAACATCCGTCTCATCTTTGGCCAAAAGAAATGTGTAGCAAGTATATCCTCCGTCTTCTTCACGCCAAAGTGTCCCATTAATCCTCCTCCATCGCCTCCTGCAACAACAAAAGGCGAACAGAGCTAGCAGGAATGCATAGCTTGTTAGCACGGAACACAAAACCATCATTAATAACGAACTTGTTCCATGTTCTTCCCTCTTTACAATTCTGCATTACATCTTTAAAATCAGCATCATGCACATATTGATCTTTGATGGTCTCCAAACCAAATATTTTGAAGTCAAGTTGTGAAAGCATAGTATATCGACGAGACAAAGCATCAGCAATAACATTTTCTTTACCCTTCTTGTGTTTAATGACATAAGGAAAGTCTCAATGAATTCAACCCATTTAGCATGTCTACGATTCAGTTTAGCTTGACTTTTAATATGTTTCAAAGATTCATGATCAGAATGTATAACAAATTCTTTGGGCCATAAATAATGTTGCCATGTCTCTAAAGTCCGAACAAGAGCATATAATTCTTTGTCATAAGTAGAATAGTTCAGACTAGGCCCACTCAATTTTTCAGAAAAGTATGCAACAGGTTTGCCATCTTGTAATAACACACCTCTAATCCAATTCCACTAGCATCACATTCAAGCTCAAAAGTCTTATTAAAGTCAGGAAGTTGGAGTAAAGGAGCATGTGTCAACTTATCTTTCAATACCGTGAAGGCTTCTTCCATGCGGTACCCCAAACAAAAGGCACATCCTTCTTTGTAAGCTCATTGAGAGGTGCAGCAATGGTGCTAAAGTCTCTCAAAGCGCCTATAGAAACCAGCGAGTCCAAGAAAACTCCTCACTTGTGTGACCGTTTTGGGCTGCGGCCAACTCTCAATAGCTTCAATCTTGGCTTTATCAACTTCAATTCCTGTGGAGTAACAACATAGCCAAGAAAAGATACTCGGTCGGTGCAAAGGTGCACTTCCCAAGGTTACCAAACAAGCGTGCATCACGTAGAGCATTAAAAACAACACGTAAATGTTCCAAATGTTCTTCCAAAGATTTGCTATAAATCAGTATATCATCAAAGTAAACTACCACAAATCGTCCAATGAAAGCACGTAAAACTTCGTTCATTAATCTCATGAAAGTACTAGGTGCATTAGTTAACCCAAAAGGCATGACTAACCACTCATATAATCCAAACTTAGTTTTAAATGCTGTTTTCCATTCATCTCCCAATTTCATACGAATTTGATGGTATCCACTCATAAATCAACTTTGGAGAATATTGTAGAGCCACTCAATTCATCAAGCATATCATCTAGCCTAGGAATAGGATGGCGATAACGAATAGTAATATTATTAATGCCTCTACAATCAACACACATACATGACGTACCATCCTTTTTAGGCACTAGTATAATAGGAACAGCACAAGGACTAAGAGATTCGCGTATATAACCTTTGTCGAGCAGCTCCTGTACTTGACGCATAATCTCCTTCGTCTCCTCTGGATTGGTGCGGTATGGTGCGGTTGGGTAGCGATGCACGGGAATTAAGTCAATTTGATGCTCAATCCCTCGAATAGGTGGTAATCCGGTGGCACGTCTTGTGGGAAGACGTCGCGAACTCTGCAAAATGTTAGTGACAGCAGGGGCAAAGAGGAAAACACGTCCTCGAATGAAAATAATGCCTCTTTGCACACAAAAGCATAGCAAACAGATTTGCTAGAATCTAGCTCATCAATATCAGATTTGGTGGCAAATAAACATGCACTTTTCAGTTTAATTTCAGAAGCAACATTAGATGGTTTATTATTAGGCTTCATTTGTTGCTCAAATTCTTTTGCCACAATCTGATTTTCACTCTTATTTTCTCCTGTTTTGCTTTATTAGCTCTATTAATATCATCTTTCAAAATGGAATCAGGAGTCATAGGAAGCAAAGTAATATTTTATCCTTGTGAACAAGAGTATACTGATTGTTTCTACCATGGTGTACAGAATTTTTATCAAATTGCCATGGTCTACCAAGTAATAAGGAACATGCTTGCATAGGTACCACATCACAATCAACATAATCAGCATATGTAGAGATACTAAAATGCACACGAAGCAGATCGTGTTACCTTAACCTTGCCGCTGTTGTTGAACCATTGGATGTAGTAAGGATGTGGATGTGGTCTTGTGGTGAGAGAAAGCTTCTCCACCATATCCATGCTAGCCAAGTTGTTGCAGCTCCCTCCATCTATGATGGCCTTGAATAGAGCGTTCCTTCACAACTCCTTTGTATGGAACAAGTTATGCCTCTGATTTTGCTCAGCTTGTGTAACCTGCACACTCAAAACACGTTGAGCAACTAAACATTCATACTGTCGGCATCTTGACAGCCATGTATTGCGTCTCAAGATCAGAATCATCTCCACCGTGTTCTTCATGTGTAATAAGAGCCAAAGTCTCTTCATCATAGTCACTAGCGGACTCATACCCACCATCCTCGGTAGCAATCATCACACGCTGAGATTGGCATTCTCTCATAAAATGTCCTCTTCCCTTACAACGACGACAAATAATATCACTTGTGTGCCTGTTGGCGCCATGGAAGAAGAAGAGCTCTGTGTAGGCCCAGCGGTGTACTCTTGGCGAGATAGTGGTGGTTGTGCCTGCTTTCTTGTATCACGGTTGGAGGTGGCAGCCGGCGGAGGTGCGGTGTAGTAGAGCGTGTGGAAGTAGATGATGCACGTGGTGTCCATGATGAAGGTCGACCTGCGAGAAAAGTTAGTTCGCGCCAACGCACTGTCGATCCTGCACTTCACGTTCAGCTTTACAAGCAAGATGGAATAATCGGTGATATTATTATAATCCTTATAGTCTAGAATGGTCTGAATCTCTCTATTTAATCCACCGAAAGCGTGCAAGCATAGCTTCATTCTCCTCAACAATACCACATCTAATCAAGCCAGTTTGTAATTCCGATAATATTCTTCTACGAATTTTTCCTTGTCTTAAGCGCTGCAATTTTTGAAGTAATTCACGTTGATAATATGGTGGAACCAACGAGATACGCATAGCAGTTTTCAAAGCAGCCCAAGTAGCTGGAACAGGATATAATCTACAATGTTCAGACCACCAAACACATGCAAAGCTAGTGAAAGCACAAACAGCAGCAGGAACACGTCTCTCCTCGGGATATTGTAAACATGTAAATCGTTGTTCAGTTTCTAACTCCCAAGTAAGATATATATCAGGAACATATCTACCCTCAAATGGTGGAATATTCAATTTCAGTTTAGGGAGATGGTCATGATCTCGTACTGAAGGGAGCCGAACATTGCCATTATTTGCATGTGGGCGACACTGGTGGTTGTGGTGCTGGTGGTTGCACGTAGTTCGATGTTGATCAACCTCATCCTCGTAAGCTCTCACATAATCATCCTCCCCACCGCAGCAGCAGGAGCCACGAAGTATCAACAGCAGCACCAGCAGCTTGGCGGTGAAGAGGGACACGGGAAGCTCGGCGGAGGGCTGTTTCGCGATGTGGAGGTAGTCCGTGTTGTTGTAGTAGAGGTGCGTTAGGTGCAGCGGTGGTGGTGGTGGTAGGCAGCGAGCAATTCATTAAACTTGTTATCGAGCTTTGTTTGACGCCTTCTCAATGCCATCTATCTTCTCCATGGCCTCTTCAAATCTATTTAGCACATCGTCCACCTGCCCACTCATCATTTGTTGAAACTTATCATGTAGCGCTTTGTTTGTCATGTTCCCGGTCAGTCTAAATCGGCTTGTGATCCTGCCATGGTTAGCAGCAATAGAAACACACAAGAATATGATTGACAGACTACTAGGAAGTGGTGGTGGTGGTGTGGTGGACAATCACAAATCCGTCAAGCAAATCTCAAATTCTTACCAGTTCTTACCCAGTGAGCGGTGATCGGCAACCGATGTAGTCAAAACTCTCAAAGCTTGGATAGAGCGATTACGGGGAGAGTCAAGCATACGATGTAGATGTATGTGGAGCTGGGAAGGCTTATAATATGGTAGCAAAAAGGTTAGCAATAATCAATTCAGAGATGCAAAGTTGAATAAGCGCTCAACAGCAGTCTTGTCTTTGGTCCTAGGCTAGACCGTGCTAGAGACGCGAGCCTAGAACACTAACAAAATCACGGCGCTGCGTAAACAAGGAAAAGCACACTCTGGAATTTTTTTTTCGCTTTTTTTTTTTTTGCTGCCTTCTTTTTTTTTGCTGCTCTTTTTTTTTTTTTGCGAAAAATCACTATAATGGCGAGTGTCTCAAAACTCTTCCGAGGTCAAACTGACGGGATGGGCACGAAATTTTTTGACCAATTTTTTTTTTTTTGATTGCCGGACCCAAAAAGCTGAAGCGGGTCAAAAAACTTTCTATAACGGCGATTGTCTCAATAAACTTATAAACACCTAAAATAGGATAGCCAAATTTTTTTTGACAAGTGCGTTTTGGAAAATTTTGGGCCTAAGCGGAGGTGGTTTCAGACTTTTTTTTTTTTCGAAACCTACTCCGGCAAGGAAACACGAATCGGAAACTAGATGGATCTCGAAAACAAACCTAATATGAGAAGAACTCGGATTGGTGGTGGATATATGGTGGTGGTATATGGCAGCGGTGGTGATATATGGTAGCGGTGGTGGTATATGGATACGGATTGGTGGTGGTATATGGATACGGATTGAGGCGGTGGCGGATAAGCAATGGTGGTAGATGGCAAGGCGATGATGATGGTGCGGCGGCGGCGTGACAACTTATGACCAGAACTCGAAACTCTAAAGACTAGACTCTAAGACCAGCAACTTGACACGACGATGCAACCGCAAATTCAACAAAGCAAAACCCTAAAAAGATTATGCAAAGGCTCAGATTGGTTCGGATATGATGAACTAACCCTAATTTTTTTTGTGGCTTTTTCGTGGACTTTAGGTATGAAGAACAGACTCGATCTAATCTCGAAAAACTGTAAAATCTCACCGAGCAACCTGAAAATCTGATACCACTTGATAGAGGCAAAGGTGTCCCGATGTTTCGATGAGATGGTGGCTATCGTTTTCGTGGGAGTCGACCTTGGCGATCCGACTACTGAGCGTGCAAGGCGTCGCGCCTTAGCAATCGCTAAACCAACTTCCGAGGGTTATTGACCACGCCGAACACGATCAACGACCACGAGGGCTGTTTCCTGCGAGCAAGCGAAGAACAAGCAAGAAACTGAGATTGCAATCTGGATATTGCGAATATAAGATGAAAGCTTTATTGATCAAGGTGGGGTTACGTGGCGCCTTTATGCAGTCGTTGAACACAAGCGAAATGCAGCGAAGTTGCAGCTATGGCGAACTTTTAATCTAAACAAAACCCAAGGTCTAAGCGGTGCCCTAAGGGCTGTATATATGGAGGAAGAGGGGGAATTTCGTGGCCCTTGGTGGAGGGTCGAAATCAACCCTAACTCTTGTTCCCCACACATACGGACTCTAAAACAGCCTATACTTAAGTATTTCGAAATTACATGGGCTGGCCCAATAATAAGGTGACGCAGCACCTAGAATAGCCTCGGACGACATTTATGAAGTAGCATCTTGTATATTTCGTCCAAGGCTTCATGCACCCATTATGGTGGCTTCAAAGTCCTGAAATCATCACTTGTAACTCCGTTCTTGTTCCCCTTAGCATGGCATTATCTCCATGCTTGTTCTTGCTCAATGTCCATCCTTCTCCACGCTAGGGCCTTCATTTGTAAGCAAAACAAATGTATCCAATTTAGGCAGCATCATATTCTCATGAACATTAGAATCATTACCAAGAAACGAAAGTACCTGATAATTTAATTGGCGTGCGCGAGCTCTAGTAATTGGTCCAGTATATGTAGCAGTAGGGGCTGTGGGTGTAACAATGGTATTGATGTCCTCATCATTCGGTCCTCCCCATGGACCTTCCATCAACTATCCAAACTCCAAGTGGACCCATTACAAGAGCAAGAGCTCGTGCTATTCAATCCGAGGTGACATCACTCCTATTTGAGTTCCCCTTTTCTTCCAGTGAGACATGGCTACTACCTAAGTCCGAGACGCTATGCATAATCAGGTACAACGTTCAAGTGAAGGAGCCAGGAGCTGAAGAAGATACGAGAGGCGTCAACTCTCTGGACAGCCCAGGAACCTTCGGCCACAGCCCGGAACTTCCGGCCCCCGGAACGTCCGGCCTACCCGGAGCTTCCGGCCGCCGACGACATCGACCAGCCTGGACGTGCCAACTCTCTGGTTAGCCCGGAACCTCCGGGCCGCCCGGAACTTCCAGCCCAGCCCAGAACTTCCGGCCCTGCCTGTGCGCAGCCACTTGGGTCGAGGCCCGTGTACCCTTTTGCCCCGTAAACTATATATACTTCCCCACCTCCTCCTAGTTAGGGTTAGCATTGGTTTTAGCTCATATTTTTGTGAGAGCCCTTGCTCATCCACTTGGTTACTTCTCCTCGGAGCTCGCTACCTCTTCGGAGAAGATCCCCCAAGTGGATTCAAGACCCCTTCAAGGGAAGACAATCAAGACCTCCTCACGGAGAAGATGGGCTACCTTTGTATCTTTCCTTTGTTGATTTTGAATCTTGTGCTACCTTATGTGTTCGGTGATCTAGCCCTTGTGTGATCGATACTTGTCGGTTTAATGATTCTCTTGTGTGTTTTTCCTTGTGTTCTTCCGCTCGTTCGTCGTGTTTTCACTGTAGGATCCCCTCCAAATGTGAAAGATCTCCGATTAGGGTTCTGCCCTACATCATCCATGTTCTTCCTTCTTTAAAATTCTACATTACATCTTTAAAATCAGCATCATGCATATATTGATCTTTGATGGTATCCAAACCAAATATTTTGAAGTCAAGTTGTGAAAGCATAGTATAGTGAAGAGACAATGCATCAGCAATAACATTTTCTTTACCCTTCTTGTGTTTAATGACATAAGGGAAAAATCTCAATGAATTCAACCCATTTAGCATGTCTACGATTCAGTTTAGCTTGACTTCTAATATGTTCCCGAGATTCATGATCAGAATGTATAATAAATTCTTTGGGCCATAATTAATGGTGCCATGTTTTTGAAGTCTGAACAATTGCATATAATTCTTTATCATAAGTAGAATAATTCAGACTAGGCCCACTCAATTTTTCATAAAAGCATGCAATAGCTTTGCCATCTTGTAATAACACACCTCCTATCCAATTCCACTAGCATCACATTCAAGCTCAAAAGTCTTATTAAAATCAGGAAGTTGGAGTAAAGGAGCATGTGTCAACTTATCTTTCAATACCGTGAAGGCTTCTTCCTGTGTAGTACCACAAACAAAAGGCACATCCTTCTTTGTAAGCTCATTGAGAGGTGCAGCAATGGTGCTTAAATCTCTCACAAAACGCCTATAGAATCCAGCGAGGCCAAGAAAACTCCTCACTTGTGTGACCGTTTTGGGTTGCGGCCAACTCTCAATAGCTTCAATCTTAGCTTTATCAACTTCAATTCCCTGTGGAGTAACAACATAGCCAAGAAAAGATATTCGGTCGATGCAGAAGGTGCACTTCCCAAGGTTACCAAACAAACGTGCATCACGTAGAGCAATAAAAACAGCATGTAAATGTTCCAAATGTTCCTCCAAAGATTTGCTATAAATCAGTATATCATCAAAATATACTACCACAAATCGTCCAATGAAAGCACGTAAAACTTCGTTCATTAGTCGCATGAAAGTACTAGGTGCATTAGTTAACCCAAAAGGCATGACTAACCACTCATATAAACCAAACTTAGTTTTAAATGTTGTTTTCCATTCATCTCCCAATTTCATACGAATTTCATGGTATCCACTACGCAAATCAACTTTGGAGAATATTGTAGAAACACTCAATTCATCAAGCATATCATCTAGCCTAGGAATAGGATGATGATAACGAATAGTAATATTATTAATGCCTCTACAATCAACACATATGCGCGATGCACCATCCTTTTTCGGCACTAGAATAACAGGAACAACACAAGGACTACGGGATTCATGAATATAACCTTTGTCGAGCAGCTCCTGTACTTGATGCATAATCTCCTTCGTCTCCTCTGGATTGGTATAGTATGGTGCACGGTTGGGTAGCGATGCACCGGGAATTAAGTCAATTTGATGCTCAATCCCTCGAATAGGTGGTAATCCCAGTGGCACGTCTTGTGGGAAGACGTCAGCGAACTCCTGCAAAATGTTAGTGACTACAGGGGGCAAAGAGGAAGGCACGTCCTCGAATGAAAATAATGCCTCTTTGCACACAAAAGCATAGCAAACAGATTTGCTAAAAACTAGCTCATCAATATCAGATTTGGTGGCAAGTAAACATGCACTTTTCAATTTAATTTCAGAAGCAACACTAGATGGTTTATTATTAAGCTTCATTTGTTGCTCAAATTCTTTTTCCACAATCTGATTTTCACTCTTATTTTTCTTCTGTTTTGCTTTATTAGCTCTATGAATATCATCTTTCAAAATGGAATCAGGAGTCACAAGTAAAATTTGTATCCTTATGAACAAGAGTATACTGATTGTTTCTACCATGGTGTGCAGAATTTTTATCAAATTGCCATGGTCTACCAAGTAATAAGGAACATGCTTGCATAGTTACCACATCACAATCAACATAATCAGCATATGTAGAGATACTAAAATGCACCCGAACAGTATGTGTTACCTTAACCTTGCCGCTGTTGTTGAACCATTGGATGTAGTAAGGATGTGCATGTGGTCTTGTGGTGAGAGATAGCTTCTCCACCATCTCCATGCTAGCCAAGTTGTTGCAGCTCCCTCCATCTATGATGACGCGAATAGAACGTTCCTTCACAACTCCCTTTGTATGGAACAAATTATGCGTCTGATTTTGCTCATCTTGTGTAACCTACACACTCAAAACACGTTGAGCAACTAAACATTCATACCTGTCAGCATCTTCAGCAGCCATGTATTGCGTCTCATGATCAAAATCATCTCCACCGTGTTCTTCATGTGTAATAAGAGCCAAAGTCTCCTCATCATAGTCACTAGCGGACTCATACCCACCATCCTCAGTAGCAATCATCACACGCTGAGATATGCATTCTCTCGCAAAATGTCCTCTTCCCTTACAACAATGACAAATAATATCACTTGTGTGCCCTGTTGACGCCATGGAAGAAGAAGAGCTTTCTGCAGGCCCGGCAGGTGTACTCTTGGCAGATAGTGGTGGTTGTGCCTGCTTTCTTGTATCACAGTTGGAGGTGGCACCTGAAGGAGGGGATGGTGCAGTGGAAGTAGATGATGCACGTGGTGTCCATGATGAAGATCGACCTGCAGAAAAGTTAGTTCGCGCCAATGCCTGTCGATCCTGCACTTCACGTTCAGCTTTACAAGCAAGATGGAATAAACGAGTGATATTATTATAATCCTTATACTTTAGAATGGTCTGAATCTCTCTATTTAATCCACCCATAAAACGTGCAAGCATAGCTTCATTCTCCTCAACAATACCACATCCAATCAAGCCAGTTTGTAATTCCTGATAATATTCTTCTACAGAATTTTTTTCCTTGTCTTAAGCGCTGCAATTTTTGAAGTAATTCACATTGATAATATGGTGAAACCCAACGAGTACGCATAGCAGTTTTCAAAGCAGCCCAAGTAGCTGGAACAGGATATAATCTACAATGTTCAGACCACCAAACACATGCAAAGCTAGTGAAAGCACAAACAGCAGCAGGAACACGTCTCTCCTCAGGATATTGTGAACTTTTAAACCGTTGTTCAGTTTCTAACTCCCAAGTAAGATATATATCAGGAACATATCTACCCTCAAATGGTGGAATATTCAGTTTCAGTTTAGGGAGATGGTCATGATCTCATACATGAGGGGGAGCCCTAAAATTGCCATTATTTGCATGTGGACAACCTGGTGGTTGTGGTGTTGGTGGTTGCACGTAGTTCTGATTTTGATCAACTTCATCCTCGTAATCTCCCACATAATCATCCTCCTCCGCGTCAGTAGCAGGAGCCACAGAAGTATCAATAGCAACACCAACAGTTTGGCCAAGCGCAAGAGGGACACGGCTCGATCGGCGGAGGGCTGTTTCGCAATGTGGAGGTAGTCGTTGTTATTGTTGTTGTAGAGGTGAGTTAGGTGCAGCCGGTGGTGGTGGTGGAAGACGCGCGAGCAATTCATTAAACTTGTTATCGAGCTTTGTTTCGAACGTCTTCTCCATGCAATCTATCTTCTCCATGGCCTCTTCAAATCTGTTTAGCACATCTTGCACCTGTCCACTCATCATTTGCTGAAATTTATCATGCAACTCCTTAATCATCATATTCTCCCAGTCAGTCTCGTCGACTTGTGATCCTGGCATGGTTAGCAGCAGTAGAAACACACAAGAATATGATCCTACAGACTACTAACAAGAGGTGGTGGTGGGTGTCACAAATCCGTCAAGCAAATCTCAAATTCTTACCAGTTCTTACCCAAAGAAGAAAGGTGATCGGCAACCGATGTAGTCAAAACTCTCAAAGCTTGGATAGAGCGATTACGGGGAGAGTCAAACGCAAGATGTAGATGTATGTGGAGCTGGGAAGGCTTATAATATGGAAGCAAAAGGGCAGCAATAATCAATTCAGAGATGCAAAGTTGAATAAGCGCTCAACGACAGCATCTTGTCTTTGGGCCAAGGCTAGACCGTGCTAGAGACGCGAGCCTAGAACACTAACAAAATCACGGCGCTGCACGGAAACAAGGGAAAAGCACACTCTGGAATTTTTTTTCGCTCTGTTTTTTTTTTTGCGCTCTTTTTTTGCGCTCCTCTTTTTTTGTGAAAATTCACTATAATGGCGAGTGTCTCAAAACTCTTCCCAGGTCAAACTGACAGGATGGGCACGAAATCTTTTTGACTACTTTTTTCGGAAATCAGGGCAGTGACGACGTAAAAGTGCGACAAAAATCACTATGATGGCGAGTGTCTCAAAAGACTGAGAACAACCTAAAAATAGGATAGGGAAAAAATATTTTCGATCGCCAAAATTTTGGCCTAAAAACTGCCCGGGGGCCTCCAGACTCTTTTTTTTTTGAAACCTACTCAGGCACTCGGATTGGTGGTGGATATATGGTGGTAGGATATGGCAGCGGTGGTGGTATATGGTAGCGGTGGTGGTATATGGATACGGATTGGTGGTGGTATATGGAAATGGATTCAGAGCGGTGGCGGATAAGCAATGGTGGTAGATGGCAAGGCGATGATGATGGTGCGGCGGCGGCGTGACAACTTATGACCAGAACTCGAAACTCTAAAAGACTAGACTCTAAGACCAGCAACTAGACACGACGATGCAACCGCAAATTCAACAAAGCAAAAACCCTAAAAAGACTATGCAAAGGCTCAGATTGGTTCGGATATGATGAACTAACCCTAATTTTTTTGTGGCTTTTTCATGGACTGTAGGTATGAAGAACAGACTCGATCTAAACTATGAAAAACTGTAAAATCTCACCGAGCAACCTGAAAATCTGATACCACTTAATAGAGGCAAAGGTGTCCCGTCTTTCGATGAGACGGTGGCTATCATTTTGGAGGAAGTCGACTTTGACGATCCGACTACGAACGTGCGAGGACGTCGCATCTTAACAATCGCTAAACCAACTCTGAGAGGTTATTGACCATGCCGGAGCACGATCAACCTGACCACGAAGGTCTGTTTCCTGCAGGCAAACGAAGAACAAGCAAGAAACTAAGATTGCGATCTGGATATTGCGAATATAAGAGGAAAGCTTTATTGATCAAGGTGGTCGTTGAACACAAACGAAGTACACGAAGTTACAGCTATGGCGAACTTTTAATCTACACAAAACCCAAAGTCTAAACGAAGCCCTAAGGGTTGTATATATGGAGGAAGAGGAGGGAATTTCGTGGCCCTTGAGGGAGGGGTCCGAAGCCAACCCTAACTCTTGTTTCCCCACACATACGGACTCTAAAAACAGCCTATATTTAAGTATTTCGAAATTACATGGGCCTGGCCCAATAATAAGGTGACGCAACACCTAGAATAGCCTATGGACGTATATTATGAAGTGGCATCTTGTATATTTCGTCCAAGGCTTCATGCACTCATTATGGTGGCCTCAAAGTCCTGAAATCATCACATGTAATTCAGTTCTTGTTCCCCTTGCACATGCCATCATCTCCATGCTTGGTCTTGCTCCAGTGTTCATCCCTCTTATCCATGACAGGCCCTTTATTTGTAAGCAAAAAAATGTATCCAATTTAGGCAGCATCATATTCTCATGAACATTAGAATCATTACCAAGAAACGAAAGTACCTGATAATTTAATTGGCGTGCGCGAGCTCTAGTAATTGGTCCAATATGTATAGCAGCAGGGGCTGTGGGTGTAACAATGGTATTGATGTCCTCATCAAGGTCCCATCGTAGTCAACTCCTTGAACTTGTCGAAAACCTTTCGCGACAAGTCGAGCTTTGTAGACAGTAACATTACCATCAGCGTCAGTCTTCTTCTTGAAGATCCATTTATTCTCTATGGCTCACCGATCATCGGGCAAGTCAACCAAAGTCCATACTTTGTTCTCGTACATGGATCCTATCTCATATTTCATGGTCTCAAGTCATTTTGCGGAATCTGGGCTCATCATCACTTCCTCATAGTTCGTAGGTTCGTCATGGTCTAGTAACATGACTTCCAGAACAGGATTACCGTACCACTCTGGTGCGGAACGTGCTCTGGTTGACCTACGAGGTTCGATAGTAACTTGATCCAAAGTTTCATGATCATTATCATTAGCTTCCTCACTAGTTGGTGTAGGAATCACGGGAACGGTTTTCTGTGATGAGCTACTTTCCTATTCGAGAGAAGGTACAATTACCTCATCAAGTTCAACTTTCCTCCCACTCACTTCTTTCGAGAGAAACTCCTTCTCTAGAAAGGTTCCATTCTTGGCAACAAAGATCTTTCCTTCGGATCTGTGGTAGAAGGTGTACCCAATTGTTTCCTTAGGTTATCCTATGAAGATGCACTTCTCTGATTTGGGTTCAAGCTTATCAGGCTAAAGCCTTTTGACATAAGTGTCGCAACCCCAAACTTTAAGAAATGACATGATGTAGGGCGGATCCCTATGAGGCCAATCTTTCACGTTTGGAGTGGATCCTACGGGAAAACACGAAGAACGCGCGGAAAACACAAGGCAAAACGCGGGGAGAAACGAGAGAATCACTCAACCAACAATTATCGATCACACAAGGGCTAGATCACCGAACACATAAGGTAGCAAAAGATTCAAAATCAACAAAGGAAAGATACACGAGTAGCCGTTCTTCTCCGTGAAGAGGTCTTGATTGTCTTCCCTTAAAGGGGTCTTGAATCCGCTTGGGGGATCTTCTCCGAAGAGGTCGTGAGCTCCGAGGAGAAGTAACCAAGTGGATGAGCAAGGGCTCTCACACAAAATATGAGCTAAACCAATGCTAACCCTACCTAGGAGGAGGTGGAGGAGTATATATAGTTTACGGGGCGAAAGGGTACACAGGCCTCGGCCCAAGTCGCTGCGCGCAGGCAGGGCCGGAAGTTCCGAGCGCCGGAGGTTCTGGGGAAGGTCCGCCTAACCAGAGTGTGGGCGCGAGAGGAGCTGGCCTGGCTTCCGGGGGCCGGAAGGTCCGGGCCTGGTTCCGAGCTAACCAGAAAGTAGGCAGGTCCGGTCTGGTCGAAGACGCCATAGGCCGGAAGTTCTGGGTCGGCCGAAGGGTCCGGGGGTCGGAAGTTCCGGGCTCTGGCCGGAAGGTCCGGGCTGTTCAGAGTGTTGACGCCTGTATCTTCTTCCTCAGTCCTCGGTTCCGGGTCTTGAGTGTTGTACCTGATCACACATAGCATCTCGGACTTAGGCAGTAACCATGTCTCACTTAAAGAGGAGGGAAACTCAAGTAGGAGAGATGTCACCTCGGATTGAATAGCACGAGCTCTTGCTCTTGTCATGGGTCCACTTGGAGCTTGAATAGTCGATGGAAGGTCCATGGGGATGACCGAAGGATGCTCCGCATCACGACAGCTTAGGTTTCTTGCCAAACCACAGTTCATACTGATGAGGACATGACTACCTTGGATGAGACCAAAAATATTGCATACATGCATATTTCTCAGGTGATTTCTAGTGCAAACTATTCAATAATATATTTATGTTATCCAGGACAAAAATACTTCACAAACTTTTGTGCCATGTCTAATTGCAGGTGTATGGGACATTTGTACAATCCACATATGAAGATAAGGGAGAAAGAGATGTTTACCTGCTGTTCAAAAAGTTCTCTCACGTCACTTTTGGCCCAAGGGAAGATAGAGTCCAAGTCTCTCACGTTCTGGACTCAAATTCGGACTGCACAGACATACCTGACTCAAAACGTCTATAACTTTTTCATACGGACTCCAAATTGGTTGATTCTTTTTTTGTTGGAAAATAGATTTCGTGCATTTTCCAACCCAATTGGAATCACCTTAAAATCCGTCCGGAGCGTTGAGTTATAGACGAAACAATCTGATGCTGCAGCAGAATCCGAGTCAAACTACAAGTCCAAAGGTGTTACGTCACCTCCGCTTGGGCCCATTGGCCTTGTACGACCTAGGGTTAGTTTTAGGCTGCCTTGGGACGTCCTCCCACCTCCTTGGCCGCCACCCCTTGCTCCTATATAAGTAGATCCATCTAGTAGCTTTTTCCTTGGGATTTGTTTAGTTAAAAGTTAGCCATTGCAACTTCGTGTACTTTGTTTGTGTCCAACGACCAGACCAAGACCGCTTACGGATCCCCACCATTATCAATACTTCATATATATTCGCAATATTCAGATTGCTTTATCATATTCTTGCTCGTTCTTCGATTGCTTGCAGGAATAGACCTTTCGTGGTCAGGCTGATCGTGCTTCCGGCATCGTCAGTAACCTAAGGAGATTGGTTTAGCGATTGCTAAGGCGCAACGTCGTGCACGTTTGTAGTCGGATCGTCAAAGTCGACTCCACCAAATCGAGTGTTATCATCTCATCGAAAGATCGGGACACCCTCGCCTCTATCACATACGGTGTCGTCTCAACGGATTTAGATGGTGCCCTATTTAACGTGAATGCAGCTGTCTCTAATGCATAACCCCAAAATGATAGTGGTAAATTGGTAAGAGACATCATAGATAGCACCATATCTAATAAAGTACGGTTACGAGTTTGGACACATCATTAAGCTATGGTGTTCCAGGTGGCGTGAGTTGTGAAACTATTCCACATTGTTTTAAATGAAGGCCAAACTCGTAACTCAAATATTTGCCTCCGCGGTCAGATCATAGAAACTTTACTTTCTTGTTACGATGATTCTACACTTCACTCTAAAATTCTTTGAACTTTTCAAATGTTTCAGACTTGTGCTTCATTCAGTAAATATGCCCATATCTACTTAAATTACCTGTGAAGGTTAGAAAATAACAATACCCATCGCGAGCTTCAACTCTCATCGGACCGCATACATCGGTATGTATTATTTCTAGTAAGTCATTAGCTCGCTCCATTGTTCTGGAGAATGGAGTTTTAGTCATCTTGCCCATGAGGCATGGTTCGCAAGTATCAAATGATTCATAATCAAGTGACTCCAAAAGTCCATCTGCATGGAGTTTCTTCATGCGCTTTACACCAATATGACCTAAATGGTAGTGCCGCAAGTATGTTGCACTATCATTATCAACTTTGCATCTTTTGGCATCAATATTATGAATATGTGTGTCACTATGATCGAGATTCAGTAAACCATTTATATTGAGTGTATGACCATAAAAGGTTTTCTTCATGTAAATAGAACAACTATTATTCTTTGACTTTAAATGAATAACTCTATTGCAATAAACGTGATCCAATCATATTCATGAACTCGTCATCCCCAGTCTGCCTACCCGCTAATCTCACGGCCTAGCTCGATGAATTGAATGGAAAAGAGACACAACAGTTTACCTAGGTTCGGGCCACCTCGTGGTGTAATACCCTACTCCTGCTTTGTGGTGGATTGGCCTCGAGGGGCTGAGGATGAACTAGTGCAGTGGCGAACAAGCTCCGGAGGAGAGGTGTTCTTGGGCTCGATGAGCTGGTGGGTGTGAGGATGATCTGAATGATCCGTCCCCCTCTATGGTGGTGGCTAAGTCCTATTTATAGTAGCCCTGGTCCTCTTCCCAAATGTGGGCAGGAAGGGCTCCCACAACGGCCAAATTTGAAGGGGACAGCTAGTACAAGCTATCCTGGAAAAAGTGGTCATCGCCTGCAAAAGCCTCTGGTCATGACACCATGGTGGGCTCGGCGATGACCTCCGTCCTGCCGTCCTGGCGGTCTTGGTCTTGTTGCACCGGAATGGAAATCTTCACCTGATTCCTTGGTATTCCGCGCCTGCTCTTGCCTCCTTAGCATCAAAGAGGAAACTGGTACACTGCGCCCACTGGCGCCCGCCTGGCCTTGGTCGTCATGGCTCACGTCATCTGGACCTCGTGAGGTGAGCCTTGCATAGAAATCTCCACTCCTCGGGAGCTAGCCTGGGAGGCCGTCCCTCGTGGAGGTCTTCATGTCATCCACCTCGCGAGGGTCTTGAGTTGTTGATGCTGAAGCTGGGTCGTACCAGGCCGTCTGTGGAGCCACGTCATGGGCCGCAGGCAGGCAAGTCTGGGTACCCCCATTCCCACAACGCCGACACTAGCCCCTGGGCCCAAGGCGTGCTCGAACTTGGCTTCTAGGCGAAGCCAAAGGGCAAGTGCGGAGCGCCGTGGGCCCTAATCGCCTGTGGCCTTGGTTGACATGTGGCGCCTAACGGGACGTGGGCGCCCCCACTTCCCCACGCAGCCTTGATATCCGCCAGGTGTGGCGGCCATCCGTTGCTATCGCAGCTCCGTCTTTATTGCTTGTCGTGCTCGCCCTTGACTCCCCCATCTTCCTGAGAAGGCGCGCCTTTTCTCCCAGATTCGTCGCTGGCGCCGGCCCTCTCTTGCCGCCATGGCTCCACGGTCGAAGAAGAAGAGGGGGAAATCCTGCGCCCCGGCTGAATCTCAGCCAGTCTTTGAGCATGTCCTTGAGCAGTCGTCGATGATCGATCAAGAAGGGTTGGCCAAGGTCCGCCTGGCCCTCACCACCGATTCCAATGAGTGGAAGGCGACGGTGGTTTGGCGTGCTTCCCGGGCCATGATCGACATGGAAGCCACCTAGATCCCCATCCATCTTCATGCCCTCCTGGCTGGCCTGATCACTCCTTTCTCCGATTTCTTCAACGCCATACTCTCGCATTACCAAGTCCAGACGCTGCATCTGGATCCCCAATCCATCATCCGCCTCGCTGTCTTTGCTTTCCTTTGTGAGGCTATGGTGGGAATCGCCCCTTCTGTAGCCTTATTTCGCCATTTCTTCTCGCTCCATCTGGTCGACGCCTGCCAGCGCTCGGGGTGCGTGGCCTTCCAGGCCGTAGCGGCAACGGCTGGCTCGGGCATCGACTTCGAGCTCTTGCCGTATGTGAGGGGGTTCCGGAAGCGGTGGGTGTATGTGGACGCCGGCGTGCTCAACTCCTTGCTTCTTCTTCCATGGGTGCCCGCCGTACCCAGCTCCGGCTGGGGGCACGCAAAGCTCGTCGACCATCAGCTTGCTCACGTCTGGCGCCGGCTGGCCAGGTTGAAGAAGCTTGGGTTGACGATGCCAATGGTGCTGAGGGAGTTCATTCGGTGTCGCATCGCTCCACTTTAGCATCATTCTCGACAAATGTGGGCCTTCACCGGCAGCAGGGACCCCATGAGGCTCCAGGTGCCTGCGCTTCCTTCCCAGACGTTGCGCATGGTGATCGAGCTTCTGGGGCAACCCAGCACCAGCTGCGCTTTCGGAGGAGGGGTGCCTCCTGTACCAATGCTCGAACAAGGAGGACTTCCTGAGGCAAATGCCCCTTTTTGATGAGTGGGGGCTGCGCTCGGCAGGCCTTGAAGGGCCTCGTAAGAATCCCGTCTTCGTGGCTCCTTTGCTCGCTGATTCTGCAGTGCGCGCCCCAGATGTGGATGCAGGGGGCGCATGCCGCCGGGTACTGCTGGGGCAACTGCTGGGGAACTGGCGTCAGTAGGTGCCCCCGAGGTGACCACTAGAGAGCTGGCGCAGCCCGACGCTCCTGAGGTGACAGCCCCCGAAGCCCGGGCGAGCGGTCCTGAGGTGGTGGCTGGAGAGCGGGCACAGCCTGGCGCTCCTGAGGTCGCCACCCTAGGAGCCTCGCCCAGTGCCCCAGACTTTGACGACTATGCCCCGACCCTTGGCCAGCTTCGCCTGAACCTCGAAGCGCTCCACAAGAGGAAAGGGTCTCCGACCTGAAGTGGTGATGCCTACCGGCTGCTGAAGCAAAGGAAATACATAGCCATAGATGAGTAAGTACCTTTTCTTCATGATTTTCAGTGTGTCGCGTCCTTTCCTGGCATTGGCTCCTCAGGATCCCTTCGGCTGCGGTGGCAAAATCTCCTGATAAGCGGTCCCCACCAGCGCCAAACTCGCTCTTGATTTTGAGCCCCCTGCACCGGACTCCCGCGGGAGGCGCGGGGCCGGTCCGAGCGACGGATGTGTTGCTGGGGGGCCGTGGCCCTGAACTCCCGACATCCTTCCTTCGTGGAATGGCCTGGGGTGCAGGAGGCGTGCCGAGGGCTCCTTCGTTGGTCGTCACTGGTGGCTGGGCACCCCCAGCATCGGCTTCATTTTCGAGCAGCGAGACCGCGCCACTCGGTACCTTCGCCGAGGCCCGAAGGGCGGCCAGGAAGGCACCGGCCTCCAGCCCATTGCCGGAAGCAGGCGAGCCACTCTGCACCCTCCGACGGCCCCTGGCGCGGGAGGTGGGCTTGGTCACGGGCTAGAACTCGCGCGCGGGCGAAGCACCGTCCGCCATGAGCTTTTCCGGGAGGCATGGATGCGTTGATTCGACTTGGAGGAGAGCTTGCTGATGTCGATGCTCGCCTCGAGACCGAAGACCTTCATTTGGCGCGGGAGTGGCAACAGCTGAAGGTCGCCATCAACCTCGGGCATCTTCAGCATGAGCGCGCCAACGCAAGCGCCACAGTGTCCCTTGCGACTTCTCCCGAGGCTTGTGCCCGTGCCCTGGAGAAGTCCAGGGCCGCCGACCATCGTCATGAGGCGGCCGAGGAGCAGGGGCGGGAGCTTCAAGCTTCAAACTTCAAACGCTGCCCTTGAGCAGCAGATTGAAGCACGCAGGGCCGCCCTGGCTACATCACTAAGCGGGGCACCTTCCGAGGAGAAGAAGATCCAGAAACGTGAGGAGACGCTAGCGCTGGAGGCCTTGGAGCATAGCCTGGAGCTTGAGCGGCTGGAGGTGCGAGAGTGCCAGGTGTCCATGGCTGAGGACGCGTCACCGCATGGGAGGCCAAGATCCAGGAGGAGGTCAACTAGAGGGTGGCGAAGGCTCGCGCGGCTCCTGCTGACGAGCACCGCCTGAAGCTGGAGCTCCAGGAAGCCGAGGTTAAGGGCAGGATCGCCGCCCTCAGGACGAAGCTTGGCGAGGTGGAGTAGCGCGAGAGGGCTGCCAAAGAAGTTCAGGCCTCTGCCCAGGCTACTTGGCCTCCGCTCGCGCCGACCTACTTTCGCTTCAGCAGCAAATTGATGGCGCCGCATCTCTCGCGAAGAAGAACGCGGACGAAATGTGCCGCCGTCTGACGCTGCAGCGCGAGCATGCCTCGATGCTCCATGCTCTCAGGGTGAGGGCCAACCAACCCTTGAGCACCACCTGTGAGGAGAGCGCCCCTCACCCGGACGAAGGCGACTATGCCAGCCACCTCCGCTTCTTCACGGAAATCGTGACCCGCCTGGAAGACCGGGCCGTGAGGGCTCGCGAGCTCGTTGAAGAGGGAAGTTGCAGCCTTCTCGGGCGTGCGTTCTCACGCGTCTTCGGTCACCTCCTCAATCTCGACCCACACTTTGACTTTGATGCCGCCATAGCCCATGTGCCCAGGGTTATCCAGGACAACCTGGCGAACTGGGTGGACATCCACGTGGATGCCCTGGTCGCAGAGTTCACCCCTGAGGATGACGCGGCCGTAATCGCGGTCGGAGAAGGCGATGTGGATGACGTTGATGAAGGCGATGCCAGCGACAACTCGGGTGGCATGGATGAAGATGGCAAGGTCGGCGCCGAAGGCAGTGCCTCCGGCTAGCCCTGCATTTCCTTTTGGCCTAACCTATATGCAAAAAACCTTCGGGCGTGGCCCTGTGGGGCGTGAAAGCATTTTTGAAGGGGGGAGGCCCCTTATAATGTATGAAATGGAATGTATGAACTGGTGACATGCCTTTTAAAGACAGGGTTTGGGGTGTGCCGTTGCGGGCCCGTTGGTCCCGAGAGGGGTAGTTGTTGCAACTTATCTGGGTTCCGTAGGTCTTGAGCGAGTCCCGACGTCCTAGTCGCACCTTCCTCTTGAGATGAGCCCTCCAGGGCTCGCGAGGTTCTAAGTCTCACAAGAAACCTACTGGCCCATCCAAGAGGGCCTCGCGAGGAGCGAATGCCGGACTATGGCAAGGTATGCTTGCGGTGATCCTGCGGCAGTTGCCTTCTTGACCCAGGGGGGGCCTTGTCGTTGCCCGAGCTGGACGAACGTGCTTGGCGTGCACATACCACGCCCAGCCCCCGCTCGCGGGGCGCTCGCAGGGGGGTAGTAGGCGTGAGGCCCACAGTAAAACGCGAAACCAGAAAGCAAGAGGCCAACACAAATCAAGAGAAAAATTTCCCCCGTTTTGATAAACACAAGGAACTTCAAATCTCAGTCCGAAAGGCGGCGAATCGAGTTACAGAAAAAGGGGCAAAAGCAAATAGCCGTGTCCGGCACCTAGCTAGTCTTCTTGTCTTCTCACCGGTGCGGAGCTAAGTGCTTTCACTGGGCGTGAGCATAGTCATTGGGGGACAGTGTCGATGGCCAGCGCGGAGCATGGTGCTTCCACTTGGACGTGGGTGGAAGCCCCCGTGAGGACCGAGGGCGGCACTCAGGAGACTCCAGGGCGTGTACAGCCCCACTCATTATTACGTGAGAGTGTCACGAGCGGAGACCTTCACAGGCATGGGCCTTGCTTCTTGTCGCCTGACGAGGGCCCCACCCTGCGCCTCCCCCGACCACCGTTGGGGCGTCCGGAAACCAGTACGGGACCAAGGAGCAAGGGAGACGCTAGCGGAGCCATCTACCGCCGCGGGCCCTCCGCCGGGGGGAAGAGCTCGCCAGCGCCTTCCTTGGCAGAGGACCTACCTACCTCCGTGCAGCGCCTTGCTCCATGCGGCGCGGGGGAGGCCCTGGCTTCGGGCTCCCCCCATGCAGCCCCTATTGCGCTTCTCCGGAATCCTTATTTTCATGGAAGACATTAAAAAGATGAAGCATATGAGGCAACCTCAATTCCATTTTTTTGTAGTTTTCTTTTATAGACTAAACTAGTGATAAAACAAGAAACAAAAAGATTCAGTTGCAAGATCAAAAGATATACCTTCAAGCACTAACCTCCCCAGCAACGGCGCTAGAAAAGAGCTTAGTTGACGGGGTGTTAGTGCCGCTTTCCTCGCCTCCCCAGCAACGGCGCCAGAAAAGAGCTTGATGTCTACTACACAACCTTCTTATTATAGACGTTGTTGGGCCTCCAAGTGCAGAGGTTTGTAGGACAGTAGCAAATTTCCCTCAAGTGGATGACCTAAGGTTTATCAATCCGTGGGAGGCGTAGGATGAAGATGGTCTCTCTCAAACAACCCTACAACCAAATAACAAAGAGTCTCTTGTGTCCCCAACACACCCCATACAATGGTAAATTGTATAGGTGCACTAGTTCGGCGAAGAGATGGTGATACAAGGGCAATATGGATGGTAGATATGGGTATTTGTAATCTGAAAATATAAAACAGCAAGGTAGCAAGCTATAAAAGTGAGCGTAAACGGTATTGCAATGCTAGAAAACAAGGCCTAGGGTTCATACTTTCACTAGTGCAAGTTCTCTCAACAATGATTACATAATTAGATCATATTACAATCCCTCAGTATGCAACAAAGAGTCACTCCAAAGTCACTAATAGCGGAGAACAAATGAAGAGATTATTGTAGGGTACGAAACCACCTCAAAGTTATTCTTTCTGATCAATCCATTGGGCTATTCCTATAAGTGTCACAAACAGCCCTAGAGTTCGTAGTAAAATAACACCTTAAGACACACATCAACCAAAACCCTATTGTCACCTCAAGAATCCGCGGGTATGATTATACGATATGCATCACACAATCCCAGATTCATCTATTCAACCAACACGAAGAACTTCAAAGAGTGTCCCAAAGTTTCTACCAGAGAGTCAAGACGAAAACGTGTGCCAACCCCTATGCATAGATTACCAAGGTCACGGAACCCGCAAGTTGATCACCAAAACATACATCAAGTGCATCAATAGAATACCCCATTGTCACCACGGGTATCCCACGCAAGACGTACATCAAGTGTTCTCAAATCCTTAAAGACTCAATCCGATAAGATAACTTCGAAGGGAAAACTCAATCCATTACGAGAGAGTAGAGGGGGAGAAACATCATAAGATCCAACTATAATAGCAAAGCTCATGGTACATCAAGATCGTGCCATATCAAGAACACGAGAGAGAGAGAGAGAGAGAGAGAGAGAGAGAGAGAGAGAGAGAGAGATCGAACACATAGCTACTGGTACATACCCTCAGCCCTGAGGGTGAACTACTCCCTCCTCGTCATGGAGAACGGCGGGATGATGAAGATGGCCACCGATGATGATTCCCCTCCGGTTGGGTGCCGGAACGGGTCCCAATTGGTTTTTGGTGGCTACAGAGGCTTGTGGCGGCGGAACTCTCGATCTATGTTTCTTTCTGGGGGTTTATGTATTTATTGGAATTTTTGGCGTCGGTCTCACGTCAGAGGGGTCTCCGAGTCATCCACGAGATAGGGGGGCGCGCCCTCCACCCTCGTGGATGGCTCGGGACTCTTCTAGCCCAACTCTTTTACTCCGGGGTCTTCTTTTGTTCCATAAAAAATCATCAAAAATTGGCACGTCAAATGGACTCCGTTTGGTATTCCTTGTCTGTAAAACTCAAAAACAAGGAAAAAATAGAAATTGGCACTGGGCTCTAGGTTAATAGGTTAGTCCCAAAAATCATATAAAACGGCATATAAATGCATATAAAACATCCAAGATGGATAATATAATAGCATGGAACAATCAAAAATTATAGATATGTTGCAGACGTATCAGTCCTCTTCCCAAATGTAGGCAGGAAGGGATCCCACAACAGCCAAATCTGAAGTGGGACAGCTAGTACAAGCTATCCAGACAAAAGTGGTCTTCGCCTGCAAAAGCCTCTGGTCGTGACACCATGGTGGGCTCGGCGATGACCTCCGTCCTGCTGTCCTAGCGGTCTTGGTCTTGTTGCACCGGAATGGAAACCTCTGCCTGATTCCTCGAGACTCCGCGCCTGCCCTTGCCTCCTTAGCACCAAAGAGGAAACTGATACACTGCACCCCCTGGCGCCCACCTGGCCTTGGTCGTCATGGCTCACGTCATCTGGACCTCGCAAGGTGAGCCTTGCATAGAAATCTCCACTCCTCGGGAGCTAGCCTAGGGAGGCCGTCCCTCGTGGAGGTCTTGGTGTCATCCGCCTCGCGAGGCTTGGCCCCGCGCGAGGGTCTTGAGTTGTTGATGCTGAAGCTGGGCCGTACCAGGCCGTCGGTGGAGCCACATCATGGGCCGCAGGAAGGCAAGTCTGGGTACCCCCATTCCCAGAACGCTGACAATCTCGAAGGTAAAGGGAGTGTGCGATGATGAT
Organism: Aegilops longissima; assembly: GCA_021605205.1. Taxonomy (NCBI): domain Eukaryota; kingdom Viridiplantae; phylum Streptophyta; class Magnoliopsida; order Poales; family Poaceae; genus Aegilops; species Aegilops longissima. The sequence goes on along the minus strand of CM038678.1, from coordinate 322,992,587 downwards.
CTTACAACCTTGTAATCACTTCCAACACATGTCGTCACCTCGCCCTTTACTAGTATCTGTTCATTTTGCAACTCCTGCTTTGAGTTACAAATCTTAGCAACTGAACCGGTATCAAATACCCAGGGGCTACTGCGAACACTAGTAAAGAACACATCAATAACATGTATATCAAATATACCTTTGTTCACTTTGCCAACCTTCTTATCTGCCAAGTTTTTGGGGCGGTTCCGCTTCCAGTGACCATTTCCTTTGTAGTAGAAGCACTCAGTTCCAGGTTTGGGTCTAGCTTTGGGCTTCTTCATGGGAGTGGCAACTTGCTTGCCATTCTTCTTGAAGTTCCATTTCTTTCCCTTGCCCTTTTCCTTGAAACTAGTGGTCTTGTTAACCATCAACACTTGATGCTATTTCTTGATTTCTACCTTTGCCGATTTCAGCATCACGTAGAGCTTGGGAATCGTTTTTGTTATCCCTTGCATATTATAGTTCATCACAAAGTTCTAGTAACTTGGTGATAGTGACTAGAGAACTCTGTCAATCACTATCTTATCTGGAAGACTAACTCCCACTAGATTCAAGCGATTGTAGTACCCAAATATTCTGAGCACATGCTCACTAGTTGAGCTATTATCCTCCATCTTGTAGGCAAAGTACTTGTCAGAGGTCTCATACCTCTTAACACGGGCATGAGCCTGAAATATGATTTTCAGCTCTTGGAACATCTCATATGCTCCATGGCATTCAAAACATTTTTGAAGTCTCGGTTCTAAGCCGTAAAGCATGGTGCACTAAACTATCAAGTAGTCATCATATCGAGCTTGTCAAACGTTCATCACGTCTGCATCTGCTCCTGCAATAGGTCTGTCACCTAGCGGTGCATCAAGGACATAATTCTTCTGTGCAGCAATGAGGATAATCCTCAGATCACGGACCCAGTCTGCATCATTGCTACTATCATCTTTCAACTTAGTTTTCTCTAGGAACATATCAAAAATAAAACAGGGGAGCTATACGCTATACGCGAGCTATTGATCTACAACATAGATATGCAAATACTATCAGGACTAAGTTCATGATAAATTAAGTTTAATTAAGAACTCCCACTTAGATAGACATCCCTCGAGTCATCTAAATGATCACGTGACCCATATCAACTAAACCATGTCCGATCATCACGTGAGATGGAGTAGTCTTCAATGGTGAGCATCTCTATGTTGATCATATCTACTATGATTCACGTTCGACCTTTCGGTCTCCAGTGTTCCGAGGCCATGTCTGCACATTCTAGGCTCGTCAAGTTTAACCCGAGTATTCCACATGTGCAAAACTGTCTTGCACCCGTTGTATGTGAACGTAGAGCCTATCACTCCCGATCATCACGTGGTGTCTCAGCACGATGAACTGTCGCAATGGTGCATACTTAGGGAGAACACTTATACCTTGAAATTTTAGTAAGGGATCATCTTATAATGCTACCGCCATACTAAGAAAAATAAGATGCATAAAAAATAAACATCACATGCAATCAAAATATGTGACATGATATGGCCATCATCATCTTGTGCTTTTGATCTCCATTTACAAAGAACCGTCATGATCTCCATCGTCATCGGCTTGACACCTTGATCTCCATAGTAGCGTCGTGGTCGTCTCGCCAACTATTGCTTCTACAACTATCGCTAACGCATAGTGATAAAGTAAAGCAATTACATGGTGTTAGCATTTCATACAATAAAGCGACAACCATAAGGCTCCTACCAGTTGCCGATAACTTTTGCAAAACATGATCATCGCATACAATAACGTATATAACATCATATCTTGACCATATCACATCACAACATGCCCTGCAAAAACAAGTTAGACGTCCTCTACTTTGTTGTTGCAAGTTTTACGTGGCTGCTACGGGCTTCTAGTAAGAACCTTTCTTACCTACGCATCAAAGCCACAACGGTGATTTATCAAGTTTGTTGTTTTAACCTTCAACAAGGATCGGCCGCAGTCAAATTCGATTCAACTAAAGTTGGAGAAACAGACACCCGCCACCACCTTTATGCAAAACTAGTTGCATGTCTGTCGGTGGAACCAGTCTCATGAACATGGTCATGTAAGGTTGGTCCAGGCCGCTTCATCCAACAATGCCGCCGAATCAAAATAAGACATTGGTGGTAAGCAGTATGACGATCACCGCCCACAACTCTTTGTGTTCTACTCGTGCATATCATCTACGCATAGACCTGGCTCAGATGCCACTGTTGCGAAACGTAGCATGCAATTCAAAAACATTCCTACACTCACGCAAGATCTTCTTCATACCCTCATAGACCAAAAGCGGAAGCGTTTGACAACGCAGTTGATGTAGTCGAACTTCTTCTCGTTCCGACCGATCAAGCACCGAACGTACAGCACCTCCGAGTTCTGCACACGTTCAGCTCGATGACGTCCCTCGAACTCTTGATCCAGCAAAGTGTCGAGGGAGAGTTACATCAGCACGATGGCGTGGTGACGGTGATGGTGAAGTGATCTGCGCAGGGCTTCGGCTAAGCACTACGTGAATATGACCGGAGGCGTAAACTGTGGAGGGAGGCGCCGCACACTGCTAACAGATGTTGTTATGTGTTCTAGGTGTCTCACCCCCCCCCCCCTCATATATATAGGTGGGAGGGAGAGGGGGCAGCCAAGGGGGCTCCCAAGTAGGAGGAATCCTACTTGGGGCCCTAATCCTACTCGCCCCCACCCTTACCATAATTCCCGGAGGGGGAAGTAAGGAGGATGGGAGAGAAGGAAGGGGGAGGCTGAATCCCTCCCCTTCCTTTCTCTCTTCTCCTCTTTCCTTCCCCCCTATTTCGGCATACATGGGGCGCACCAGCCCCTTAGGGGCTGGTCTGTCCAACTCTTGGCCCATTAGGCCCATGTAGTTGCCAGGGGGATGCCCGGAACCCCTTCCGGTGACCCGATATTACCTGGTACCCCCGGAACAGTACCGATGTCTGAATACCATTGTCATATATATCAATCTTTACCTCTCGACCATTTCGAGACTCCTAGTCATGTTTTTATCTCATTCGGGACTCCAAACAACATTCGGTCACCAAATCACATAACTCATATAATACAAAATGGTCATCGAACGTTTAAGCGTGCGGACCCTATGGGTTCGAGAACTATGTAGACATGACCGAGACACCTCTCTGGTCAATAACCAACAGTGGAGCCTGGATGCTCATATTGGTTCCTACATATTCTATGAAGATCTTTATCGGTCATACCGCAATGACAACATACGTTATTCCCTTTGTCATCGGTATGTTACTTGCCCGAGCTTCGATCGTCGGTATCTTCATACCTAGTTCAATCTCATTACCAGCAAGTCTCTTTACTCGTTCTGTAATACATCATCCCGCAACTAACTCATTCGTCACATTGATTGCAAGGATTCTTATGATGTGCATTACCAAGAGGGCCCAGAGATACCTCTCCGATACTCAGAGTGACAAATCCTAGCCTCGATCTATGCCAACCCAAGAAACACCTTCGGAGATACCTGTAGAGCATCTTTATAATCACCCAGTTACGTTATGGTGTTTGATAGCGCACAAGGTATTCCTCCGGTATCCGGGAGTTGCATAATCTCATAGTCAAAAGAATATGTATATGACATGAAGAAAGCTATAGCAATAAAACTTCACGATCAATATGCTAAGCTAACGGATGGGTCATGTCCATCACATCATTATCCTAATGATGTGATCCCGTCCATCAAATGACAACACATGTGTATGGTTAGGAAACTTAACCATCTTTGATTAATGAGCTAGTGTAGTAGAGGCTTACTAGGGACACAGTGTTTTGTCTATGTATCCACACATGTATCAAGTTTCCGGTTAATACAATTCTAGCATGAATAATAAACATTTATCATGATATAAGGAAATATAAAATAACAACTTTATTATTGCTTCTAGGGCATATTTCCTTCAATGTTGACATTAATTACCAAAATCACCCAGGGAGCACTTGTGCTTTCAGCATCCAACCATAAAAGCGCATGACAACCTCTGCTTCCCTCTGCGAAGGGCCTATCTTTCACTTTTATCTCCTACCTTTATACAAGAGTCATGGTGATCTTCACCTTTCCTTTTACAGTTTTTCTTTTTGGCAAGCACTATATTTTGGGGAAAGATCCAGATATATATATATATATATATCCACCCGGATGTAGGTTAACATAAAGGATTATTGTTGACATTACCCTTGAGGTAAAAGGTTGGGAGGCAAAACTATAAGCCCCTATCTTTCTCTGTGTCCGATTGAGGCTTTGAACTCATAAGTATCGCATGAGTGTTAGCAATTGTGAAAGACTAAAAGATGGTTGAGTTTGTGGACTTGCATAAAAGCTCTTACATTGACTCTTTCCGATATTATGATAAATTGTAATTGCTTCAATGACTAAGATCACAGTTTATTAGTTTTCAATAAAGTTTCTGATTCTAACTTTACCTTGTGAACAAATTGTTATTCAGCACACAGAATTATATGACAATATATGTTGTTGCTTTAAAGATGATCATGATGCCCTCATGTCTGTATTTTGTTTTATCGACACCTCTATCTCTAAACATGTGGATATATTTATCGATTTTGGCTTTCGCTTGAGGACAAGCGAGGTCTAAGCTTGTGGGAGTTGATACGTCCATTTTTGCATCGTGCTTTTATATTGATATTTATTGCATTATAGACTATTATTACACATTATGGTACAATACTTATGCCTTTTCTCTCTTAATTTTACAAGATTTACTTGAAGAGGGAGAATGCCGGCAACTGGAATTCTGGACTGGAAAGGAGCAAATCTGAGAGACCTATTCTGCACAACTCCAAAAGTCCTGAAAATTTACGAAGAATTATTTTGGAATATTTAAAAAATATTGGGCAAATAAAATACCAGACGGGACCCACTAGGTGGCCACAAGCCTGGGGGTGCGCCCTATCCCCTGGGCGTGCCCCTAGGGCTTGTGGGCCCCCTAGCGGGTCTCCGGTGCCCATCTTCTGCTATATGGAGGCTTTTGACCTGGAAAAAATCGTAAGGAAGCTTTCGGGACGAAGCGCCGCCGTCTCGAGGCTGAACCTGGGCGGAAGCAATCTAGCGCTCCGAGGGAGCTGTTCTGCAGGGGAAACTTCCCTCCCGGAGGGGGAAATCGAAGCCATTGTCATCACCAACGATCCTCTCATCGAGAGGGGGTCAATCCCCATCAACATATTCACCAGCACCATCTCCTCTCAAACCCTGGTTCAATCTTGTATCCAATCTTTGTCCCAAAACCTCAGATTGGTACCTGTGGGTTGTTGGTAGTGTTGATTACTCATTGTAGTTGACGCTAGTTGGTTTATTTGGTGGAAGATCATATGTTCGGATCCTTAATGATATTCAATACCCCTCTGATCTTGAACATGAATATGCTTTGTGAGTAGTTACATTTGTTCCTGAGGACAGGGGAGAAGTCCTGTTATAAGTAATCATGTGAATTTGGTATTCGTTCGACATTTTGATGACATGTATGTTGTCTTTCCTCTAGTGGTGTTATGTGAATGTTGACTACATGACACTTCACCATGATTTGGGCCTAGGGGAAAGCATTGGGAAGTAATAAGTAGATGATGGGTTGCTAGAGTGACAGAAGCTTAAACCCTAGTTTATGCGTTGCTTCGTAAGGGGCTGATTTGGATCCACATGTTTCATGCTATGGTTAGATTTATCTTAATTCTTCTTTCAAAGTTGCGGATGCTTACGAGAGGGGTTAATCATAAGTGGGAGGCTTGTCCAAGTAAGGACAGCACCCAAGCACCGGTCCACCCACATATCAAATTATCAAAGTAACGAACGTGAATCATATGAGCATGATGAAAACTAACTTGACAATAATTCCCATGTGTCCTCGGGAGCGCTTTGCTTTATATAAGAGTTCGTCCAGGCTTGTCCTTTGCTACAAAAAGGATTGGGCCACCTTGTTGCACCTTTGTTACACTTGTTACTTGTTACCCCAAAACTATCTGTTATCGGTAATTTCAGTGCTTGCAGAGAATACCTTGCTGAAAACCGCTTGTCATTTCCTTCTGCTCCTTGTTGGGTTTGACACTCTTACTTATCGAAAGGACTACGATAGATCCCCTATACTTTTGGGTCATTAGTGGACATGTATGAAGAAGGATATTGTCGAGTACGTAGCAGTATGCGATGTTTGTCAATGAGTAAAGGTAGAGCATCAGAAGCCAGCAGGGTTACTCCAACCTTTGCCGATACCCGAGTGGACATGGGAAAAACTTGGAATAGATTTTATCACAGGATTACCAAGGACTCATTCAGGTTATGATTCTATCTAGGTAGTGGTTGAACGTTTGACCAAGGTAGCTCATTTCATTCCCGTGAAGACCACATAGACCAGTGCTAAGTTAGCCAAGATATACATGACCAGGATCGTATGTCTGGATGGAGTTCGAGGAGTATCGTATCAGATAGAGGAACACAATTTACCTCAAAGTTTTGGAATCAGTTACACGAAACTTTGGGTACGAGGTTGAAGTTCAGTACAGCTTTTCATCCACAAACCGATGGACAGATAGAGAGTCAACCAGATTCTAGAGGACATGTTGAGAGCCTGTGCACTAGACTGTGGAGCTAGCTGGGATGATAATTTACCCTTTGCAGAGTTCTCGTACAACAACATCTATCAAACCATTTTAAAGATGGCCCCTTTCGAAGCCCTATACGGAAGGAGGTTGATAGAGGCAAAGGTGTCCCGATGTTTCGATGAGATGGTGGCTATCGTTTCGTGGGAGTCGACCTTGACGATCCGACTATTTAACGCGAGACGTCGCGCCTTAGCAATCGCTAAACCAACTTCCGAGGGTTATTGACCACGCCGAGCACGATCAACGACCACGAGGGCCTGTTTCCTGCGAGCAAACGAAGAACAAGCAAGAAACTGAGATTGCAATCTGGATATTGCGAATATAAGATGAAAGCTTTATTGATCAAGGTGGGGTTCTGGACGCCTTTGTGCGGTCGTTGAACACAAACGGCACGCCGGAAGTTGCAGCTATGGCGAACTTTTAATCTAAACAAAACCCAAGGTCTAAACGGTGCCCTAAGGGCTGTATATATGGAGAAAGAGGGGGGGAATTTCGTGGCCCTTGGTGGAGGGGTCCGAAATCAACCCTAACTCTTGTTTCCCCACACATACGGACTACTTAAGTATTTCGAAATTACATGGGCCTGGCCCAATAATAAGGTGACGCAGCACCTAGAATAGCCTATGGACGAATATTATGAAGTGGCATCTTGTATATTTCGTCCAAGGCCTTATGCACTCATTAGGGTGGCTTCAAAGTCCTGGAATCATCACTTGTAACTCCGTTCTTGTTCTCCTTGCGCATGCCAACATCTCCATGCTTGAACTTGCTCCAAGGTTCATCTTTCTTGTCCATGGTAGGCCCTTCATTTGTAAGCAAAACAAATGTATCCAATTTAGGCAGCATCATATTCTCATGAACATTGGAATCGTTACCAAGAAACGAAAGTACCTGATAATTCAATTGGCGTGCGCGAGCTCTAGTAATTGGTCCAGTATGTATAGCAGCAGGGGCTATGGGTGTAACAATGGTATTGATGTCCTCATCAGAGGTGCAGAACACCATTATTGTGGGATGGTGTTGGAGACCGAAAACTTTTTGGTCCCGATCTTACCAGAGACTCTGAAGAGAAGGTCAAGATGATTCATGACAGACTCAAGATAGCTCAGTCGAGATAGAAGAGTTATGCACCAGGAGGTAACGTACGAAGTGGGAGACCAAGCATATCTCTGTGTGTCTCCACTTCGAGGAATCAAGAGGTTCGGTGTTAAAGGAAAGTTAGCACCCAGGTTCATAGGCTCATACAAAATCCTCAAACGCTGGGAAGAAGTTGCATACAAGCTGGAATTGCCGGAAGGATTGTCAGGAGTTCACGATGTCTTTCACGTTTCCAAGCTGAATAAATGCCATGCTGAGATGGTCAATATTCCTTTGAGAGACACAGTGCCCCTAGAGGCCATACAGCTTGACTGTGATCTGACTTATGAGGAGTAGCCCGTCAGGATTCTCTAGACTGCGAACAGAGTTACCCGCAGCAGGATCATCAAGTTTTGCAAGGTTCTGTGGAGCCACCACTCTGAGAAGGAAGTCACCTGGGAACGAGAAGAAGATCTCCGTCGACACCAACCGCACCTATTTGCTAGGGGCGAGATTCATCTTAAGGTGGGCAGGTTTGTAACATCCCAAATTTCCAATTTGGAAAGTTTTACTATTATTAGCTAAGCATCTATATGTGTTTGTTTGAATTGAGTGGCATTTGGAAAATCCAGAGGCATTTGAATTTTATTTGAATTTGGATTCAAATTGGCATTTGAAATTCATTTCAAAAATCCCTGACAAATACTTGTTCAAAAGTATGAGAGGAGCTAACATGACACTCCAAAAAGTCAGAAAAAAATAATGCCAAATTTTTTTAGTTCAAATTTGGTTTCATTTGGAATTAAAAAATGTTTTTTAAGTTTGTTTTCTGCCTCTGAAAAATAGTTCATCTTATAGGGTTTATTTTTCTCAGTTCTTTGGTATATATATATGTCCTATATAAAAGTATTTTTATTTACTCTATTTTTTTCTCTCTGTCATATTTCAAAAAAAAACACAACACGCCCGCCAGGCCAACCCGCCCAGCCAGCATCCTAGCCACGGCCCAGTCGAGCCGGCCTACACCACCACCGCGGTCTGCCCCCGCACCCCTCTCTCTCTCCCTCGATCGCCCGACTTTTCTCTTCTCTCTCTCTCTCACTAACCCACGGGGCCCGCCCTATCCCTAACCCCTTGCCCATGCTATGCCATGCCAGTGCACGTCCAAAGCATGCCCGTCGCCGCGATCTTCCCGGGATCACGCTCCTCCTCGACCTCCTCCTCAAGGAACTTGTCCTATGAAGCCCCCTCGCTCTCCTCTCTCGACCCCCCTAAACCCCCTTGCAAAATCCTCCCACCAGTCACACTTGTCGTTTCGATCTCGCCTCCGCCGCCGCTGTTTGTCATCAGGTTCATCTCCGGTGAGCTTCCACATGACCCTCAAGCTCACACATCGACCGAGTTTACTCGTGCGCACTTGTTTGACATGATCTTGCCCTCTCTCTTGTTCCACAGCGTCGGCCCCAACAATACGAGTTCTCTCCGGAGCACCGAGCTCCACCGCCTCGCCCTCGTCATCTTCGTTGTCCCCAAACTCCAACGAGGCCATCCTCGACCCCCTCTCACTCTGCCGCACCCGCCAGGCCACTCAGCCGCCTTCCCCGACTGCTGGAACCGCCGCCTCGCTCCACACCGGCCACTGTGTCGTCGTCTCTGTCCACAGCTGACGTCGTTGTAAGCCCCACCTCCTCCACTGTCTGATCTAGTTGAATGGCCCAGATTAGATCTCCAAACATTAGGTTTTTTTTATTTAGTCGGTTGTAGTTTACGGTTTAGATTCTAATCGGTTTAGCCGATTGTTTTTTTATTTTCGCCCGTACGTGTCTCAGTTAATCTACGACCGAGCGTTTTATAGATCGGATCACAGATCCTCTAGGCCCAATAGCAGCCTGACGTGTACCACCTGCCCGGTTTTTTTCAATTATTTTTGTTTCTATTTTTAAAACAGAAAAGTTCTATTCTTAGATTTTTAACATCTCCTAGGATATTTAACATTTTCATTTGATTCCTTTTGCTCCAGATTGGAAATTTCTTAGAGTTTATGTAGGTATCAAATTTGACCATGTTTGAAGTTTTTAATTTGAATCTATATGAATTTTGTTCAAACCACTAAATTTGCAATATCTTGAGCTAGGATTAATATTTTAGTGTTTCTTTTTGCTACTAGTTTCTTACGACTTTTCTATCAAGTAGCTTTAAGTTGCTGAATTTTAGAATTAATCAAAATTAGTTTATCATGAAAACAGTGATGTTTTGCTTTTCATACCTTTTGTGTTATTTCCTTTGTTTTTAATTGCTTTAAATTATTTTTATTTTATTCTTTTGTCATGTTCAAATTAGTTTATGTGGAGTAACAGTAGCAATTTCTATAGTTAAAAAATAAAAATTTGTAGCTTATTTTCCTTTTTTTCTAGGAAAACTATTTTAAGCATATTAGGAGTTCCATAAAAATTTAAAATAATTATTTTTGCATAAAATTTATTTGTTTTTCCTTTCTATTATTTAGAAAAACCTTATTTTTGTTCTGTTAAAGAAATTTTAGTAGTAGAAAGCTATTTGTATAGCTTGTTCTACTTGTAGTAAAATCTTTGCATGGAGTTTATTGTTTCTTTGTTTTTGTTTTTGTTTTTCCTTTGTGTGTTTTGATGATTGTGTGATAATTAGTTTTACTTGCTGTTATGTTATTATATTTGTATGATGGTATGCTTATTATGCTTTGCTTGTTTGATAGAGTATTCGGAGTGCGAGGCTTGTTACTACGAGTCATTAGCGTTCAAAGATCGTTAGCAAGGCAAGTCTTTGATCATGAAATTTTATTACCTATGTTTTAATGTATTAGTATTCCTCCCCACCATGTATGCAAGTATGAGTAATTGAATCAAGTTCTTGAGTAGTATCATGTGGTTGGTTGACCCAAATCCCTATGTTACTATGGCCCGGGACGTAGTAGTTATTATGCTATGCTTCGTAGACGGGGGTTGATTGAGTGTTTCACAAGGGAGATGTGATAGTCAAGATGATGACAACCCCAAGACTTCAAGATGCTCAAGACGGACTTTAATTCACTACTGGGTGGAGACCGGATGGACGGGCACCCTTGAAAGGATCGAGAAGAGGTGTCTAGAGGGGGGGTGAATAGACTCTTAGCAAAGAAAAGTTGCAGTTTTTAGTTTCTTCAAGTTAAGGTGGAGTTTTAGCACATGTTTAAACATTCACAATACATATCAAGTATGCATGACAAGAGTATATGAGCAGCGGAAAGTAAAGCATGCAATTTGCAAGAATGTAAAGGGATGGGATTGGAGTGTGCAAACGCAATTGGAGACACGGAGATTTTTGGTGTGGTTCCGATAGGTGGTGCTATCGTACATCCATGTTGATGGAGACTTCAACCCACGAAGGGTAACGGTTGCGCGAGTCCACGGAGGGCTCCACCCACGAAGGGTCCATGAAGAAGCAACCTTGTCTATCCCACCATGGCCATCGCCCGCGAAGGACTTGCCTCACTAGGGTAGATCTTCACGAAGTAGGCGATCTCCTTGCCCGTACAAACTCCTTGGTTCAACTCCACAATCTTGACGGAGGCTCCCAAGTGACACCTAACCAATCTAGGACACACCACCCGTACAAACTCCTTGGTTCAACTCCTTGCTCTAGTGCTTCAAATGATAGTCTCCCCAACACTCAACTCTCTCACAGATTTGGATTTGGTGGAAAGATGATTTGAGTGGAAAGCAACTTGGAGAAGGCTAGAGATCAAGATTTATGTGCTTGGAATGGAATATCTTGACCTCAACACATGAGTAGGTGGTTCTCTCTCAGAAAATGTATGTTAGAAGTGTAGGCATGTTCTGATGGCTCTCCTCACGAATGAAGAGTGGGTGGAGGGGTATATATAGCCTCCACACAAAATCTAACCGTTACACACAAATCACCAAACTCGGTTGGACCGAATCAGAAAACTCGATCGGACTGATTTAGTTCATAATGTGACCATTAGGCATTTTGGTGGGACCGATATGATCAACTCGGTGGGACCGATGTGCTAGGGTTAGGGTAAAACCTCATCTCGGTTTGACCGATTACACAAACTCGGTGGGATCGATTTTGGTAATAAGCTAACCAGAGAGTTGGCCAGGCAAACTCGGTGAGACCGATTACAAATCTCGGTAAGACCGAAATTATTGCAACAGACAACAGATAGTTTGCAATGCCATCTCAGTGAGACCGAGATCCCTATCGGTGAGACCTAAGTGACTAGGATTTGTGGCAGTGGCTATGTCAAGTGAACTCGGTGGCGCCGGATAGAATGTTTCGGTGGGACCGAGTTTGACTTTTGGTTTGGGAGATATGTGGATATGAGAAAGTGGTTGAGGGCTTTGGAGCATATCACTAAGCACTTTGAGCAAGCAAGACATTAAGCAACACCTCATCCCCTTTTAATAGTATTGGCTTTCCTATGGACTCAATGTGATCTTGGATCACTAAAAGTAAAATGTAGAGTCTTGAGCTTTTGAGCTTGAGCCAATCCTTTGTCCTTAGCACCTTGAAGGGGTTCCACATCCTCTTGTCCACGCCACTCCATCTGTTGAACTTGTCTGAAATAATCTAGATAAAGACATTAGTCCAACAGGAGATATGTTGACATTACCAAAACCACCCAGGGAGCACTTGTGCTTTCAACCCTAGAGTACCCAATGATTGACCCAGGGATGCATGGAGAATCACCATGACATCTTGCGGAAAGCCTCATCCAGCCATGAAGAGACGGATGGATACACCTCGACCGGAAGCTTAACTGTGCAGCCGCAAGCCATTATGAGCTCTGGCGTGGTCGACCCTAGGCATGACTCTAGACAGACGGTGCCAGCAGATGTAGAAGAACGGTAGGAAATGGATGGGCACCAGCAGTGGCCCAGAGGAACTCTACGAAAGACCCTGTTTCATTCGTCCCGTCTTCAAACAACAGGCAGTGCGAGGACATAAAGTAGGGAAAGATTCTTGCGGGTAAAGTGCACAAGACTCTGCAGAGTGGAAATCTAATCGATTAGCCGTGTTCCCGCTTATGGACAACCGAGCCTCTGGAATTGGAGTTATTTGGAAATCTCAACACCAAACATAATTAATTAATTGATGGGTTATTAATGATTTCGGGTATGAGACACTAGTTGGCGGAACCATCTCAATAACAACCAATATTTTGCAATAATTGCAAACAAGTCCTTTTGTTGTAAGGAAAAATTGGCTTTCCCAAAAACTTAAACTTAGAGCCAAGATACGGCTCTAACGTATCTATAATTGTTTATTGTCCCATGTTGTTATATTATCATTCTTGAATGTTTTACAATCATTTTATGTCATTTTTTGGGACTAACTTATTGACATAGTGCCCAGTGCCACTTATTGTTCTCTGCTTGTTTTTTACATCGCAGGAAATCAATACCAAATGGAGTCCAAACGCAGCGAAACTTTATGTGGATTTTTTCTGGACCAGAAGACACATGTTGGGCCAAAGAAGTACCAAAGGGGTGCTCCAAGGGGAGCACAACCCACCAGGGCGCGCCTGGGGGCCCAGGCGTGCCCAGGTGGGTTGTACCCACCTCGGTGGCCTCCCGCACCGCCTCTTTGCTCTATAAATACCCCAATATTCCAGAAACACTAGGGGAGATTACGAAAATCAATTCCAGCCGCGGCAAGTTACAGAACCACCTGATCCAATCTAGACACTGTCACGGAGGGGTTCATAATCCTCATTGGCGCCTCTCTGATGATGCGTGAGTAGTTCATTGTAGACCTACGGGTCTGTAGTTAGTAGCTAGATGGCTTCCTCTCTCTCTTTTGATTCTCAATAAATGGTCTCTTGGAGATCCATATGATGTAACTCTTTTTGCGGTGTGTTTGTTGGGATCCGATGAACTTTGAGTTTATGATCAAATCTATGTTTTTATCCATGAAAGTTATTTGAGTCTTCTTTGATCTCTTATATGCATGATTGCATATAGCCTCGTATTTCTTCTCCAATATTTGGGTTTTGTTTGGCCAACTTGATCTACTTATCTTGCAATAGGAAGAGGTGCTTTGTGATGGGTTCGATCTTACGGTGCTTGATCCCAGTGAAAGAAGGGGAACCGACACGTATGTATCGTTGCTATTAAGGATAACAAGATGGGGTCTATTTCTACATAAATAGATCTTGTCTGCATCATGTCATCGTTCTTATTGCATTACTCTGTTTCTCCATGAACTTAATACACTAGATGCATGCTGGGTAGCGGTCGATGTGTGGATTAATAGTAGTAGATGCAGGCAGGAGTCGGTCTACTAATCTTGGACGTGATGCCTATATAATGATCATTGCCCTGATATCGTCATGATTATTTGAAGTTTTATCAATTGCCCAACAGTAATTTGTTTACCCACCGTATGCTATTTTTCTCGAGAGAAACCACTAGTGAAATCTATGGCCCCCGGGTCTCTTCTTTATTATATTTGCCTTCGAGATCTATTTTTATTTTCATATGATAGAGGCAAAGGTGTCCCATCTTCCGATGAGATGATGGATACCGCTTTGGTGGAAATCGACTTTGACGATCCGACTACGAACGTGCGAGGACGTCGCGCCTTAGCAATCGCTAAACCCACTCCGAGAGGTTATCGACCACGCCGGAGCATGATCAACCTGACCACGAGGGTCTGTTTCCTGCGAGCAAACGAAGAACAAGCAAGAAACTGAGATTGCAATCTGGATATTGCGAATATAAGATGAAAGCTTTATTGATCAAGGTGGGGTTCTGGACGCTTTGTCGGTCGTTGAACACAAACGGCACGCGAAGTTGCAGCTATGGCGAACTTTTAATCTAAACAAAACCCAAAGTCTAAACGGTGCCCTAAGGGCTGTATATATGGAGGAAGAGGGGAATTTCGTGGCCCTTGGGAAGGGGTCCAAACCAACCCTATCTCTTGTTTCCCCACACATACGGACTCTAAAACAGCCTATACTTATGTATTTCGAAATTACATGGGCCTGGCCCAATAATAAGGTGACGAGCACCTAGAATAGCCTCTGGACGAAATTTATGAAGTGGCATCTTGTATATTTCGTCCAAGGCTTCATTCACTCCTTATGGTGGCTTCAAAGTCCTGAAATCATCACTTGTAACTCCGTTCTTGTTCCCCTTGCGCATGCCATCAACTCCATGCTTGTTCTTGCTCCAATCTTCATCCTTCTCCAAGCTAGGCCCTTCATTTGTAAGCAAAACAAATGTATCCAATTTAGAGAGCATCATATTCTCATGAACGTTAGAATCACTACCAAGAAACGAAAGTACCTGGTAATTTAATTGGCGTGCGCGAGCTCTAGTAATTGGTCCATTATATGTAATAGTAGGGGCCATGGGTGTAACAATGGTATTGATGTCCTCATCATCCTCCCCTTCTTGAAATGAAGTCGTCCTCGACGGAAGCTCATCTTCCTCACCCAAATAAGGCCTCAAATCTGCAATGTTAAAAGTGGGACTAACCCCAAAATCTGCAGGCAGCTCAAGTTTATATGCATTATCATTTATTTTCTCTAACACCTTAAATGGACCATCAGCACGTGGCATTAGCTTTGATTTGCGCAAATTAGGAAACCTATCCTTACGCAAATGTAACCAAACAAGATCTCCAGGTGCAAACATAACATGTTTTCTACCCTTATCTCCAGCAAGTTTATATTTAGCATTCATACGCTCAATGTTTTCCTTAGTTAACTCATGCATTTTTAAAATCAATTCAGCACGTTCTTTAGCATCAAAATTAACCTTCTCCGAAGATGGAAGAGGCAACAAATCAATAGGTGCACGAGGGAGGAAACCATACACAATTTCAAAAGGGCACATCTTAGTAGTAGAATGCAATGAACGATTATAAGCAAATTCAATATGAGGCAAGAATTTTTCCCACATTTTCTTATTATTCTTCAAAACATCCCTAAGCATAGTAGACAATGTTCTATTGACTACTTCAGTTTGTCCATCAGTTTGGGGGTGACAAGTAGTACTAAAAAGCTGTTTAGTCCCCAACTTAGCCCATAAACATCTCCAAAAGTGGCTAAGTAATTTAGTATCACGATCTGAAACAATAGTATTGGGCACACCATGCAAACGAATAATTTCACGAAAGAACAAATCAGCAACATTAATGGCATCATCGCTTTTATGACATGGTATAAAGTGTGCCATTTTTTAGAACCTATCCATGACAACAAATATGCTATCCCTCCCCTTCTTTGTTCGAGGTAAACCTAAAACAAAGTCCATAGATATATCCTCCCAAGGAACACTAGGTACAGGCAAAGGCATATATAAACCATGAGGATTGAGTCGTGACTTAGCTTTTTGACATGTAGTGCAGCGAGCAATAAAACGCTCAACATCCCGTCTCATATTTGGCCAAAAGAAATGTGTAGCAAGTACGTCCTCCGTCTTCTTCACGCCAAAGTGTCCCATTAATCCCCTCCATGCGCCTCCTGCAACAACAAAAGACGAATAGAGCTAGCTGGAATGCATAGCTTGTTAGCACGAAACACAAATCCATCATTAACGATTTAACTTGTTCCATGTTCTCCTTCTTTACAATTCTGCAATACACCATTAAAATCAGCATCATGCACATATTGATCTTTGATGGTCTCCAAACCAAATATTTTGAAGTCAAGTTGTGAAAGCATAGTATAGCGACGAGACAATGCATCAGCAATAACATTTTCTTTACCCTTCTTGTGTTTAATAACATAAGGGAAAGTCTCAATGAATTCAACCCATTTAGCATGTCTACGATTCAGTTTAGCTTGACTTTTAATATGTTTCAAAGATTCATGATCAGAATGTATAACAAATTCTTTGGGCCATAAATAATGTTGCCATGTCTCTAAAGTCCGAACAAGAGCATATAATTCTTTATCATAAGTAGAATAATTTAGACTAGGCCCACTCAATTTTTCAGAAAAGTATGCAACAGGTTTGCCATCTTGTAATAACACACCTCCTAATCCAATTCCACTAGCATCACATTCAAGCTCAAAAGTCTTATTAAAATCAGGAAGTTGGAGTAGAGGAGCATGTGTCAACTTATCTTTCAATACCGTGAAGGCTTCTTCCTATGCGGTACCCCAAACAAAAGGCACATCCTTCTTTGTAAGCTCATTGAGAGGTGCAGCAATGGTGCTGAAATCTCTCACGAAACGCTTATAGAATCCAGCAAGGCCAAGAAAACTCCTCACTTGTGTGACCGTTTTGGGCTGCGGCCAACTCTCAATAGCTTCAATCTTGGCTTTATCAACTTCAATTCCCTGTGGAGTAACAACATAGCCAAGAAAAGACACTCGGTCGGTGCAAAAGGTGCACTTCCCAAGGTTACCAAACAAACGTGCATCACGTAGAGCAATAAAAACAACACGTAAATGTTACAAATGTTCCTCCAAATATCTGCTATAAATCAATATGTCATCAAAGTAAACTACCACAAATCGTCCAATGAAAGCACGTAAAATTTCGTTCATTAATCTCATGAAAGTACTAGGTGCATTAGTTAACCCAAAAGGCATGACTAACCACTCATATAATCCAAACTTAGTTTTAAATGTTGTTTTCCATTCATCCCCCAATTTCATACGAATTTGATGGACGCAAATCAACTTTGGAGAAAATTGTAGAGCCACTCAATTCATCAAGCATATCATCTAGCCTAGGAATAGGATGACAATAACGAATAGTAATATTATTAATGCCTCTACAATCAACACACATACGTGATGTACCATCCTTTTTCGGCAGTAGAATAATAGGAACAACACAAGGACTAAGGGATTCGCGTATATAACCTTTGTCGAGAAGCTCTTGTACTTGACGCATAATCTCCTTCGTCTCCTCCGGATTGGTACGGTATGGTGCACGGTTGGGTAGCGATGCACCGGAATTAAGTCAATTTGATGCTCAATCCTCGAATAGGTGGTAATCCGGTGGCCCGCCTTGTGGGAAGACGTCGTGAACTCCTGCAAAATGTTAGTGACAGCAGGGGCAAAGAGGAAGGCACGTCCTCGAATGAAAATAATGCCTCTTTGCACACAAAAGCATAGCAAACAGATTTGCTAAAATCTAGCTCATCAATATCAGATTTGGTGGCAAGTAAACATGCACTTTTCAATTTAATTTCATAAGCAACAGTAGATGGTTTATTATTAGGCTTCGTTTGTTGCTCAAATTCTTTTGCCACAATCTGATTTTCACTCTTATTTTTCTCCTGTTTTGCTTTATTAGCTCTATTAATATCATCTTTCAAAATGGAATCAGGAGTCATAGGAAGCAAAGTAATATTTTGATCCTTATGAACAAGAGTATAGTGATTGTTTCTACCATGGTGTACAGAATTTTTATCAAATTGCCATGGTCTACCAAGTAATAAGGAACATGCTTGCATAGGTACCACATCACAATCAACATAATCAGCATATGTAGAGATACTAAAGTGCACACGAACAGTACGTGTTAACTTAACCTTGCCGCTGTTGTTGATCCATTGGATGTAGTAAGGATGTGGATGTGGTCTTGTGGTGAGAGATAGCTTCTCCACCATCTCCATGCTAGCCAAGTTGTTGCAGCTCCCTCCATCTATGATGACGCGAATAGAACGTTCTTTCACAACTCCCTTTGTATGGAACAAATTATGCCTCGGATTTTGCTCAACTTGTGTAACCTGCACACTCAAAACACGTTGAGCAACTAAACATTCATACCTGTCAGCATCTTCAGCAGCCATGTATTGCGTCTCAGGATCAGAATCATCTCCACCGTGTTCTTCATGTGTAATAAGAGCCAAAGTCTCCTCATCATAGCCACTAGCGGACTCATACCCACCATCCTCAGTAGCAATCATCACACGCTGAGATTTGCATTCTCTCACAAAATGTCCTCTTCCCTTACAACGACGACAAATAATATCACTTGTGTGCCCTGTTGACGCCATGGAAGAAGAAGATCTCTCTGCAAGCCCGGCAGGTGTGCTCTTGGCAGATAGTGGTGGTTGTGTCTGCTTTCTTGTATCACGGTTGGAGGTGGGACCTGAAGGAGGTGATGGTGCAGTGGGAGTAGATGATGCACGTGGTGTCCATGATGAAGGTCGACCTGCAGAAAAGTTAGTTCGCGCCAATGCCTGTCGATCCTGCACTTCACGTTCAGCTTTACAAGCAAGATGGAATAAACGAGTGATATTATTATAATCCTTATAGTCTAGAATGGTCTGAATATCTCTATTTAATCCACCCAGAAAACGTGCAAGCATAGCTTCATTCTCCTCAACAATACCACATCTAATCAAGGTAGTTTGTAATTCCTGATAATATTCTCCTACCGAATTTTTTCCTTGTCTTAAGTGCTGCAATTTTTGAAGTAATTCACGTTGATAATATGGTGGAACCCAACGAGTACGCATAGCAGTTTTCAAAGCAGCCCAAGTAGCTGGAACAGGATATAATCTACAATGTTCAGACCACCAAACACACGCAAAGCTAGTGAAAGCACAAACAATGGCAGAACACGTCTCTCCTCGTGATATTGTAAACATGTAAATCGTTGTTCAGTTTCTAACTCCCAAGTAAGATATATATCAGGAACATATCTACCCTCAAATGGTGGAATATTCAATTTCAGTTTAGGGAGATGGTCATGATCTCGCACTGAGGGGAGCCCTAACATTGCCATTATTTGCATGTGGACGACCTGGTGGTTGTGGTGCTGGTGGTTGCAAGTAGTTCTGATTTTGATCAACTTCATCCTCGTAATCTCCCACATAATCATCCTCCTCCGCATCAGCAGCAGGAGCCACAGATCAACAGCAGCACCAACAGTTTGGCCAAGCGCAAGAGGGACACGGCTCGCTCGGCGGAGGGCTGTTTCGCGACGTGGAGGTAGTAGTTGTTGTTGTTGTAGAGGTGCGTTAGTTGCAGCCGGTGGTGGTGGTGGAAGACGCGCGAGCAATTCATTAAACTTGTTATCGAGCTTTGTTTCAAACGTCTTCTCCATGCAATCTATCTTCTCCATGGCCTCTTCAAATCTGTTTAGCACATCTTGCACCTGTCCACTCATCATTTGCTGAAATTTATCATGCAACTCCTTATTCGTCATGTTCTCCCAGTCAGTCTCGTCGGCTTGTGATCCTGGCATGGTTAGCAGCAATAGAAAAGCAATAGAAACACACAAGAATATGATCCTACAGACTACTAGCAAGAGGTGGTGGTGGGTGTCACAAAACCGTCAAGCAAATCTCAAATTCTTACCAGTTCTTACCCAGCAGCAGGCGGTGATCGGCAACCGTTGTAGTCAAAACTCTCAAAGCTTGGATAGAGCGATTAATAGGGAGAGTCAAACGCACGACGTAGATGTATGTGGAGCTGGGAAGGCTTATAATATGGTAGCAAAAAGGGTCAGCAATAATTAATTCAGAGATGCAAAGTTGAATAAATACTCAACGACGGTACTGTGCTGGTCCTAGGCTAGACCGTACTAGAGACGCGAGCCTAGAACACCAACAAAATCACGGTGCTGCACGTAAACAAGGGAGGAGCACACTCTGAATTTTTTTCTTTTTTTTTCACTTTTTTTGCACTTTTTTTCCTCTTTTTTTTCCTCCGCAACAAAAAAATTCGAAAAAGTCTACAGATGGCCTAAAAACTGCCTAGCCAGAATTTTCCAGACTTTGTTTTTTTTTTGAAACTAGAACTATTTTTCTACTGCGGGTAGCACGGAAGTTGGGGAGTCCTTCTCTGTCACGACTCGGAGTATGGCGTGATCTGGAAATCCAAAACAGAGTAACAAAATACTGGACTCGGAATAGGACTGGTGGCGGAGATGAAACTGGTGGAACTCAGACTGGTGGCGGAGATGAATTTGGTGGAACTCGGACTGGTGGCGGATATATGTTGGCGTATATGGACTCGGATTGGCGGTGAATATGTGGTGGTGGTATATGGTAGCGGTGACGAAGTTGGCGCGGTGGTGGTATATGGCAGCAGCGACGATGATGATGCGGTGATGATATATGGCAGCGGCGACGTGACAACCTATGAACAGAACTCGAAACTCTAAAGGACTAGATGCTAAGACCAGCAACTTGACACGACGATGCAACCGCAAATTCAACAAAGCAAATACATAAAAGATTATGCAAAGGCTCAGATTGGTTCGGATGGGATGAACTAACCCTAATTTTTTTGGCTTTTTCGTGGACTATAGGTATGAAGAACAGACTCGATCTAAACTATGAAAAACTGTAAAATCTCACCGAGCAACCTGGAAATCTGATACCACTTGATAGAGGCAAAGGTGTCCCGTCTTTCGATGAGATGATGGATATCGCTTTGGTGGAAATCGACTTTGACGATCCGACTACGAACGTGCGAGGACGTCGCGCCTTAGCAATCGCTAAACCAACTCCGAGAGGTTATCGACCACGCCGGAGCACGATCAACCTGACCACGAGGGTCTATTTCCTGCGAGCAAACGAAGAACAAGCAAGAAACTGAGATTGCAATCTGGATATTGCGAATATAAGATGAAAGCTTTATTGATCAAGGTGGGGTTCGTGGACGCCTTTGTCCGGTCGTTGAACACAAACGAAGTACGCGAAGTTGCAGCTATGGCGAACTTTTAATCTAAACAAAACCCAAAGTCTAAACGGTGCCCTAAGGGCTGTATATATGGAGGAAGAGGGGGGCAATTTCGTGGCCCTTGGGGAAGGGGTCCGAAACCAACCCTATCTCTTGTTTCCCCACACATACGGACTCTAAAAACAGCCTATACTTATGTATTTCGAAATTACATGGGCATGGCCCAATAATAATGTGAAGCAGCACCTAGAATAGCCTCTGGACGAAATTTATGAAGTGGCATCTTGTATATTTCGTCCAATTCTTCATTCACTCCTTATGGTGGCTTCAAAGTCCTGAAATCATCACTTGTAACTCCGTTCTTGTTCCCTTTGCGCATGCCATCAACTCCATGCTTGTTCTTGCTCCAATGTTCATCCTTCTCCAAGCTAGGCCCTTCATTTGTAAGCAAAACAAATGTATCCAATTTAGGCAGCATCATATTCTCATGAACATTAGAATCATTACCAAGAAACGAAAGTACCTGGTAATTTAATTGGCGTGCGCGAGCTCTAGTAATTGGTCCATTATATGTAATAGTAGGGGCCATGGGTGTAACAATGGTATTGATGTCCTCATCATCATATCTATTAATCCAAAAATTACAAAAATACTTTCCTGCACTTTATTTTATTCGAGATCTATTTATCCAATCTATCATATTTTTATCCCCTCTACTTGCCAATTTCTGGCGTTGTTGCCCGAAAGGGATTGACAACCCCTTTAATACGTCGGGTTGCGAGTATTTGTTATTTGTGTGTAGGAGCTGTTTACGTGGTGTTGCGTGGTTCTCCTACTGGTTCGATAACCTTGGTCTCATCACTGAGGGAAATATCTACCGTAGCTGTGCTGCATCATCCCTTCCTCTTTGGGGAAATACCGATGTAGTTCAAGCGACATCAAAAGGAATTTATGGCGCCATTGCCGGGGAGACATCATCAACACCTACCAGGTTCCTAATCACAAATCTCACCTCCTTGCAATTTACATTATTTGCCATTTTCCTCTCATTTTCCTCTCCCCCACTTCACAAAATTTGTCATTTTATTCGCCCCCTTCTTCGTTCGCCGTTTTCTCGTCAGATCTGTTTTTTAGTGCAATCTTGTTGCATAGTCACAATGACTCAAGAGAACACCAAGTTGTGTGATCTCCAATACCAACAACAATGATTTTATTAGCACTCCGATTGCTCCTCCCGCCACTAGTGCGGAGTCTTGTGATATTAATGCCACTTTGTTGAATCTTGTTATGAAAGATCAATTTTCCGGTACTCCTAATGAGGATGTTGCATCCCATCTTAACACATTCGTGGAATTACGTGATATGCAAAAGAAAAAAATATGTGGACAATGATATTGTGAAGTTGAAATTATTTCTGTTTTCTTTGCGAGATCGTGCAAAAATTTGGTTTTCTTCTTTGCCTCGCAATAGTATCGATTCTGGGGATAAGTGCAAAGATGCTTTTATTACTAAGTATTTTCCGCCTGCGAGAATTATTTCCCTTAGAACCCAGATCATGAATTTCAAGCAACTTGAACATGAGCATGTTGCACAATCATGGGAAAGGATGAAATTGATGGTAAGGAATTGCCCAACTCATGGGTTAAATATTTGGATGATCATACAAAAAATTTATGCGGGGTTGAATTTTGTTTCTCGTGATCTTTTGGACTGCACCGCGGGTGGTACTTTTATGAAAATTACTTTGGGTGAAGCCACCAGATTACTTGATAATATTATGGCAAATTATTCACAATGGCATACCAAAAGAGCTCCTACTAGTAAAAAAAGTTAACTCGATTGGGGAAATTTCTTCTTTGAGTGAAAAAGTTGATGCTCTTATGAAATTGGTTGCTAATAAAAGTGCTCCTATTGATTTTAATTGTGTGCCTTTGTCTACTTTGATTGAGAAAAATAGTCGTGCGATAGATGTGAATTTTATCTCGCGAAACAATTTCAATAACAATGCTTATAGAGGTAATTTTAATCCTAGGCCTTTTCCTAGTAATTCCTCTAATAATTATGGTAGTTCCTATGGAAATAAATCTTACAATAATAATAGGAACATCTATGATCTTGAGAATAATATTAAAGAATTTATCAATACTCAAAAAGTTTTCAATGCTACAATAGAAGAAAAGCTGAATAAGATTGATGATATGTCTAGAAGTATTGATAGAATTTCTCATGATGTAAAAAATCTCAAGATGAAAATTTTTGTGCCTAAGGTTGAGGAATCAATTAAGGCTCTTTATGTTTCTATGGATCAAAATAAAAAAAGAACCGCTTTGCTTAGAGCTAGAAGAGATTTTTTTAGAAAAAGCGTATTCTAGTGATTGCTTTCATAAAAGTGATGAAGATCTTAAAATGACTGGTGTTTCTTCTATTAATTCCTTGTTTAGTAAAATTAAGATTGATGAAAAAGGGACTAAAGAAGACTCAACTTTAGTTAGAAGGCGTCCCGATAATTCAGAGGGTGAAAATCTTGTTGAGAAAATTGATAAAAGTGGGTTTGAAGAGGTCAAAACTTTAACTAGTGATGTGCCCACTCTTTTGGATTACAAAGACTTTAATTATGATAGTTGCTCTTTATAGATTGTATTTCTTTGTTTCAGTCCATGATAAATTCACCCCATGCTTATGAACAAAATAAAGCTTTTATTAAACATATTGTTGATGCTACGATGAAAGCTTTGGAGGAAAAGTTGGAATTAGAGGTTTCAATTCCTAGAAAATTACGTGATGAATGGGAACCTAATATCAAAGTCAAGATTAAAAATTATGAGTGTTTGCTTCGTGTGACTTGGGTGCTAGTGTTTCTACAATTCCGAAATGTTTATGTGATGTGCTTGGTCTTACCGATATTGAAGAATGTTCTTTAAATTTGCACTTGGCGGATTCTACTATTAATAAGCCTATGGGAAGAATTAATGAT
Organism: Aegilops longissima; assembly: GCA_021605205.1. Classification (NCBI taxonomy): domain Eukaryota; kingdom Viridiplantae; phylum Streptophyta; class Magnoliopsida; order Poales; family Poaceae; genus Aegilops; species Aegilops longissima. The sequence goes on along the minus strand of CM038678.1, from coordinate 322,968,207 downwards.
GTTCTTATTCTTGCAAATAGGAATTATGTGCCCATAGATTTATTGTTCTTGATATTGATTGCAATCCGTCTTGTCCAATTATTCTTGGTAGACTGTTTTTACATACTATTGGTGTCGTGATTGATATGAAAGAAGCCAATATTAAATTTCAATTTCCACTGAGGAAGGGAATGGGACACTTCCCTAGAACAAGAATTAGGCTACCATATGAATCAGTCATGAGGGCATCTTATGGATCTAGAAACAAAGATGACAATACTTAGATCCTTGCATTATGCCTAGCTAGGGGCGTAAAACGATAGCGCTTGTTGGGAGGCAACACAATGAATTAGATTTATTTTTATGTTTTTCTTTCTGTTCTTGAGTGTTTGCACAATTATGCTACTGTTACTATTGTGTTTTTTGTGTTTTAATTAGTGTTTGTGCCAAGCAAAGCCTTTGGGATCATGTTGGGTGATAGTTGATTTGATCTTGTTGAAAAACAGAAACTTTTGCGCTCACAAAAATAATTTTCATTTTTAATAGAAGCGTGATAAAATACCAATTCTTTCTAAAGAAAATTTATATACCAATTTCTCATGTTGACCCAATTTTTCAGAATTGTTGGAGTTACAAAAGTATTCGCAATCTACAGACTGTTCTTTTTTTTACAGATTTTGTTTTCTTTGCGTTGTGTGCTTGTTTTGATGATTCTATGGTTTTCTTTGAAGAGTTTTGCCACAGAAAACTTGGAATACAGTAGATATAATCCAAAAATAAAATATGAATGGGTTTGCAACAATACTTATAGTAGTGATGTGCATTCTTATACTAACGGATCTCACAAAGGTTTTGTTAAGTTGTGTGCGATTGAAGTTTTCAAATTTTGGGTGATTTTACGATGGATGGAGGAATAAGGATTAGCAAAAGGCTAAGCTTGGGGATGCCCATGGGACCCCAAGATAATATTCAAGAAGTATCAAGCAACTAAGCTTGGGGATGCACCCGAGTGGCAACCCCTCTTTCTTCTAACAACCATTGGTATTTTACTTGGAGCTATATTTTTATTCGTCACATATCATGAATTTTGCTTGGAGCGTCTTGTATGATATGAGTCTTTGCTTGTTTTGCTTTTTATTTTAAGTCATGAATCCTTGCTGGACACACCTATTTGAGAGAGCCAAATTTATGCTATGACTTGTTAGAATTGCTCTCTATGCTTCACTTAAATCTTTACGAGCTATGGAATTGCTCTAGTGCTTCACTTATATCTTTTTGAGCATGGTGTGCTTTATTATTTTTGAAGAAATGCTCTCATGCTGCACTTAGATTTATTTGAGAGTTAGTAAAATTTGAATAATTTCTCTCTTGCTTCACTTATATTTTTTTGAGAGAAGAAAAAAATTGATGCTCATGTTCTTCACTTATATTTGTTTGAGATTATTAAAAGCAACGTATGAAACTAGTACCAAAGTGATAGATATCGAAGGAGGATATAATAAAAACTTACATGAAGATCATTGGACAAACTAAACTTGATTCTATGTAATAGTTTTGAGATATGATGATATGATATGTGAGTCATGTTGATGAGTAATTATGCTTTAATAAGAATATTGGTGTTAAGGTTTGTGATTCCCTATGCAAGAACGAAAGTCAATAGTTATGCAATGAAACTACATCCTACTTGTGGTGCATTATTCGGTGTTAGTTATGCTTAATGCTCGCTTATGAGATTTTTCATTTCTTGGTTGGATGCTTCTCAATCTTTTGCTAGCCTTCATATGCACTAAGTATGATCACTACTTGTGCATCCGAAATCCTTTAAACCAATTTTTGCCACATGAGTCCACCATGCCTACCTATATGTGGTATTCTTTTGTCGTTCTAAGAAAATTTCTATGTGCCATGTCTAATTTTCAAAATAATTTTCTCTTTTGTGTGCTCGTACCGCTCATGAAATGGTAGGGGGTGGCTAATATATTTCCATGCTAGATGTGTTATTCTCAAGATGAGTGTTCATTCACTTGTCATTGCACGAGAGTACGACAAAGGTATTAGGGATGCCCAGTCCCGAAATGAAAATTGAATTTACATTATGCTGTCAAATAATAAATTCCTTGGAAAGTGTTGGTATGGAAGGCACCCGTGGATACGGTTAGCCATGGAAACTGAAAGTATGGTAGAAAAGGAATAAACTTTATTTTCTGTTTGGGAACCGCCTATGATATATCTAGCATGGAAAAGTATTGGGAACTACTCGATCGTTTTCCTTGACAGGAAAAGCATGCCTCCCAAAATGTTTTATCTCTATCTTTTTCGCTTTGAGCTCTGTCGCCTCTACAAATCCCTACTTCCCTCTGCGAAGGGCCTTTCTTTTACTTTATGGAATTTTTATTTTTATTTGAGTGCCCATCTTCTATTATAAAGCACCAACTAAGGGGCACCATGATTGTACTTGAGCATTGGGTGTAGCTAATATGCGAGTGTGTTTCATGAATGGATCAATGATTGAGCATAATGGGATAGGGATAACTTGCTTTAGTGTTGATATTTTGAAAGACATGGTTGCTTGTTGATATGCTTGAGTATTAAAGTCCTCATGTCAAAACTAGACTATTGCTTTGAACCATATAAAAGTCCAAATTTCCATGCTACAACGAAAAGAATATGTGATGAACATGTTAGGCAGCATTCCACATCAAAAATTCTATTTTTATCATTTACCTACTCGAGGACGAGCATGAATTAAGCTTGGGGATGCTGATACGTCTCCAACGTATCTATAATTTTTTATTGTTCCATGCTGTTATATTATCATTCTTGGATGTTTTACAATCATTTTATAATCATTATATAATCATTTTAAATCATTTTTTGGGACTAACCTATTGACATAGTGCCCAGTGCCACTTGTTGTTCTCTGCTTGTTTTTTACATCGCAGGAAATCAATACCAAACAGAGTCCAAACGCAGCGAAACTTTTTGTGGATTTTTTCTAGACCAGAAGACACCTGTTGGGCGAAAGAAGTACCAGAGGGGTGCTCCAAGGGGAGCACAACCCACCAGGCGCGCCTAGGGGCCCAGGTGCACCCAGGTGGGTTGTGCCCACCTCGGTGGCCTCCCGCACCGCCTCTTTGCTTTATAAATACCCCAATATTCCAGAAACCCTAGGGGAGATGACGAAAATCAATTCCAGCCGCTGCAAGTTCGAGAACCACCAGATCCAATCTAGACACCATCACGGAGGGGTTCATCATCCTCATTGGTGCCTCTTTGATGATGCGTGAGTAGTTCATCGTACACCTACGGGTCCGTAGTTAGTAGCTTGATGGCTTCCTCTCTCTCTTTTGATTCTCAATACAATGGTCTCTTGGAGATCCATATGATGTAACTCTTTTTGCGGTCTGTTTGTTGGATCCGATGAACTTTGAGTGTATGATTAGATCTATGTTTTTATCCATGAAACTTATTTGAGTCTTCTTTGATCTCTTATATGCATGATTGCATATAGCCTCGTATTTCTTCTCTGATATTTGGGTTTTGTTTGGCCAACTTGATCTATTTATCTTGCAATGGGAAGAGGTTCTTTGTGATGGGTTCGATCTTACGGTGCTTGATTCTAGTGACAGAAGGGGAACCGACATGTATGTATCGTTGCTATTAAGGATAACAAGATGGGGTCTATTTCTACATAAATAGATCTTGTCTACATCATGGCATCGTTCTTATTGAATTACTCCGTTTCTCCATGAACTTAATACACTAGATGCATGCTGGATAGCGATCGATGTGTGGAGTAATAGTAGTAGATGCAGGCAGGAGTCGGTCTACTAATCTTGAACGTGATGTATATATAATGATCATTGCCTGGATATCGTCATGATTATTTTCAGTTCTATCAATTGCCCAACAATGATGACCCACAAGTATAGGCGATCAATTGTAGCTCTTTTCGATAAGTAAGAGTGTCGAACCCAACGAGGAGCAGAAGGAAATGACAAGTAGTTTTCAGTAAGGTAATGTCTGCAAGTGCTGAAATTGTAAGTAGCGGAGTAGTTTGATAGCAAGATAATTTGTAACGAGCAAGTAACGATAGTAGTAACAAACGTGTAGAAAGGTAGCCCAATCCTTTTGGGGCAAAGGACAGTCCAAAACGGTCTCTTATAGTGAACAAAGCGTTCTTGAGGGTACACGGGAATTTCATCTAGTCATTTTCATCATGTTGGTTTAATTTGTGTTTGCTACTTTGATAATTTGATATGTGGGTGGACCGATGCTTAGGTGTTATTCTTACTTGAACAAACCTCCTACTTATGATTAACCCTCCCGCAAGCATCCGCAACTACGAGAAATATATTAAGAATAAATTCTAACCATAGCATTAAACTTTTGTATCCAATCGGTCCCTTACGGAATAGCGCACAAACTGGGGTTTAAGCTTCTGTCACTCTCACAACGCATCATCTAATTGCTACTCCACAATGCATTTCCTTAGGCCCAAATATGGTGAAGTGTCATGTAGTCGACGTTCACATGAAACCACTAAGGGAATCACAACATACATACTATCAAAATACCGAACACATACCAAATTCACATGATTACTTGCAACATGATTTCTCCCGTGACCTCAAGAACAAAAGTAACTACTCACAAATCATAAACATGCTCATGATCATAGGAGTATTAAATAGCATAATGGATCTGAACATATAACCTTCCACCAAATAAACCATATAGTAATCAACTACAAGATGTAATCAGCACTACCAGTCACCCACAAGCACCAATCTATTTTGGAGAAGTCATTTTATCTCCTCTCATTTATTATAATATCAGAAATATTTTGGAGAGAAAAATTATTAAAACCAAAATGATCCTCTTTTCAAATTTAAGAAAAATTCAAATATGAAAATTATGAAATCCCCAACTCTCTTCGTGGGGATCACAACCAAAATGCAAATAAAATATGATATGCATATGATAACCTATCCATAACATCCAAATTGAAAATTGGGATGTTACAAACCTACCCCCCTTAAGATGAATCTCGCCCTCGAGATTTGGGTTGGCTAGAAAATAGGTGTGGGTGGTCTTTCCGTAAGTCTTCCTCTCGTTCCCAGGTGGCTTCATCCTCGGTATGGTGGCTCCACTGAACTTTGCAAAATTTGATAACCTTACTGCATGTATCTCGGCTGGCAAACTCGAGAATCTTGACTGGTTTCTCCTCGTAGGTCAGATCACTATCCAACTGTATTGCTTCCAGTGGCATTGTATCTCTCACAGGAATATCGGCCGTCTCTACATGGCACTTCTTTAACTGGGAAACGTGAAACACATCATGAACTCCTGACAATCCTTTGGGTAACTCCAACTTGTAGGCCACTTCTCCCATACGTTCCAAAACTCGGTATGGTCCTACAACTCTCGGGGCTAACTTTCCCTTAACTCCAAATCGTTTAACTCCTCGCAGAGGTGACACGTGAAGATATGCTCGGTCTCTAATCTCATAGACTACCTCATTGCGTTTTGAATCTGCATAACTTTTCTGCCTGGACTGAGCTACCTTCAGTCTATCACGAATCAACTTAACCTTCTCTTCAGACTCTTTGATCAAATCTGGTCCAAACAACTGACGGTCTCCAACTTCATCCCACATTAACGGTGTCCTGCACCTTCTTCCATACAGAGTTTCGAAAGGTGCCATCTTCAAGCTTGCTTGATAACTGTTGTTGTACGAGAACTCTGCGTAAGGCAAATTGTCATTCCAACTAGATCCATAATCTAGCGCACAAGCTCTCAACATGTCCTCCAGAATCTGATTGACTCTCTCGGTCTGTCCATCTGCTGCAAGAGGGCGGAGCCGATGAAGTAGCGGGGTCATACCCCGATGGATCGGCCCCCCTCAACAGGTACGAGCAGGGACTACAATACTTTTTTGGTATTATATAAATCTGAATCTACTCGATCCGAAATTATAGCGATGAAATAGGATAACCTCTAACTATCAAACATGCTGATTGTTGAACGGCCCAATCCCAAAAGTAGCTCAACCCACAATTGACGCATTGATTTATCCACATTGACGAGTCAGTTTGGCTATCGCCTCGCCCATGTTAGGGTTCCATCGAGCATCGCCGTCAGGAGCTTTTTTTTAGAAAAGGAGGATGACCCCCGGCCTCTGCATCTGGGAGATTCATGCGGCCATTTATTGATTATTCTCGAGGACCTTACAAAGTATTATAACAATATGCCTGAATCCGCCATCTTGGCAACATATGCCACTACTCCTATCCATATGATGAAGGGATGCTAGCTGGGCCAAATACCCAGACCACTCACCTAAACCTATCATCAAAAGCCGGAAGCCCCAGCCCAGCCACATACCGGGTCTGGGGCAAAACCGGTCTGACGCACTCACATGTGTCGATCGCCGCCATCTTCCACAGGTCCGTCTTTAGAGCAGATATTGAGGCTTCTACCTTGTCAGGCCGCTCTACCATCGACGCCACCATGACGCCAGACAGCCACCTCCTCCTGCGCGAGTCCATCTACACGCATCAGGGCGCCGAGTCTCCGCTGCGCCACGCCGCCGAGATCCGCCGTCTTCGATGCAGAGGAGGAAACACCGCTCCACCTCTGGGCGCATCACCGACCACCTGCCGTGATGTCGTACAAGTCTAGCTCTGGGAAAACACGCAGGGAATCACGATCTTCAATATGACGCCCTCAGGAGGGGAAGTGACGTATCACGCCATCGTCTGGTCCTACACCGCAGGTCCTGGGCTTTCACCCGAAGAAAGTGACCCGAGAGTGGAGGAGGTCGGGGAACTCCACAACGGCCCCAGGAGGAGAGTGACATCCGCAGACACCGCGCCGTCGGCTTTCGCCCGGAGCAAACCTACCTCCGCACCCTCACGCTATCGCCGTCAGGAGCTGGAAAAGGTGCGGCTGCCAAGCGCGGGGTGCTTCGCGCCTATCGGCTGCCTGCCAAATCTGAGGCCGATCAATCCAACCATCTATTTTCTCACTGCAATTCTCCCACCTCAAGCGTGAGTCCAAACCTGATCTGGTGATTCTCATATAGCTAGGTAATGCAAGTCCAAACCTATTTGATCTTTATTACGTGCAGTACTAAGCTGAATCGCTAGTGGGGTGATCATCTGCCGTTGATGTGTGGTTATGCCATCACATCTAAATCTCGAGATGAGAATGGAATTTGCAATGCAAGCATGGATTATAAGGACATAAGGTAAGAGAGTATCTGCTGGAAGTCTAATTTATTTATTTTCTAATTTTTCTATGATTCACCATTGATGAGATTATCAAACATGCTTTCAAAAGAAGGTACCTGCCAATGAATTTCGGTTTATCTTAACAACTTGCAATGCACATTTTCAAAGTAAAGTTCTTCGACCATGATTGCCTATATTGGGAAGAAAAAAAACTGTAAAATTCATGGTCGCTGAGACAATTGACTTATTAGATTAGCTTGGTGGATGCTGAGTTCCATTTAAACACACAAAATTATGGCTTGCTTTAGTTGGAAAAGCATATGCTGTTATTCAAGATTTGACTTATACTTGTGCTAGGTTTTATGCGCGATCCTCTTCGCCCCCCTATGTTCAAATCCTGGCTCCGCCCCTGTGTCTGCGAATGAAAGGTTGTACTGAACTCTAGCTTGGTACCCAAAGTCTGGTGCAGCTGATTCGAAAACTTCGAGGTAAACTGTGTTCCTCTATCTGATACGAAGGTCCTCGGAACTCCATGCAGACATACGATCCTGGTCATATATATCTTGGCCAACTTCGCGCTTGTATAAGTAGTTTTCACTGGGATAAAGTGAGCCATTTTGGTCAAACGATCCACTACTACCCAGATAGAATCATATCCCGATTGGGTCCTGGGTAATCCGGTAATGAAATCCATGCCAAGCTTGTCCCACTTCCATTCGGGTATCGGCATAGGCTGCAGTAACCCTGCTGGCTTCTGATGTCCTGCCTTCACTCTCTCACATACATCACATACGGCTACATACTCAGCAATATCCTTCTTCATACCAGTCCACCAGAAACGCTCCTTCAAATCCAAATACATCTTGGTGTTTCTGGGGTGTATCGAGTATGGAGAGTCATGAGCTTCCTGAAGTATTAACTTCCTGATCTTTGCATTATTGGGTACATATACACGGTCCTCAAACCACATAGATTCGTGCTCATCCTCATGAAAACCCTTGGCTTTTCCTTTGCTCATCTTCTCCTTTATCTCGGCAATCTCCTTATCGTCCTTCTAAGCTTCACGAGTCTTTCCCAATAATGTTGACTGAACCTCCATTGCTGCAACAAAACCTCTAGGAACTATCTCCAAACGAAGCTCCCTGAGATCTTCGGCTAACTCCTTTGGCAATCCTCCGCTTACGAGGGTATTGACATAACTCTTCCGGCTCAAAGCGTCTGCTACTACATTGGCCTTTCCTGGATGATAGTGCAGCTTCATATCATAATCCTTTATGACCTCCAACCATATCCTCTACCTGAGATTCAGCTCTTTCTGCGTAAAAATGTACTTCAAACTCTTGTGATCCGTGTACACATCACAACGGTTTCCAATCAAAAAATGTCTCCAGGTCTTGAGCGCATGCACTACTGCTGCTAACTCCAAATCATGTGTGGCATAATTCAACTCATGCGGTTGAAGCTGACGTGAAGCATAAGAAACAACTCTTCCATCCTGCATAAGTACACATCCAAGTCCTTGGCGAGATGCATCACAATAGACTTTGAAATCCTTGCGTATATCCGGCAGAATCAGCACTGGGGCTGTAACCAAACATTTCTTCAACTCCTGAAAACTAGCCTCACATTCATTTGTCCATTTAAACTTGGTGTCCATCTTCAACAACTCCGTCATGGGCTTCGCAATCTTGGAAAAATTCTCAATGAATCTCCGGTAATATCCCACGAGTCCAAGAAAACTTTGGATCTCTCCAACTGTGGTGTGTGCCAACCACTCAGTGACTGACTGAACCTTGGTAGGATCTACTGCTATACCTTCTCCTGATATAACATGTCCAAGGAATCCAACTTCCTTCAACCAAAACTCACACTTGCTGAACTTGGCATATAGTTGATGTTCCCTGAGCTTCTCGAGAAGTAAACGCAAATGCTCCTTGTGCTCCTCTTCGTTCTTCGAGTACACCAAAATATCATCAATGAACACCACGACAAACTTGTCCAAAAACTCCATGAACACCTTATTCATCATACTCATGAAATAGGCAGGGGCATTGGTCAATCCAAATGACATAACTGTATACTCATATAGCCCGTACCTCGTGGTAAAAGCTGTCTTAGGTATATCCTGTTCGCGGATCTTCAGCTGGTGGTATCCTGATCGCAGATCGATCTTGGAGAATACTTTAGCTCCTTGCGGCTGGTTAAACAAATCATTGATCATCGGTAGTGGGTACTTGTTCTTGATCGTCACTTCGTTCAATGCACGATAATCAACAACCATTCTCAAGGATCCATCCTTCTTCTCAACCAAGAGCACTGGGGCTCCCCACGGTGATGAACTGGGTCGAATGTAACCTTTCTCCAGTAACTCCTTAATCTGCTTCTTGATTTCCTCCAGATCATTTGCGGGCATCCGGTATGGCCTCTTCGATATTGGTCCCGTGCCTGGCAACAGCTCTATCAAAAACTCTATATAACGATCTGGTGGCATGCCTGGTAATTCCTCTGGAAATACATCCGGGTAATCCTTCACAACAGGCACTTCCTCCTGTACAACTCCTGAGAGGGAATTCACTTGGGTCCTCCTTGGCGCATGCCTGGATACATACTTGATCCTTTTTCCCTCTGGGGTGGTGAGCAGAATTGACTTACTAGCACAATCAATGTTTCCTCCATACTTTGATAGCCAATCCATGCCAAGTATTATATCCAATCCTTGTGACTCCAAAATTATTAGGTCTGAGGGGAAAACATGGCTAACAATGGTTAAGGGTAACCGATCACACCATCGGTTGGCCATAAACTCTGCTCCTGGCGAGCTTACTAACATGGGTGACCTAAGGGCTAAGGTGGGTAACTTAAACTTGTCCACAAATCCCCTTGATATGTATGAATGCGAAGCACCAGTATCAAAAAGAACGAAAGCGGTAAATGACTTAACCAAAAACTTACCAATAACTGCATCTGGCTGCTCCTCAACCTCCTCTACGTTGATGTGGTTCACCTGACCTCTGGTGAAGGGATTTGGCTTCTTTCCAGAACTCCCATTGCCATTTCCATTCTTGGCTTCAGAACACTCGGTGGTGTAGTGCCCAGTCTTCCCGCACTTGAAACAAGTAATGTGACTTAGGTCCTTCTTGGCGGGTGTTGCTGGGTTGGAACGGTTCTGATTGCTGCTTGCTCCATTTCCATTTTTGGGGCCATTGTGGTTATGCGAACTTCCTCCATTGTGAGTGTGGCCTCCATGGTTATGGGTATATCCTCCCGAGTACGGGGTAAAATGAGGCTTTTGCTGAGCTCTAGAATTATACTTCCCTTGTCCATACTTAATTTTGCGGCTCTCTATCTGCTGCTGCTTCCCTTCAATCATAATAGCTCTATCTACCAAGTCCTGGTAGGTAGCAAAGGTAGCTACCATCAGTTGCATACTCAGCTCATCATTCAGTCCTTCCATAAACTTCTCCTGCTTCGCGGCATCTATGGCCACATCATCCGGGGCATAGCGAGCTAACTTACTGAACTCATCCACGTACTGCCCCATAGTACAATTTCCCTGGCGTAAGTTGCGAAACTCACGCTTCTTCATGCTCATAGCTGCAGTTGAGACATGTGCAGCGCGGAACGCTTGCTGAGACTGATCCCAAGTGACATTGGCTATGGGGAAAGTGGTGGTGTAATTCTCCCACCATGAGGCTGCGGGTCCATCCATTTGGTGTGCGGAAAAATGCACCTTTTCAGCATATGTGCAACCGGCGGTGGTTAACTCCCTTCCAATCCTGCGTAGCCAGTCATCAGCAACAATCAGCTCGGTGCTACTGGAAAACACCGGCAGATTCAACCTCAGACAACGGGCTAAGTTGTCAACTGGAGGTGGTGGCCGCGGGTTGTTGTTGTTGTTGTTGCCTTGGTTCTGGACTAGTAGCTACATCAAGGCATTCTGCTGTTGGATCAACTGAGTGAGCTCCGGTGGGAAGATAAATCTGGGGTCACGTCTCGGCGGCATCTGATGGATTTAGAGGGAAGAGATTAGAATAGAATGAGGTCTAAAGAGAAAAGCACTACCCATATGCACATGAGACAAACACAATCATATCACACCACTCAATTCAAACAAGGGTATACAATTGATCTAACTGCCATTACAAAATAATTGGACTACTACTATATACATGGGGGAATACTACTGATAATTTGGTGGTCATCTAAAAATTTCGATCGATGGAAGACTCTATGATATCCGCTCGAGCTTCGTCTTCGTAATCATCATCACTACTGTCGGGGTCGGAGTCGGTATCGTCGATGATGATGTAGTCCTCGGGATGGTCGTCATCTCCTCCTGGCGTGCGGTCTCCCATGAATACTCCTAGCTTCTTCATCGGGTCTTCATTCTTCTCTAGTAGCACTGCAATTTCCTCCTCATATCCATCGCGTGTAGACTTCATTTCCTCTTCAAGCTCCATGTTCCTGGTCATCACCCTCTTCAGATCTATCATGCTTGCGCACATTTGGTTCTCCTGGCGACGAATGTGCTGGTTTAACTCCTGGATGAAAGCTGCAATGGACCTATCCCTCCTGGGGCTGATCATCTCCCGTTGCTCATCTCGGCGCCCACATATTTGGTAGATAGTGTTCTTAAGATCCTTGTGGTAAACTTCGCCGATGCGTCCCATGGCGATATGAGCTGCCATGCTCTTTCCTAGATTCCAGGTTGGTGCATCAAAGGAAAACTCTATGGGCTCAATAACTGGCGCGGATGACCTTCCTAGAACATGAACTCAAATCATCCAACGCTCCTCTTCTGGTAAAGTGGCGGTGTAGGTCCCGGTGAAACTTGGTATTCTAATGTTCAGGTACCTAATGACTTCCTTCAAGTGTCGTCCAAAAGATGTATCTTCATCCGGTTGGGCAAACTTGTTCCTTGGGTCCGCCATCTATAGAGTGGAAAATGGAGAGGAGTCAGAAATGAGTAGAGAAGAGTGACCTATGGCTTATCTTAGTGGTCGCGTCCTACAGTCAGTGTGTGCTCTGATACCATCTTGTAGCGATCCGACCTCAAACGGTCAAATCTATGTGCATAAGTGTCATCCCTAGATCGGTAATGCTGACACACACAGTACTTGAAGGATTTATAACAGAGTGCAATCACACACTTATTACATCGAATGTCTCAAAAGAGAACTTATTACAATAATATGGCTTAAGGCCATCTAAATAAGATAACTTCGGAAGCATCGAAGGTAAATGAGTCCATCAGCTCCAACGGCATAGCTTAGTGCACGACAACGACCTAGCGCACCTTACTCTTCGTCTGAAAAGTCTACAACATAATACGTTGCAGCCCAAAATGGGTCAGGACATGGAATATGCTGGCAAAATAACACTGTAGAGCAATGTACAAGATAAATGCTAACACTACATGCATATATGGTTGGTGGAGGCTATATGGTTACCATGTTTTGCGTAAAGCCAATTTTTCCCTACTACAAAGGAATATATTTTATTTAACTATCATGGTGGTTGACAAAAATATATTCATAAGGTTCCTCCAACTCAATCCCAATTAATCAGTATTATTAACCCAACAAATTAATTAAGAGTGATGAGATCAAATCAATAATTCAAGTACCAGATACTCAAGATGTCCATAACCGGGGACATGGATAACCATGAATAGTTTGCACACTCTGTAGAGGTTTGCGCACTTTTCCCCACAAGACTCGATCTCCTCCGTTATATTTCTCGCACTACATGGTGTTTGAGAAACGGATGACCGAGACACTCTTTCCGAAGCATTAACTCTTTATTCTGGGTAGACAGTACCACCTACTTCCCCCTACATCTGCTAGCCTACCACTGAAAGAGGTCACACAACATACTCAACTATGCCAGAGCCCATAATGGCATGTGGCTGCACATGGAAGATTCTAGCATGAATAATCTTATGATCCCTTTGAGCCTGGGTGGCATTCCATAGGATGATCACACAGGTACTCCGGGATATCCTAGGACAACACTGGATTCTTCAGGTGCCCGCAACCGATCCACCCAGATGTGTATTAAAGTAGCCACCTTAAGTTAACCATTAATTAACAACTCTCACATCTATCATGGATACACTCAACCAATCCACGTCTACGAGCATAGCATAGCAATATAAGCATAACGTAGAAGTAACTCCCAAGGTTTGAAAGAAAGGACAATAAGTTCTACCTCATCAACTACTTCCTAGACCCACAGGTTAATTAGATCCTACTAACGCAATGTTTGAGGGTTGAAACTAATGCATAAAAACTGGGTAATAAACGGGGTGATACATCTCCGTCGTATCTACTTTTCCGAACACTTTTGCCCTTGTTTTGGACTCTAACTTGTATGATTTGAATGGGACTAACCCGGACTGACGCTGTTTTCAGCAGAATTGCCATGATGTTGTTTTATGTGCAGAAAACAAAATTCTCGGAATGACCTAAAACTCCACGGAACATCTTAGAAAAAATAATAAAAAATCCTCGCCAAAGATGAAGACCAGGGGGACCACACCCTGTCCACGAGGGTGGGGGGCGTGCCCCCCTACCTCGTGGGCCCCCTGGAGACCTTCTGACGCCAACTCCAACTCTATATATTGGCTTTCGGAGAGAAAAAATTCAGGGAGAAGAAATCATCGCGTTTTACGATATGGGGCCGCCGCCAAGCCCTAAAACCTCTCGGGAGGGCTGATCTGGAGTCCATTTGGGGCTCCGGAGAGGGGGATTCGTCGCCGTCGTCATCATCAACCATCCTCCATCACCAATTTCATGATGCTCACCGCCGTGTGTGAGTAATTCCATCGTAGGCTTGCTGGAAGGTGATGGGTTGGATGAGATCTATCATGTAATCGAGTTAGTTTTGTTAGGGTTTGATCCCTAGTATCCACTATGTTCTGAGATTGATGTTGCTATGACTTTGCTATGCTTTATGCTTGTCACTAGGGCCCGAGTGCCATGATTTCAGATCTGAACCTATTATGTTTTCATGAATATATATGTGTTCTTGATCCTATCTTGCAAGTCTATAGTCACCTATTATGTGTTATGATCCGACAACCTCAAGTGACAATAATCGGGATACTTTCGGTGATGACCATAGTTTGAGGAGTTCATGTATTCACTATGTGCTAATGCTTTGTTCCGGTTCTCTATTAAAAGGAGGCCTTAATATCTCTTAGTTTCCATTAGGACCCCGCTGCCACGGAGGGTAGGAAAAAAGATGTCATGCAAGTTCTTTTCCATAAGCACGTATGACTATATTCGGAATACATGCCTACATTACATTGATGAATTGGAGCTAGTTCTGTGTCACATATGTTATGACTGTTACATGATGAACCGCATCCGGCATAATTATCCATCACCGATCCAATGCCTACGAGTTTTCCATAGACTTGTTTACGCTTATTTAATTTCCCGTTGCTATTGTTACAATCACTACAAAACACCAAAAATATTACTTTTGCTTCCGTTACTTTTGTTACTGTTACCACTACTATCATACTACTTTGCTACTAAACACTTTGCTGCAGATATTAAGTTTCTAGGTGTGGCTGAATTGACAACTCAGTTGCTAATACTTGAGAATATTCTTTGGCTCCCCTTGTGTCGAATCAATAAATTTGGGTTGAATACTCTACCCTCGAAAGCTGTTGCGATCCCCTACACTTGTTGGTTATCAAGACCAATTTCTGGCGCCGTTGCCGGGGAGCATAGCTCTATTCTTTGAGTTACTTGGGATTTATATCTGCTGGACACTATGAAGAACTTGAAAGACGCTAAGACAAAAACTTATCCCTCAACTACGAAGGGAGGTAAGGAACTGCCATCTAGCTCTGCACTTGATTCACCTTCTGTTATGAGTAATCTTGCGACACCTAAGCCTGCTTCTGCTATTCGTTCCGATATGTCGCATGTTATTGATGATGCCACTTCTGTTATGGGAAAGAACGCCGGATGAAGCTGAAATTCTATTGAATAATATGTTGACAAATGAAAATAATTGGTCACCTCCTGAGCCAGCTCCAGAGCCAATTACTGAGCCTATTCCTAAACCAACTCCGAAGAAGAGAGGTGTTCTATTTCTCAGTCCTGAAGATATGCAAGAAGCAAAGAGATCTATGAAAGAAAAAGGTATTAAAGCTGAAGATGTTAAGAATTTACCTCCTACTGAAGAAATACATGGTCTTAATTTACCGCCTGTTGAAGAAACACATGATCTTGATCCATTACCTATTGAAGAACCTCCTGATCCTGATAACCCGACACAGGTAGTAAAGGTAAATTCTCTCAATAGATTTGATGAAGGTGATATTCCTCACTATAAGTCTGCTAGATAATGCTCGGATGAGTTTGATAACTTTATTGTCAAACAAGAAAATTTTAATGCTTATTTTGGTAGATAGTTGAAATATGATTTCGATATGATTAAACACTTGGGTGATTATATGGCTAATGTTAGAGGTGAACTTAAACTCATTAGCAAACATGCTTCTATGGTTACCACTCAAGTAGAACAAGTACTTAAGGCTCAAAATGATTTGCTCAATGAAATGAATAGTAAGAAAAATGATTATGCTGTTAGAGTGGCTACTAGAACTGGTAGAATGACTCAGGAACCTTTGTATCCTGAAGGCCACCCTAAGAGAATTGAGCAAGATTCTCAGAGAAATAAAACTAATGTGCCTAGTTCTTCTAAAAGGAAGAAAAAGAAAAATGATAGGACTTTGCAAACTTCTAGTGAACGTATTGCTGAACCATCTGAGAATCCAAATGATATATCTATCTCTGATGCTGAAACACAATCTGGTAATGAACATGAACCTAGTGAAAATGCTAATGATGATGTTCATGATGATGCTCAACCTAGTAATGATAATGATGTAGAAGTTGAACCGGCTGTTGATCTTGATAACCCACAATCAAAGAATCAAGGTTGTGATAAGAGAGACTTTGTTGCTAGGAAACATGGTAAAGAAAGAGAACCATGGGTTCAGAAACCCATGCCTTTTCCTCCCAAACCATCCAAGAAAAAGGATGATGAGGATTTTGAGCGCTTTGCTGAAATGATTAGACCTATCTTTTTGCTTATGCGATTAACTGATGTGCTCAAAACAAATCCTTACGCTAAGTATATGAAGGATATAATTACCAATAAGAGAAAGATACCGGAAGCTGAAATTTCCACCATGCTTGCTAATTATACTTTTAAGGATGGAATACCAAATAAACTTGGAGATCCAGGAGTACCCACTATACCATGCTCCATTAAAAGAAACTATGTTAAAATTGCTTTATGTGATCTTGGAGCCGGTGTTAGTGTTATGCCTCTCTCTTTATATCGTAGACTTGATTTGAATAAGTTGACCCCTACTGAAATATCTTTGCAAATGGCTGATAAATCAACTGCTATACCTGTCGGTATTTGTGAGGATGTGCCTGTTGTGGTTGCAAACGTTACTATTTTAACAGACTTTGTTATTCTTGATATTCCCGAGGACGATAGTATGTCTATTATTCTTGGAAGACCTTTTCTGAATACTGCAGGGGCTGTTATTGATTGCAACAAAGGCAATGTAACTTTTCATGTTAATGGTAATGAGCATACGGTACACTTTCCGAGGAAACAACCTCAAGTTTATAGCATCAACTCTATTGGAAAAGTTCCATCGATTATTTTTGGAGGTTTTGAATTTCCTCTTCCTACTGTCAAGAAGAAATATGATATTCTTGTCATAGGGCATGTGCATATCCCCGTTGAGGTAACATAGTGTCATTCGAAATTTCTCCGGTTCCATGTTAATCGGAATGAGTTTGTTAACAAGACCTGATCAACCTTGTTAGTGGATTCCTTTTGATGATCATGATACGGATGAAACTAGAAGCACAACCTTCTGTACCCTCTTTATACTTTCTGTTATTTAGTTTAAATAAAGTAAAAATAGTATTTTTCTGTCTGTTTCCAGATTTATCCGTGTAAAATAAAAATATCCTGAAAATAAAAGTCCTCAGAATTTCATGCCAATTTAATATGTTTTTTTCGGGAATATTTGAGGATTTTTAGTGCAAAAATTACCGCGGGGGGAGCTGCCACCTGGCCACGAGGGTGGAGGGCGCGCCCCCTGCCTCGTGGGCCCATGGTGGCCCTCCTCCACTTATTCTTGCACCCATCCTCTTCTTCTTCCTCCCACAAACACGAATAACCAGCTCAAACACGAGTTCCAGCCCCCGTTGCTGTGATTTTCGATCTCCTTGCTCAAAGCACCTCTCAAAAAACTGCTTGGGGAAATTGTTCCTTGGTATGTGACTCCTCCATTGGTCCAATTAGTTTTTATTCTAGTCCTTTATTCATTGCAAATTTGTGCTTCATAGGTGACCATGTTCTTGAGCTTGCATGTCAAATTTATATGGTTCCAAGTAGTTCTAATGCTTGATATAGGCTCTAGTCACTTGTAGGAGTAGTTGCTATCAATTTTATTGAAGTTGGTTCACTTTTGTTTGAAGTTACTAAAAATTTCAGATTATTTCAGAAAATAATGAAGAGACTTTTGAGGGGCTCGTCGAAATCAAGCTCAAGGAAAAACAAAAGGAAGAAGCACAGAAGCCCAAATATAGTTTGCCTCGCACCATGGAGGTCCGGCCGTGTGAATGGCCTTCCGATGACTTCTTGAGGAGAGCCGGGATTTATGAGGATTTCTATCTATTGATTGAGAATGCTGGCCTCACCAACTTCCTCCGCGACCAACGTCATCAGTATCTCTTACTCACTAATACTTTTGTGCAAAACTTCTACTATTTTCCTAAGGAATCACCTCCATCAGTAGAGTTTCATTTATATGACGTTGTTAAGAAGATGCCATTAGCTGAATTTTGCGAGGTTTGCAAAATACCCTTTGGGGCACCTTAGATGAACCACACAGTAATGAAGTGGAAGCATTTATTAACACTATCACTGTGGGAGAAACCAGGAAGGTTTCTGATGCAAGAATTACTAGCATACATTTTCCTGTATTACGCTACTTTGCCTTATTTGCTAGTCATTGCTTGATTGGTCGCGGAAACTGTGAAAACCTTAGTGTTCCTGATATTATCATTTTGTTCCATGGTTTATACCGCAATAACTCTGTTAGTATGGGTGGAATTGTTGCTAGACGGTTAAGTCTGAACCGTACTAAGGGCCCCATCTTTGGAGGCATTTATGCTTCACGCCTAGGTGAATATTTTGGCATACCTATTAGGCATTTTGAGAAAGAAGAAAAATTGTTGCCTAGTGCTTATCTAGATTATAATAGTATGCTGCCACATGATTTTATTGTTAAGAGTCGTGAAGGGGAGCTCAAATATAAATTGTACTTTGATAAACATCACCCTGAGACTATTACTTTACCTACTCCTTCTTTGTTTAACTTGTCTGCAGGTCCTTACCTCGTTCCGTGGGTGGCCATTCAAGCCTATCGGAATCCTGCACCAGCCCCGGAGCCGGAACCACAATATGAGCCTCCACGCCAGTCTGTTTATTCTTGGGATCCGGAGGTGGCTGCTAGCCAATGGCAGTCAAAGTCCTCTTCATCACAGTACGACCCCAGCTACACCTACGGGTATCCACCAGGCTATCCCTGGCAATGAACCAACTTAGGCCAAAAGCCTAAGCTTGGGGGAGTACGTATTTCCCACCGACATTACATTTATGTTCACACACACTCATTGCTAGATGTCGGTGATCATACTCTTTCACTGTATTATCCATGTTAGTTTATTTTCTTTTTCCTGCTTTCTTCTTGTGTGTTTAATAAACTTTAAGAAAACAACAAAAAAATTAGTAGTAGTTTATTTTTCCTGCTGTAGTAGTAATAATTAAAAAGAAAACCCAAAAATATTTCCCGTTCTTCTTTTGCTTGTTGGGAGCTTTCCCGTGTAAATAGTTTTATTTCTTTTCTTTTCTTTGGGATCGATAGGAGAAGACCATGATTAAACTGTTGAAGTCGCTCTTATATGCATTATTGTTGATTTAACCAAGAGCCCATATTGCCTTGTCTTCTCCTGTTTATTGAATGCTCGCAGATTCCAGCTTAGTCCAATGCATGTGCACTCTTATTATTATTCACATCGTTCGGTCGTGCAAGTGAAAGGCAATTATGATGATATATGATGGACTGACTGAGTTGGGAAAAGCTGGTATGAACTCGACCTCTCTTGTTTTTGTAAATATGATGAGTTCATCGTTCTTGATTCAGCTTATTATGAATAAACATGTTTGCAATGACAATTAGAGATCATAGTTGCCTATGCCATGCTTGATTAGCTATGAGTTATAATGGTTTACCTTGCGTGCCAACATGCTATTAAAATGGTTGTTGTCGGTGTACTAGAGTAGGGGTACCCTAGTATCCCGAACTCGTGCACGGACAGTCGTAGCACCCCGCGGCAGGGCTGGCCTGGTGACCGCCAAGGTCCTCAGCGACTCCTTTGGAGTCATTCAAGAACAAAATAATCAAGGCCCCGGCAAGAGGAGCTTGTCGGGAAGGACACTCAAGACACGAAGGAAACAAGATCCCGGCAAGAGGAGCTTGCCGGGAAGGCTTGGCGGGCGATAAGCTCCCGAGCGTGACAAGGACCCTGCCGCGGCAAGGCACTTGCTGTGGCAGGTAACCTCTCTTCATCTCCGCTCCAGCTCATCCGACAACGTGTCGCCATGGGGCTTTCCCAGGCACGCGTGTCAATGAGCTGTGCAGCCAGCGGGGAGCGGCGATAAGCGGCGCTGACAAGCTACCATCGTGGCAAACGGAGGCGCACTTGACGGTCCCTGTTGCACTATTCAGGCGACAGGGACGGACATTTATGGCTCTTGTCCCTTGCCGTCAGAGTTAGGTATAGATCACTGTACACTGTACAAAGCGGTGTACCAACCTCTATTTTTACTATTTTACCCTTGTCTACTTGCCACCTGTGGTGACCCCTTGTGCCTATAAAAGGAGGCCCAAGTGCAACGTAGAAAAGGTTCGGCTCCGGTTCAGTTCATTTGCCACATACGAGACTAGAGACACTCAGGCTAGGTTTTGTAGCTTCCATTTCTCCCTAGCAAGAACACAATATAATCAACCAAGCAGCAGTAGGAGTGTTATCTCTCCGGAGAGCTCCGAAGCTGGGTAAATCTGCTCGTGTGCATCGCTTCGATCCGCTCTTTGTGCAATCTCCGCCCCTCTCCGAACCACAAGGGACCCGGTCCCATAGGTGTTCGTGGGCCACGATTAGCTTCCCCGACATCTTTGGCGCGCCATGTAGGGGGCGTCGAGGCTGTGTGAACCTGATCCAGCGGTCACACGAGCAACTTCATCATCATCTTCATCAACATGGCACCGAAGAAGAAGTCTTGGCGACAAGCAGAGCCGTCTGCCGAACCCACCACCGCCGGAGCCGACGGGTGGTAGGGAAGACGTCGGAGGAACGGGCATCGCCGAGAGAGCCCACGACGCCGCCAGTCCAAGGACAAGGCGGCGCAGCATCGGCGTCCGAATCCGCACCGCGCGCCCTTCTCAGAGGCGCTGGACCGACAGCGCCATGATGCTCGCAGCACCATACACTCGTTGGATCAAGGCCAAGCCGGAGGATCCCGAGACCCTCGAGACCGCATGCACGCCAAAGATGCTTAAGATGAAGCGGAGTACGGTCGCTATGGAGGCTGCTCCTCCTAACTTGGTTAGGAGTCCGAGCACATCCCATTCCTCGCTCCGTACGCCATTGCCACCCACCACTCCAGCAGAAGCCTTGGCGAGAGCCCAGCTACTTCTAGACTACCCTCCAACGGCCGACAAGGTCGACGAATGGAGGGCCACGATCCAGAGTCTCATCGGCTTTGCCAACGGCGACGTTCCGCGGCAACCAACTGCGTCCTTGCCGCGGCGAGGCGACAAGGCACGAGCCGGTGGCGGCGAGACCTGCGGGGGTGACACCACCATGCACTCCCCTTCCCGAAGGCCAAGATCACCAGCTCCTCGGATTCACATAGACAGCGACTCCACCGCATCGTCGGATCCACGAGCTCGCCGTGATCAGCGCCAAGTTCTTAAGGAACGACAAGAAGAAGACGCTCGAACCCGCATCGAGCGCCGAAGAGAAGCGCGACGTTAATCCGACCAGCGCGCTGGGCCCACTGTCGATATGCATGCGCCAGGGGAACCAGGCGACTTGCCGTACGCGGTAGGTTGCCCTGCGTTCACTCGTGAGCTGCGGCAAGTCTAGTGGCCCGACAAGAAAAACTTCAAGCCAGATGTGCCAGAAAAGTATGATGGCAGGACACACCCTTCGGAGTTCCTCAGCATCTACACCATCGCGGTGCAAGCTGCGGGGGGACGAGACGACAAGATCCTTGCCAACTACTTCCCTCTGGTGCTCAAGCCAAACGTCAAATCTTGGCTCATGCACTTGCTGGACAGTTCCATATCCTCTTGGGCAGATCTGTGCCATCAGTTTGTTGGCGCCTTCACAGGCGGCCACAAGCCTCATGGCCGTGGAGAGTGACCTTCACCGCTTGCCTGTAAGGAGGAGAGTCCTGCGCAAGTTCATCCAGAGATTGATCGTGTGCACTACAACATCCCTGACGCCCACCCCGCCGGTGATCAGCAAGCGTTTCATCGAATGTGCGGAACCGTAGGATGAGGGAGGAGATGGCAATGTGCAAAGTCAAGGACGTCAAGTGAGCTGTATGCCTTGGCCGACAAGTGTGCACGCTGCGCCATGGAGGGAAGAAGACTCCTGTGAGAGAATGTGGGAGCGGAATCGACAAGGAGGAGACCGCCCGCAAGGAAGAGTCGGCGGCGGAACAACTGAAGGAAGAAGAACAAGGAGGTACTAGTTGTCGAGCAGTCCGGCAATGGAGGCGGCGCCGGCAAGGCTAAGGCTGGTGGCTCCGGCAAGGAGGTTGTTGCCGACACCGACCACTAAGCGGTGGCGGCCGCCGACAAGCAGGACAGCTCCAACAAGCAGTACTGCAAGATTCACCGCACCAAGGGCCACGACCTCCAAAGCTGCAAGAAGGTCGAGCAGCTTGTTGAACTGCAGAAGGCGAATACGAGCGGCGTAGACAAGGAGAAGGCCTGGAAGGTGCAGGGCAGCTAACAAGAAGAGACCCGGCGGGGAGGCGCGCGGCAAGGCAAAGCAGCGGTAAGGAGACAGACCTCCCGCGCGCCGCGACAAGGACGAAGACGATGATGATGACGAAGATATGGAGGAAGATGAAGGCGATGAGCAGGAGTTTGAAGGCAATAGAAGTTCTCTGCGTTGACGGTGGTGCTTCTCTGCATACCTCGCACCGCCAACTCAAACAGTGGATGCGAGAGGTTAATGCAGCAGAACCATCCGTGGAGTCGCGCAAACCTCTGAAGTGGTCTAGCACGCCCATCATCTTTGACATTGAGGACCACCCTGATCGCATAACTGCGGTCGGGTGCTTGCCGATGTTGGTCTCACCAACAATCCGCAACCTCAAGGTCACCAAGATGTTGGTTGACGGCGGGCCGGCTCGAACCTGATCTCCTGCGCAGTGCTTGAAACTTCAAATCCTCGACAATGAGCTCAAGAAACCGCACTTTCCAAGGAATCAACCCAGAAGGAGCAAGCCCAAAGGGAAAATCACGTTGCGGTAACGCTTGGCAGCGAGCTCAACTTCAGAACGAGAGGGTCACATTTGACGTTGCCGATTTCCCATTGCCCTACAATGGCATACTTGGCCGCCCAAAGACTTGCCAAGTTCATGGCAGCCTCTCATTACGCCTACAATTTACTCAAGATGCCCGCCCGATAAGCGTCATTTCTGTCCATGGCGACAAGAAGGATGCGCTTATCTGCGCCGACAAGATTTACGGGATGCAGCAGCTGCGACAGATAGCAAACCACTTCCCGCTGAAGCTCCGGGGAAGAAGAAGACCAAGTCCGCAAGAGCTCGATGCCCACTCCGCAAACGCACCTCTTCGAGTGCTGCGCCACCGCCGAGGACGCACCATCGAGCTCCACCGCAAGTGCAAGAAGACGATGGCAGCTCCGCCAAGACCAAGAAGGTGCCCGCCAAGGAGGACGGCAGACCGGTGGTACCTTCACCATCGATTGCCACGCTTGACCCTAAATAGGAAGGCGAGCTCGTTGTTTTCTGGCGGGCGAATGTCGATGTGTTTGCATGGCAACCATCCGACATCCCCGTGTTCCCAAGAAAGTAATTGAGCACCACCTAGCTGTCTGTCCTCACGCGCCCGTCAAGCAAAAAGTTAGGAAACAGGCAGTGGAGCGCCAAGAATTCATAGCGAAGAAATCAAGAAGTTGGAAGCAGCAGGCCTTGTGAGAGGAGTGCTCCATCCCACGTGGTTGGCCAATCCGTAGTTGTATGCATAAAGCTAATGGGAAATGGAGACTTTGTATTGACTTCATGGATGTTAATAAAGCTTGTCCCAAAGACCCATTTCCCTTGCCACGACGACCAGATTGTTGACTCCACGGCTGGATGTGATTTGCTTTCATTTCTTGATGCATATTCAGGATATCATCAAATTTTCATGGCACAGGAGGATGAAGAGAAAACCGCATTCATTACACCATGTGGCACATACTGTTTCATACGGATGCCTTTCGGTTTGAAGAATGCTGGTTCAACCTTTGCAAGAGTAGTCCATGATGCCTTTGAGCCACAGATACACAGAAATGTAGAAGCCTACATGGATGACATAGTGGTCAAGAGCAAGGACAAAGCAACTCTGGTTCAAGATTTGGATGAGACTTTTGCAAATCTGCGCAAGATCAACCTCAAGCTCAACCCCGAGAAGTGCGTGTTTGGAGTCCCTTCCGGCAAGCTTCTCGGATTCTTTGTGTCTCAGCGGGGAATTGAAGCCAATCCCGACAAGATCAAGGCCATTGAGCAGATTGAAGCACCAAAGCGCCAAGGATGTAAGAAGGCTTGCCGGTTGCGTGGCTGCTCTCAAGAGGTTTATCTCTAAGTCTGTTGAGCGCCTCGCCATTTTTCAAGATTTTGAAAAAGGCAGGTCCAATGAAATGGACTCGGCGGAGGCTGCGCTGCAGACTTGAAGAGGTACTGTCCTCCACTCCAATACTTGTCGCACCTAGGCCACAAGAGAAGTTGCTGTATATAGCGGCAACCAATCAAGTGGTTAGTTCTGCGTTAGTAGCGGAGAGGAGGCGGATGATGAGCCGGCAACCGAGGCAGGTGCATCCAGCGACAAGGTGGGGCTTCGCCACAAGCTCGTCCCGACAAGGACGAATCTGCAGGATTGCGACAAGACACGTAAAAGGATGGTGCAGCGCCGGTCTACTTTTGTCGGTTCCCTTCGCAGGGGGCTAAGTCAAGGTACGGTGTGCGAAGTTGCTTTTCGCCTCCTCATGGCCTCGAAAGCTGCGCCATTACTTCCAAGCACATGAGATAACAGTTGTCACCGCTTCCGCTGAAGAGGATATTGCAAAATCCAGAAGCAACAGGCAGGATTGTTGAGTGGGCACTAGAACTGTCAAGCTTTGGCCTCAAGTTTGAAAGCACTTCAACTATCCAAAGCAGAGCATTGGCAGAGTTTATAGCAGAATGGACGCCAACGCAAGATGAAGAAATTCCAGAGACGAGCATCCCCGTCAAGGAGGCAAATAAAGAGTGGCTAATGTACTTTGATGGTGCCTTCTCGCTGCAAGGCGCCGGTGCGGCGTGTCGCTTATCGCACCCACCGAGAGCACCTCAAGTACATAGTCCAGATGCACTTTCCCAAGGAGCAAGCAACAAACAATACCGCAGAGTATGAAGGTTTGCTTGCCGGTCTCGAATCGCGGTGGACCTTGGGATCAAGAAGCTTATCGTCGTGGGTGACTCGCAGCTTGTCGTCCGCCAAGTAAACAAAGACTATCGAGTCCATTGATGGAAGCCACGTTGATGAAGTGAGAAAGCTAGAAGAACACTTTGAAGGCCTGCAAATGGAACATGTTCCAAGAGCTCGTAATGATATTGTTGATGGCCTTTCAAAGTGTGTTGCACTCAAGTTACCTGTGGAACCAGGAATTTTGTGCTCAAGCGACTCAACCAACTGTAACACCATCAATCAAGGCAGAACAAGAAGAGGAAGTTGGTTTCGGTGACTACTTTCCGGCAGAGCTCCCTGAAGCCGCCGCCAAGAAGGTCCCCAAAATCAACGCAAATATCGCTGAGGAGCAGTCTGCTCCGACGAGCCCTAGGGTTTGTTTCGTTGAAGCAGACGCTCCCGACAAGTTTTGCTCCGGCAAGCTTGCCGGGGATCATCAAGCTCCGGCCGAGCCACTGGTTCTTGCCGTAGAAGCTGATGTTCTCGCAGCGGCAGATGAGCCTTTAGTCCTTGTTGTCGAGCCACAAGCTCCAAAGATGGGCACAACAGATCGCCCATTTCCTTCAGACAGAGAACTTCCCAAGAGCAAGAAGAAGCGGAAAAGTAGCCCAGCAGTCCAAGATGTACCAGTTTGTTGACAACATCCTGCATGTAAGAAGACTCAACGGTGTGAAATTGAAGTGCATTTGCCGGGAAGATGGATGAAGCTGTTGGCAGAGATACATGGAGGCATATGTGGTCACCACATTGGCGAAGGGCACTTGCAGCAAAGCTTTCCAGAAGGTTTCTTCCGCCGAAGCCCTCCGTGATGCAATCGCGCAAGTAACCAAGTGTGAAGCGTGCAGGCCCATTCAAAACAGATACACCAACCAGCTCAAGCTCTCTAGACGATCCCTTTATCCCTGGCCCTTTTCGTCTGGGGCTCGACATCCTCGGCCCCTTCCCCTGTTGTCGGGGCTTTGAGTACTTGTACGTCAGAATCGACAAGTTCACAAAGTGGCCGGAAGTGGAAGGAGGAGGAAGGTGACAAGACAACAGCAGATCAAGTTCTTCAGTCAATTGTTTGCCGCTTTGGGATTCCTAACAGGATCATCACCGACAACGCACATAGTTCACGAGCCGCACCTTCATGCAAGACGCCCAAGATCTTGGCGCCAAGATCTGCTTTGCTTCATTGCTCATCCAAGAAGCAACGGTCAAGGAGAGAGCAAACGCTGAAGTGCTGCGGGGACTCAAGACCGAACTTCGACAGGCTGCACAAGTGCGGAAGAAACTGGATCGAGGAGCTGCGGTGGTTCTTTGGTCGATCAGACGACGCCAAATCGAGCCACCGCCGACACCTTTTGCTCTAGTCTATGGAGTAGAGGCAGTTCTCCCCACGGAACTCAGATACGGATCGCTCGAGTACTCGCTATGATGAGTTTGAGCAAGAGCAGCTGCAACAAGATGATGCGCTGCTCCTCGAGGAGGATCGTCTTCAGTGCTGTCAGACGAGCTGCTCGCTACCAGCAAGCTTTTGCGCCGCTACCATAGCCGCAGTTAATGCCGAAGCTTCGAGGAAGGCGACCTTGTTCTTCGCGCTCAATCCGCCAAGAATTCCAACAAGTTGACGCCAAGTGGGAAGGCCCTTATCGGGTGAAACGAGTCACTAGGCCCGGCGCTGTCCGCTTTGAGACCGAAGATGGCGTTCCGTGAGCAACTCCTCGAATATAGAGCATCTTCGTAAGTTTTACCCATATAGCGCGATTGCGGAACTGCTCGGCAACCACCCTTTTGTACAAGTCTTGCCGCTGTTGCATGTAATCCTTTGTACAAAGCCGGGCGCAGACCCGTGCATCAAGAAGTTTATGTGTTGCGCATAACTTGTCAATACATGCTTTCATAATCTTATATGCATGTGTTATCTAACATTTTGTGCAGCATCCACACCCGTAAGAGATAACGAGCCACTAGGCTCCATAACTTTATTTTCTTCTTTCTTCTCAAAAGAAGGCAAGGTTCATCCACCCACAAGTTAACCAGGGGGAGGAGAAGATAATGGTGTGGGCCGGGGAGGAGAAGATAATGGTGTGGGCCACTAAGTGTCGCACTAAGTGTCGCCGAGGAAGTATCACCTTGCCGGAAGCAAACAATGTAAAAGCTTGTTGCTAAGTTTAAGCAATCAGTTTTAAATTTTCAAGTTATCTTCCTCGAACGATAGTACTTTGTATGGAAAACCCGTGCGCGGAGGAACCAACCCGCTGGTTAGTTTCGCCCTTACGTTGTTTCGAGTCCGCCAACAACCTAAGCGAGCTGCAACTAGTTGCGATAAGGTTGCTTGTCGGAGGCAGCATCGCCAAGAGGTTGCCGACGTTCCGACTCAGCGCCATGCAAAGGTGTTTGCACCGACAAGTCCCCTAAAAGCGTAGGGCATAAAACATACAAGGGAAGAAATCAAGTAGAGGAAATAACATTGCGATCGATTGCCTAAGATAGTGTATATTACAAAAATAACTTGTCGCAGATCTAATGAATTGTTCTAAACATGGTCTGCAGCGACAAAGGAAAGATAAAACTTGGCGGCCTAGTCCACGCGGTCACCATCAACCCTCTTCACTTTGCTCACCCTGTCCACGATGGGTGCGACAAGGGGTTTGAGCGCTTCAACGTCAGCGCTTGGCGGCAGTGACTTGAGGACATTGGTGAAGTTGACGCCTGGATTGCGGAAGGCCACCTTCATCAGCACCTTCTGGAGGGCCCCGACGCAGACTTGGCGTGACTCCTCAGCTAGCTGCTTTGGGATCTCCTCTCGGAGCCGCTGGAGACCCGCCAACACGCCTTGAAGAATAGGCTGAGCTTGGCGCTGGGTTGGAGGTTCTCGTCGGTGGAGTACCCAAGATCCACCATCCCCAGCTCCATCACCATTATGGATGCGGCGGCGGTGTCCACAAGACCTTCCGCCCAAAGGCATTATGCTATCTCGAGATCATTCTCGGCAGTCGCGGCATTCGCCAACAGCTCCTCGCTGGCCTTGATCTTCCAACAGCCGCCGCTCGATCCTTGGCGCTGCTCAGCGCCTCCGTCGAGTGGTCGGCTTCAGCTCCAGATCCGCCTTTGAGTCCTTGGCGCGCGTCAAGCTCTTTGATCTTCTCAGAAACGACCTGCAGCTCGCCGAGAGTGTAGGCGCCCTTCAAGGCCAGTGCTTCAGCGCGGTGACCTCCTCGCCGCTCTTCAGAGGGTGGCCTCCAGCTGAGCCACCTCGCCTCCAATTCCTTCTTGGCGGTCTCGGCAGCCGCGGGGCGCCCTTTGCCTCCTTGAGTGCTCCGCCATTGATTGCTCACAAGGCTGCAAGATCTTCCTCGTAGCTATCGAGGTTGATCTTCCCGCGCCACCACCTTCTTCTTGCGCAGAGCTTCTCACGGCAAGCCTTTGCTGCTCCTCGACCTCAGCCTTCTCCAAGATGAAGGCCGTGCGCTCCTCAGCAAGCTGCTCCCGCGCTTCTGCAATGTCCCGGAGAGTTTCCTTGTTGGCGCGCCGGAGCTCTTCTGCGCGCTTCTCCATGTCAGCTCCCGCCCTTGCGACAAGAGCTTCCGCGACTCCATCTTAGCTTGTCGGGCGTGATAGAGCGACAGCAGCTTCTTCAGCAGCTGCTCTTCCTCGGACTCGCCACTGCTGCTGCTTGGCGCGTTAACCAGCGACAGCCCAGCAGAGGCAAGCAGCTCCACGTCGAAGGTCTCTCCCTCGACCGGCGCCCTGGAGCTCGACGCCCATGGAAGCTTGATGAAGACACCTTCGCCAGCCTTCAAATAGGCGCCGGGCTGGGGCTCTTCAGAGTCTGGTGCGGCATCGGTGGCGGGGGGATCGGCGGTCGGTGCAGCGCTGGCGCCCCACGGCCTCGGGGCCGCCAAGACGATCACCGGACCTCCCCAGCCTCTCGCGCAGCAGCCTTGGCGGCCTCCTCGTCGGCGGACCCGTCGGCGCCGGCCTCCTCCTCCATGTTGGCGGCGTCGTCATTGTTGCCGCGAGCGTCCTCCTCGCCGGCAACCTCAGTCTCCATCGGCTCTCCAGCAGATAGATCTGATGATCAGAAAAAGAAAAGAACAAGTCAAGCAAATGTTCGAAGAGAAGAACAGAAGAGAAAAGACCCAAGGGAAATTTTCAGTCAAGAAGATTACCTGCAATGGGATCTGTTGCCACGGTCTCCACCACCGGAGGGTCGTCGGCACTGCCCCTTGTCGGAGAAGCTCCCCTTGTCGGAGAGGCCTCCCTTGCCGGAGAGCGCTCCCTTGGCGGAGACTTCTCCCTTGGCGGCGTAGTTGAAGCAAGCAGAACTTCGGGAGTGACCTCCGGTGCTTCCTGATGAGGCTGCTCTGCTCCTACATAATTCAACAAGTCAGATATCCGTGATGAAAGAGCACCCAAGCACACCTAACCGTGAGAAATGAATCAAATACTTACGCTGGGGGCTGTGCTGGGGGCTGCTCTGTTGAAGAGTTGCCAGATCCGGCAAGGGAGTCTCGGACGTGCCTCCTGCCGCCACAGGGGAATCATTTGAGACGACAATCACCGGGGTCTTGGCCCTCTTCGACGCCCTCTGAGCCAGCGTCCTGAAGAAGGAAAGAGCTCAGAATGAAGCAAGTCAGATATAAGACGAAGCAGTAAATTGAAGAATTACAAGTAGCAGCGACAAGAACTTACTCTTCCTCTTCTTCCTCGGAGCTGAGAGCGGAGAAATCAAATTCCGCTCCAGAGCGACGAGCTGGAGGAGTAGGCTCCCTCGAGCGCTTGGCGGGGGCCGTGGCTCCAGAAGGCCCCGCTCCCGTTGCTGTGGCGGCAGGAGGCGCTCCCGCGGCAACAGTGCTTGCCGCGGTGGAGCGCGTCGGGCGGCGAGGCGGCTGTTGGGCCGTCCGCCGCCCGCCACTTCTCCGGTCTTATGAGGCGTCTCCTTGAGGGGGCTGGCTCCTCCCGCGGCAAGCTACTTGACGGCGGAGGGAGGCGCCGCAGGCTCATCCGGTCGGCGCGGGCTCGGCCTGCTCCTCCTCACCGCGAGCTCTTCTCGGTCAGCAAGGCTTGCCGCCCGGCTGTTTCCGCCTCGACGGTAAACCCAAACACGCCGGCGGCGGCAGCTTCGCCGCCTCCTCCAACCTTGTGGCGCGCGCGCCATCTCCTGCTCGGTGGTGTCGCGGGTGAGCCGCTTCGCTTCGTCGGCACGGATCGGCACTTCCGCCAAGTCGTCGAAGAACTACCGCACGACGTCGCCGGTGGGCTCGCCAAGTTGGAACGATTCCGTGGGAATCGCACAACGGCATCATCGCGCGGATGCGGTCAAGCGACGAGTTGTTGCACAAGGCACGACTCCCTCGCAACATGAACCACTGGGTGATCCGTGATCCGCTTGAACAGCTCCCGCAGCATGCCATCCAGCTCCAAGACAGTAAAGTTCCAGTTGAGGCCCGGACGCAGCCTCATGATGTCCGCCGCGTTTTGGAATTCCCAAGCTGGCCTCCCCCTCTCCTACAAGGGCGCAATGCGGCGGCGAAGGAAGTCCGCGCCAACTGCTCCTACGGTAAGCCCTGCTTGTCGGAGGCGCAAGATCCTAGTCACGGCAATCTTCAACTTGGCATCCTCCGCGCCAAGTTGCTCCAATCGTTGCCAAGACTATAGGAGTTTGGCGCAGGGCAGTAAAAGGCTGTGGCTCCTCCTCTAAGATCCAACACCAGTCAGCTCTCCACTCCTCCCACTTGCTGCGCAGCTCTCCGTCAAGATACGCTTCCTTCTTGCCGATCCTAGAGGTCCTTGCAATTCCTCCGAAAGCGGCTCTCTCTCTCGCTGGGCGTGAAGTAATGGCGGAAGAGTGCGACATTTGGTGGACCCGACAAAGTTCTCGCAGAGGTGTGCGAAACGCCATGGTGAGGACGGCGCTAGGGGTGAAATCAAGGAGACGGAGGCCATATGTGTTCATGACATCGCAAAAGAATTGAAAAGGCGGGCAGAGCCCGCAGGGAAGAAAAGCGCCAAGAAAGGGTACCCGATGGAAACCTTCTCGGATGTGGCGGCGGAGATGACCTCGCGCAGTGTGCGCCTGTCTCCGCCGACTGTAAAACGTAATACAGCTCCGCAGCTCCTTCCCCGCTGCTGTGGGATCAAGAGGGCCGCGCCTTCCGCAGCGCCATGAGCCGCTGCGCCGGCCGATTTCATGCCTTTCCCTTGTCGGCTTGGAGCCATGAGGGGAGGTGATGGAGGTCGACGGCGTTGGTGGCGCCGGTGGCAATGGGGGGGCGGGCGCCGCCTCTTTGGGCTCGAAGAAGGGAGGGCGGCGGTGGTTTCGATGTGACAAGAATGGGCAAGTGGGCGCCCTGCCTGTTCCCCCTGCATATAAGGGGGAGAGGGACAGGCCCTGTTTTCCCATTAAACAAAGCCCCACGATCTCTCCCACGACGCCACGTCCGAACGTGCTGCTCATGGGGGACGTGGTGGGTCCGGCGAATAACTGCGCGATCCAGGCCGCGTGCCGCAATCGCTTTTGGGCCTGGCCCAACAGAGCTTGGCGCGTGTGTGGCCCAGCCCGGGGCTCTGCCGGTGTACTAGAGTAGGGTACCCTAGTATCCCAAACTCGTGCACGGACAATCGCAGAAGACCTCCAGCAGGGCTGGCCTGGTGACCGCCAAGTCCTCGCCGACTCCTTTGGAGTCATTCAAGAACAAAATAATCAAGGCCCGGCAAGAGGAGCTTGTCGGGAAGGACACTCAAGACACGGCGAAACAAGATCCCGACAAGAGGAGCTTGCCGGGAAGGCTTGGCGGGCGATAAGCTCCCGAAGCGCGACAAGGACCCGCCGCTGCAAGGCACTTGCCGTGGCGGTAACTCTCTTCATCTCCGCCCAGCCATCCGCCAACGGTCGCCATGGGGCTTTCCCAGCACGCGTGTCAATGAGCTGTGCAGCCAGCGGGAGCGGCGATAAGCGGCGCGACAAGCTACCATCGTGGCAAACGGAGGCGCACTTGACGGTCCTCGCAGCACTATTCAGCGACAGGACGGACATTTATGGCTCTTGTCCCTTGCCGTCGAGTTAGGTATAGATCATCAGACACTGCATAAAGCGGTGTACCAACCTCTGTTTTTACTATTTTACCCTTGTCTACTTGCCACCTGTGGTGACCCCTTGTGCCTATAAAAGGAGGCCCAAGTGCAACGTAGAAAAGGTTCGGCTCCGGTTCAGTTCATTTGCCACATACGAGACTAGAGACACTCAGGCTAGGTTTTGTAGCTTCCATTGCTCCCTAGCAAGAACACAATATAATCAAGCAAGCAGCAGTAGGAGTGTTATCTCTCCGGAGAGCTCCGAAGCTGGGTAAATCTGCTCATGTGCATCGCTTCGATCCGCTATTTGTGCAATCTCCGCCCCCCCTCCGAACCACAAGGGACCCGGTCCCATAGGTGTTCGTGGGCCACGATCAGCTTCCCCGACAGTTGTGATGTGGTATGATGAGGTGGTATCCTCCTTTGAATGATTTAAGTGACTTGACTTGGCACATGTTCACACATGTAGTTGAAACAAATCAACATAGCCTTCACGATATTTATGTTCATGGTGGATTATATCCTACTCATGCTTGCATCCAATGTTTATTAATTTTAGTGCATGTTCATGACAGTTGTCGCTCTCTAGTTGGTCGCTTCCCAGTCTTTTGCCAGCCTTCACTTGTACTAAGCGGGAATACTGCTTGTGCATCCAATCCCTTAAACCCAAAGTCATTCCAGATGAGTTGATAAAGGGGTGGCCCGATCTTCTCAGTTAGCGGAGGATGTCGATGTTGAACTTGTAGGATAACTTGTGAGATGCTCTCGAACTCTCCGGCTGTTCCCCCGTTGCCAATGCAACAGATCTTCAACCCT
This sequence comes from Aegilops longissima, assembly GCA_021605205.1. Taxonomy (NCBI): domain Eukaryota; kingdom Viridiplantae; phylum Streptophyta; class Magnoliopsida; order Poales; family Poaceae; genus Aegilops; species Aegilops longissima. Next base: position 322,935,249 of record CM038678.1, on the reverse strand, counting down.
ATGGATATTCGCAACACCACACACTTGCGCACGTAGCCGCCGACCACGAAGCGGTTCTGCAATCTCCCAATTCCCAGTGGAACGACAGATAGCACTTGACTTTCAGTAGCAAATACACCCTATCGAAACAAATTTGTTGTAGGTAAATATTCCTGATCGATGCAAAGAGGAATATGAGTACAGAGGAATGCTTAAAGCAATTCAGTCTTATATGAGTTTAATCAAAACATGGTCTAACCCTAAAAGCCATGACTTACAAGGCTATATAAAGATCCATGGACGTCCAACATAGTGTTGGGGTCGAAATCCAACTTATCTCTAACTTTCCTAACTTAAACGAATCTATCTGGAAAAACTGGCAGAAACAACCGCCGTATTGTTTTGGTGACTGCGACTCGGTCACCGCGAATCAAGGGCTGCGAGTATACAATTTGAAAAGCACACGAGTCAAGCTTTCCAAATTGTATTTAAAAGCCTTATTTGGAGCACGGACACGGATTCTGCACGTATATCAATTGCGGGCCTCCTGGCTGTCAATCCGAGTCCGGTTCTGATTTTCCTTCTGTTTATGTTGTGCACCGGCCTCCCTCTCCTCCCTCGTGCCCTTGCTGATATTAGACATCAGTTGAAGTTCTTCTTGCTGCAATTCTTCATCTCCACGTGCCAAGCTTTCCTTCCCTTTAAATCTGATCATACAAATATGCAAAGACTTAGGCAGTGTGAAATTCTGATTAACACAAATGTCAGATTCAACTAAGAGTGAATTCACCTTTTGTTCAAGTAGTTTTGCACGTGCTCCTGTAATTGGTCCAATTTTGATTTCATTGGACTTGTCTTGTGCAATATCATCTTTATTTGAAAATGATGGTAAAGGAGTAGGGATGTCCTCGTCATCCTCCCCTGAAAAGGCGCCGATCATGACGCACCAAGGTCTTCTCCAAGATATGGCGCCAAATCAGCGACGTTGAACGACATTCACGCCAAACTCTTCATCGGAAGATCAATTTTGTATGCATTATTATTAATCTTGGCAAGCACTTTATATGGTCCATCACCTCTTGGTTTCAACTTGACTTGCGCCGCTCAGGAAATCTATCTTTACGCAAGTGTACCCACACCATGTCGCCCGCTGAAACAACACCTCCTTTCTCTTCTTATTAACACGATCAGCCGTGTACTTGCCCTTATTTTCAATGGCTTCTTTGGTCTTCTCGTGTATCGTCCTCACGAAATCCGCCCTCTTGGATGCATCCATGTTCACTCTCTCTTGAATTGGAAGGGGCAGCAAATCAAGTGGTGTAATTGGCTTAAAACCATAGACCACCTCAAATGGACGGAACTGAGTTGTGGAATGTACCGCCCTGTTATATGCAAACTCCACATGCGGTAAACACTCCTCCCATTCACACAGGTTCTTCTTTATCATGGATCGCAACAACGTGGATAGTGTGCGATTGACCACCTCTGTTTGCCCATCTGTTTGGGGATGACAAGTAGTGCTGAGTATTAACTTTGTCCCCAGCTTTCCCCAAAGTGTCTTCAAGAAATAGCTCATAAACTTCACGTCATGATCAGAAACATTCGTCTTTGGTACTTCATGTAAGCGCACGATGTCCCTAAAAAACAGAGTAGCAATGTGCGACGCATCGTCGCTTTTGTGGCAGTCAATAAAATGTGCCATCTTAGAAAAACGATCAACTACCACAAAAATTGAATCATGTCCTCTCCTGGTCCTAGGCAATCCTAACACAAAGTCCATGCTTATGTCTTCCCATGGTGTAGTAGGAGCAGGGAGAGGAGTATACAAACCGTGAGGTTTCAGCTTAGACTTTGCCTTATTACAAGTAATCCAACGCTACACAAATCTGTCCACATCACGCCTCATTTTAGGCCAATAAAAGTGATCGGCGAGCATAAGCAAAGTCTTCTCACATCCAAAATGACCCATCAAACCGCCGGCATGTGATTCCTGCAACAATAGCAAACGCACGGACGATTCTGTAACACATAGTTTGTTAGCTCTAAACAAATAGCCATCATGTATGTGATATTTTTCCCATGCTTTTACATCTGAACACAATTTATATGGTGCTGAAAAATCAAGATCAGTGGCATATAAATCACGCAAACTCTCTAAACCAGGAACTTGAACATCCAATTTTGCCAACAACATGTTTTTCCTAGAAAGAGCATCAGCAACAACATTATCTTTACCCTTTTTGTATTTAATGATGTATGGGAAAGATTCAATAAATTCAACCCATTTTGCATGACGTTTGTTCAAATTGGATTGGCTTTTCAAATATTTCAGAGCCTCATGATCAGAATGTATGATAAATTCTTTTGGCCACAAATAATGTTGCCAAACCTCAAGGACACGAACTAGAGCATACAATTCTTTATCACAAACAGGATAGTTCAATTGTGCACCATTAAGTTTTTCAGAAAAATATGCAATCGGTTTACCCTCTTGCATCAACACACCTCCAATACCAATTCCACTAGCATCACATTCAATCTCAAATTGTTTAGTGAAATCAGAAGTATAAGCAAAATGCAGCAGTCAAACGACGTTTCAGCTCATCAAAAGCATTATCTTGGGCTGCGCCCCACACAAAATCAACACCTTTTTTTGTGAGCTCATTCAAAGGTGCAGCAATAGTACTGAAATCTTTCACAAAACGTCTATAGAAACCAACAAGACCGTGAAAGCTTCGTACTTGACTAACATTCAGAGGAGTAGGCCAATTTTTAATAGCTTCTAGTTTTGATTCATCTACCTTAACTCCATGCTTAGAAACAACATATCCGAGAAATATGACCTTATCTTTGCAAAATGTGCACTTATCAAGATTACCATATAACTGAGCATCACGCAACACTTGCAAAACTTGTCGAATATGATCACTATGTTCAGATTCATTATGCTGTAAATAAGTATATCATCAAAATATACAACCACAAATTTACCAATGAAATGCCTCAAAACATGGTTCATTAATCTCATGAAAGTACTAGGTGCATTAGTTAACCCAAAAGGCATGACTAACCACTCATATAAACCAAACTTTGTTTTAAAAGTTGTCTTCCATTCATCCCCTTCTTTCATCCTAATTTGATGATAACCACTACGCAAATCAATTTTAGAGAAAATAGCAGCACCACTCAATTCATCCAACATATCTTCTAAACGTGGAATAGGATGACGATATCAAATAGTGATGTTATTTATAGCTCTACAATCTACGCACATGCGCCATGTACCATCTTTCTTAGGAACCAAAATTACAGGAACAACACAAGGACTTAAGCTCACGCGAATATAACCTTTGTCTAGAAGCTCTTGTACTTGTTTCTGAATTTCCTTTGTTTCCTCGGGGTTGGTGCGGCACAGTGCTCTATTGGGCAGCGATGCTCCTGGTATCAAATCAATTTGATGCTCTATACCTTGCAATGGTGGTAAACCAGTGGGTACCTCCTCCGGAAACACATCGCTAAATTCCTGCAATACATTAGAAACACCAATAGAGAGAGGGGTCATGTCGTTAGAAACCAAAATTTGACCCTTGCACAACAACACAAGTGGTACAGCAGTGGGATCCTCACGAAACTCTCTCAAATCAGATTTCGTGGCTAACATAACTAAGGAATTCACTCCCTCAATTTTATTTTGACCACTCAGATTTGGCTTGTGGCTCTCACTCACCGGAAGTGTAGTCTCTCGCCTATCTAATCTCTCACTCTCTTTTTCAAGATTCACTTCAATTTTTGACGAGATTCATTTACAATTTGCTGCGGTGTCATAGGCCTCAAAGTAACCTCCTTGCCATGCCAATTTAAATGATATGTGTTGGTTCTCCCATTGTGGCGGACATCTCTATCATACTGCCATGGGCGTCCCAACAATAGGTGACACACGGTCATAGGAACCACATCACACTCAATGGTGTCTTTATATGGCCCGATCTGAAATTCCACACGCACCATGTGGCTGATCTTCATCTGTCCACTATCACTTAACCACTGAATAAAATATTGATTAGGGTGCGGTAAATATTTCAATTTCAGCTTTTGGCATAACTCCTTACTAGCCAAATTGTGACAACTACCACCATCAATTATAACCTTGCATGCCTTACCAGGACCAACAACGGCCTTTGTTTGAAACAAATTGCACCGCTGTTCTGCAGGACTAGGCGTAACACTTAGCACTTTGGGCGAGCAAACAATTATAGGATAGTGTGTAGCATAAGCATCTATTGAACCATCTTCATCTTCCTCCCAAATTTCAGAATCAGGGTCAGCATCATCACCGCTTTCATATTCTGTAGTATCCTCATTAATCAACATAACCTTTTTATTGGGACAATCTCTCTTAAAATGACCCCTTCCACCACATGTATGACAACTCATGTCCCTGTTTCTTGCTGTAGAATTAGTAGAACCAGCAGCACTAGCAGCAGGTTGCGCCGGTTTCTTCGCATTAGAAATCACCGAATCTGATTTGGAAGAAGTATTACCACGAAAACCAGAAGTGGAACTAGGAGTAGGCTCCATACGAGGTGTTGTTCGTGGTGTAAAATGACCTTGTGAGAGATGTAAACTTAGCATCCTCAGCCACTTGCAACTCAGCCTCACGTGCTTGGTGTAACAAAGCTGTCATGTCATAATATTGGTGAAGATGAACAATACACTTGATGTTATAGTTCAGACCAGAGAGAAATCGCTGCATTGTTTGTTCAGGCTCTTCACGCACTCTAGCACGCTGCATAATAAGCTCCATCTCCTGAAAATATTCATCCACGGAAGAAGTACCTTGCCTCAAATTCTGCAATTTGTCATAGAGAGAACGAATATAATTGCGTGGAACAAAGCAAGCACGCATCTCTTCCTTCATAGCTCTCCATGTAACAATGGGACGTTCACCATCTTGAATTCTGGACTGTACCATATTATCCCACCAAAGCAAAGCATAGTCATCAAATTCAGAAGATGCAAGTTTTATTTTTCTGTCCTCGGTGTACTCATGCATGCGCCATAATTTTTTCACCTTCAGCTCCCAATTGAGGTACTCTTCAACATCAATAGAACCAACAAACTTGGGGACGGTGAACTTTGGTTTGCCCAGACCATCATCAGGTTGGTTGGTTGTGCAAAAGCATCATTATCAAATCGACGGCGCGCACCAAGAGGAGCAAATCCACGGCCCACGGGCATGGCAGCAGGACGGCCACCACCACGGCCTCCATTAGCACGACCACCATCTTGAACAGCAACAACCGGCTCGTGTGGAGCTTGCTGGTCCCGATTAGCTTGCTGTAATTATGCACGACGTGCTGCAGCCCCTTGTACATTGGCAGCATTAGCAGCTGCAACACCCTCATTACCACCATGAACACTAGCTTCACCATCATCATCATCACGCTGCTGATTCTGTTGGCGATCAACAGACTGTTGCAACGCAGCCATAGCTTGTTGCAAGTTAACTAGGGTCCCCTGAATTTCAGTAACTTGACGTTCTGTAGCTGTGATGGTTTATGTGGCATCCTTGAGGTCCAACTCCATGTTCTGCACATTCTCATTTATAGGATCGGTTGCACACTGAATTTGTCGCTGAAGATGATCACGAAGAGCTTCATATTCATTCCAATGCACCATGGATTTAGGGTCCTTTTTCTGCTGTATATCAAAAGACTCGTCGGACATGATTAGGTGATTAGTACTCACAGAAAATATAGTGTATGTGGAAAACTCTCAACTCACTCAAAACCAAAAGAAACAAGGTATCTTACTGTTCCAAAGTGAATTAGAAAAGCTTACCAACTTGTATGGGCAGAACGTGCACGGATGTGATGTAGCGAATACCGAGGGTGAAAACTATCACACAACAAATAGGGTATATGGTGGAGCTTGGTTGGAATACCTATCAACACCAATTCACAAATCCTAGTGCTGATCGTATGATAGAGACCCACGGAAACACACACGATGGAGATAAGTGGGGCAAATGCATCTCTGAAACTGAGCTCAAAATTCTGGAATGTCGGAGTAATGCTCGTGTTGCAAATGCACAGGAGAGACGCTAGCAAATTGCTCAATTTATACGGGCACGAGATTGCTCAATCTACTAGTGCAATGAACGTGGCAGAAAAACTGACAAACTCGCCAAAAATATATGCAACTTCCACGTATAAATTTCTTTTCCTCCTCTTTTTTTCATTTTCTTTTTCTTTCTCTTTTTTTCATTTTCTTTTTCTTTCTCTTTTTTTGTTCTTTTTTTTGTATCGGTAACCTGAGCAATTAGTAACAAATCTGATTTTGCCAAAACAAAAGATGCACTCTCCAAATTCCTATATGAGCAGCCCGTAGAGCAAAGGATATGCTAGTCTCAATAGGAAAGTACTATGCAAAAGAAGAAAGGCTGACTATGGTTATCAAATGAAACACAATCTGATTTGGATAGTTAATCAAACCAAACAAAATCTAACTCGGATCAACAGACTTGACAGCAACCAAACGACTCCGACGTGAGAAAAGGAAAACCTAGACAATCTACAACGACTCAGATCAGAAAGTAAGTTACGCAAATAAAAGACTACGATCAGCAACTAAAACTTGGAACCGATGCTATCTAGGCTATGGCAAAAACTCTAAACCCTAATATTTTTGTATGGCTTTTTCTGTGTAGGACGAAAACAAAACTAATCTAAGGGATTGGTGGATACTCACCGAGATAACGCTGGAAATCTGATACCAAGATGATAAAGGGGTGGCCCGATCTTCTCAGTGAGCGGAGGATGTCGATGTTGAACTTGTAGGATAACTTGTGAGATGCTCTCGAACTCTCCGGCTGTTCCCCCCTTGCCAATGCAACAGATCTTCAACCCTATGGATATTCGCAACACCACACACTTACGCATGTAGCCGCCGACCACGAAGTGGTTCTGCAATCTCCCAATTCCCAGTGGAACGACAGATAGCACTTGACTTTCAGTAGCAAATACACCCTATCGAAACAAATTTGGTGTAGGTAAATATTCCTGATCGATGCAAAGAGGAATATGAGTACAGAGGAATGCTTAAAGCAATTCAGTCTGATATGAGTTTAATCAAAACATGGTCTAACCCTAAAAGCCACGACTTACAAGGGTATATAAAGACCCCTGGACATCCAACATAGTGTTGGGGTCGAAATCCAACTTATGTCTAACTTTCCTAACTTAAACGAATCTATCTCGAAAACTGGCGTAAACAATCGTCAGATTGTTTTGGTGATCGCGACTCTACCACCGCTAATCGCGGGCTGAGAGTATACAATTTGAAAAGCACACGAGTCAAGCTTTCCAAATTGTATTTAAAAGCCTTATTGGGAGCATGGACACGGATTCTGCACGTATATCAATTGCGGGTCTCCTGGCTGTCAATCCGAGTCCGGTTCTGATTTTCCTTCTGCTTATGTTGTGCACCTACCTCCTCTCCTCCTCGCATTTGCTGATATTAGACATCAAGAGAAGTTATTCTTGCTGCAATTCTTCATCTCCACGTGCCAAGCTTGCCTTCCTTCAAATCTGATCATACAAATATGCAAAGACTTAGGCAGTATAAAATTCTGATTAACACAAATGTCGATTCAACTAAGAGCTTAATTCACCTTTTGTTCAAGTAATTTTGCACGTGTTTTGTAATTGGTCCAATTTTGATTTCATTGGACTTGTCTTGTGCAATATCATCTTTATTTGAAAATGATGGTAAAGGAGTAGGGATGTCCTCGCCATCCTCCCCTGAAAAAGCGCCGATCATGACGCACCAAGGTCTTCTCCAAAGATATGGCGCCAAATGAGCGATGTTGAACGACACTCACGCCAAACTCTTCAATGGAAGATCAATTTTGTATGCATTATTATTAATATTGGCAAGCACTTTATATGGTCCATCACCTCTTGGTTTCAACTTGACTTGCGCCGCTCAGAAATCTATCTTTACGCAAGTGTACCCACACCATGTCGCCCGGTGAAACAACACCTCCTTTTCTTCTTATTAACACGATCAGCCGTACTTGCCCTTCTTTTCAATGGCTTCTTTGGTCTTCTCGTGTATCGTCCTCCCGAAATCTGCCCTCTTGGATGCATCCATGTTCACTCTCTCTTGAATTGGAAGGGGCAGCAAATCAAGTGGTGTAATTGGCTTAAAACCATAGACCACCTCAAATGGACAGAACTGAGTTGTGGAATGTACCGCCATGTTATATGCAAACTACACATGCGGTGAACACTCCTCCCATTCACGCAGGTTCTTCTTTATCATGGAACGCAACAACGTGGATAGTGTGCGATTGACCACCTCTGTTTGCCCATCTGTTTGGGGATGACAAGTAGTGCTGAGTATTAACTATGTCCCCAGCTTTCCCCAAAGTGTCTTCCAGAAATAGCTCATAAACTTCACGTCACGATCAAAAACAATCGTCTTTGGTACTCCATGTAAGCGCACGATGTCCCTGAAAAACAGAGTAGCAATGTGCGACGCATCGTCGCTTTTGTGGCAGTCAATAAAATGTGCCATCTTAGAAAAACGATCAACTACCACAAAAATTGAATCATGTCCTCTCCTGGTCCTAGGCAATCCTAACACAAAGTCCATGCTTATGTCTTCCCATGGTGTAGTAGCAGCAGGGAGAGGAGTATACAAATCGTGAGGTTTCAACTTAGACTTTGCCTTATTACAAGTAATCCAACGCTACACAAATCTGTCCACATCACGCCTCATCTTAGGCCAATAAAAGTGATCAGCGAGCATAAGCAAAGTCTTCTCACATCCAAAATGACCCATCAAACCGCCAGCATGTGATTCCTGCAACAATAGCAAACGCACGGCCGATTCTGGAACACATAGTTTGTTAGCTCTAAACAAATAGCCATCATGTATGTGATATTTTCCCCATGCTTTTACATCTGAACACAATTTATATGGTGATGAAAAATCAAGATCAGTGGCATATAAATCACGCAAACTCTCTAAACCAGGAACTTGAACATCCAATTGTGTGAACAACATGTTTTTCCTCTTATTAAAAGCACTAGCTGGAGAGCGTAGCTGTCATTTGCATTCATTACTGTTAATTTATATTGGGTATGACTATGACTGGATCTCTTTTACCGTGAATTACAATGTCTAGTCAGTTCTTGGTCTTTAAAGGTGCTCTGCATTTATGTTTTGCGGTCTCAGATAGGGCTAGCGAGATACCATCTTGTTATATCATATTATGATTGTTTTGAGAAAGTGTTGTCATCCGAGATTTATTATTATGGCTCGCTAGTTGATTATGCTATTGATATGAGTAAACATGAGACCTGAGAATTATTGCAAATGTGGTTAGTTATAATGTTTGCTGAAAAGTTGAATGCTGGCTTGAGATATTTACAACAACAAGAGCAAACAGAGTTTGTAAAAGTTTTTCTTTTTCTCTTTCAGTTTGTCAACTGAATGCTTGAGGACAAGCAAGGGTTTAAGCTTGGGGGAGTTGATACGTCTCCATCGTATCTACTTTTCCAAACACTTTTGCCCTTATTTTAGACTCTAACTTGTATGATTTGAATGGAACTAACCCGGATCGACGTTGTTTTCAGCAGAATTGCCATGATGTTGTTTTATGTGCGTAAAACAAAAGTTCTCGAATGACCTGAAACTCCACGAAACATCTTAGAAAAAATAATAAAAAATCCTCGCCAAAGATGAAGACCAGGGGGCCCACACCCTGTCCACGAGGGTCGGGGCGCGCCCCCTACCTCATGGGCCCCATTGAGACCATCTGACGCCAACTCCAACTCTATAAATTGGCTTTCCGAGAGAAAAAAATCAGAGAGAAGAAATCATCGCTTTTTTACGACACGAGAGCCGCCAAGCCCTAAAACCTCTCTGGAGGGCTGATTTGGAGTCTGCTCGGGCCCGAGAGGGGATTCATCGCCCGCCATCATCAACCATCCTCCATCATCAATTTCATGATGCTCACCGCCGGCGTGAGTAATTCCATCGTGAGGCTTGCCGGACGGTGATGGGTTGGCTGAGATCTATCATGTAATCAAGTTAGTTTTGTTAGGGTTTGATCCCTAGTATCCACTATGTTACGAGATTGATGTTGCTATGACTTTGCTATGCTTAATGCTTGTCACTAGGGCCCGAAAGTGCCATGATTTCAGATCTGGACCTATTATGTTTTCATGAATATATGTGTGTTCTTGATCCTATCTTGGAAGTCTATAGTCACCTATTATGTGTTATGATCCGACAACCCCGAAGTGACAATAATCGGGATACTTCTCGGTGATGACCATAGTTTGAGGAGTTCATGTATTCACTATGTGCTAATGCTTTGTTCCGGTTCTCTATTAAAAGGAAGCCATAATATCCCTTAGTTTCCATTAGGACCCCGCTGCCACGGGAGGGTAGGACAAAAGATGTCATGCAAGTTCTTTTCCATAAGCACGTATGACTATATTCGGAATACATGCCTACATTACATTGATGAATTGGAGCTAGTTCTGTGTCACCCTATATTATGAATGTTACATGATGAACCGCATCCGGCATAATTATCCATCACTGATCCAATGCCTACGAGTTTTCCATATACTTGTTTACGCTTATTTACTTTCCCGTTGCTATTGTTACAATCACTACAAAACACAAAAAATATTGCTTTTGCTTCCGTTACTTTTGTTACTGTTACCACTACTATCATACTACTTTGCTACTAAACACTTTGCTGCAGATATTAAGTTTCCAGGTGTGGCTGAATTGACAACTCAGTTGCTAATACTTGAGAATATTCTTTGGCTCCCCTTGTGTCGAATCAATAAATTTGGGTTGAATACTCTACCCCGAAAGGTGTTGCGATCCCCTACACTTGTGGGTTATCACGGGGTATGATCAAAGTGTTACTTGCCTTGCTGACGATCCGCAAACCATAGATACTCGTAGTAGCACGCTTCGCACTCCGGAAACTCTATTGCAAACAAACAATAGCATACATAAGCACTCAAGCATAGATGCAAGGGTAAAACTCAGATGAGAAAGTCCAAACCAAAAGTCCTACTGAAGTGCTTCGACTTGCAAAAAGAATCAATCAAATCGGAGCTGCGAAACTCAAACTACGATCAAAAGAAATTCGAATTCCAATCTGCTTGAAACCAAATTTTATATTTTCAAAACCTAGTTCAAGTTTATTATCCAGAAAGAGGGGTTTGAGACGAAGATTTTGGCGTCGGTTTCACTGGATTTTGACGAACGGTTAAAAAGTTGCGAGGGTTTCAAGATCAGGGGCTGATCTGCAATAAAAATAATCGCGGATAGGTCCCTGGCCGAAAATAAAAAGAAAAAGAAAAGACTAACGAACGTTCGTTATCAGAGACAAACGAACGAATGCGTTCGCGAACAGAGTCGTTCGGGTGAACGTTCGCTAAAAAGATTTGATCGAGGAAAACCAGGAAAAACCCTAACCCTAAAAAACTGATCTAGATCTAAACCAAAACAAAACCCGAACGAACTGGCGAATCGGGGCGGTTTTGTACTGGTCAACGTCGGCGGTGGGATCTGCGCGCGGCGGCGGTAGCAGGCGGGGCGCGGCTCGCGGGCGGCGGCGGCGTTGGTTCGGGTGGCGGCTCGGTGGGCGGCGGCAACAAGGGCAACAATGGCAAGAATGGCGATGGCGACAGCAAGGTGCGGCTTGGGAGGCGGCGGTGGCTGCGGTGGCGGGGTGGGAAGTGGCGGGGACGGCGGCTTATAAAGGCCGAGGGGGGGCGGCGGCTTGCGCGCGAGGGGCGCGACGCCGAGGCCGACCTGACCACGGAGTCCCGGCCACACTACCTGGAGGGAGGTGGCGGTGCTGGCGGGCTTCGGCCCGGCTCGGCTGGGCCTTTGGCCCAGTCGGGCGAATTTATTTAAAAAAAATAAATTCCGCCGAGCAAAATCCTAATAAAAAATAAAAAATCCAAAAACAATTTTCACCGTCTAAATAAAATATTTAGAACAAAGTTAACATTTTTCTGGCCTAAAAAATGCATATTTTTCTAATTCAAATAAAATAGCAATAAAATTTGAAATAAAATATTTATTTGATTTTAACTTTTTTCCTCCAATATTCCCCTCTTATTTTGTAGAAGTCATTTTATCTTCTCTCATTTATTTTAATATCAGAAATATTTTGGAGAGAAGAATTATTAAAACATAAATGATCCTCTTTTCAAATTTGAGACACATTCAAATATGAAAATTATGAAATCCCCAACTTTCTTCGTGGGTCCTTGAGTTGCTTAAGATTCCTAGGATCACAACCAAAATGCAAATGAAATATGATATGCATATGATGACCTGTGTATAACATCCATATTGAAAATTGGGATGTTACAAACCTACCGCCCTTAAGATGAATCTCGCCCTCGAGGTTCGGGTTGGCTAGAAAATAGGTGTGGATGGTCTTTCCGTAAGTCTTCCTCTCGTTCCCAGGTGGCTTCATCCTCGGTATGGTGGCTCCACTGAACTTTGTAAAATTTGATAACCCTTACTGCGTGTAACTCGGCTGGCAAACTCGAGAATCTTGACTGGTTTCTCCTCGTATGTCAGATCACTATCCAACTGTATTGCTTCCAAAGGGCATCAGATCTCTCAGAGGAATATCGCCATCTCGCATGGCACTCATCAGAATTAGCAAATGTGAAACACGTCATGAACTCCTAACAATCCTTCGGGTAACTCCAACTTGTAGGCCACTTCTCCCATACGTTCAAAAACTCGGTATGGTCCTACAAATCTCGGGGCTATCCCTTAACTCCAAATCGTTTAACTCCTCGCAGAGGTGACACGCGAAGATATGCTCAGTCTCCGATCTCATAGACTACCTCCTTGCGTTTTGAATCTGCATAACTTTTCTGCCTGGACTGAGCTACCTTCAGTCTATCACGAATCAACTTAACCTTCTCTTCAGACTCTTTGATCAAATCTGGTCCAAACAACTGACAGTCTCCAGCTTCATCCCACATTAACGGTGTCCTGCACCTTCTTCCATACGGAGCTTCGAAAGGTGCCATCTTCAAGCTTGCTTGATAATTGTTGTTGTACGAGAACTCCGCGTAAGGCAAATTGTCATCCCAACTAGATCCATAATCTAGCGCACAAGCTCTCAACATGTCCTCCAGAATCTGATTGACTCTCACGATATGTCTATCTGTCTGCGGATGAAAGGATGTACTGAACTCTAGCCCGGTACCCAAAGTCTGGTGCAGCTGATTCGAAAACTTCGAGGTAAACTGTGTTCCTCGATCTGACGATGGTCCTCGGAACTTCATGCAGACATACGATCCTGGTCATATATATCTTGGCCAACTTCGCGCTTGTATAAGTAGTTTTCACTGGGATAAAGTGAGCCACTTTGGTCAAACGATCCACTGCTACCCAGATAGAATCATATCCCGATCAGGTCCTAGGTAATCCGGTAATGAAATCCATGCCAAGCTTGTCCCACTTCCATTTGGGTATCGGCATATATAGGCTACAGTAACCCTGCTGGCTTTTGATGTTCTGCCTTCACTCTCTGACATACATCACATACGGCTACATACTAAGCAATATCCTTCTTCATACCAGTCCACCAGAAACGCTCCTTCAAATCCAAATACATCTAGGTGTTTCTAGGGTGTATCTAGTATGGAGAGTCATGAGCTTCCTGAAGTATTAACTTCATGATCTCTGCATTATTGGGTACATATACACGCTCCTCAAACCACAAAGTTTCATGCTCATCCTCACGAAAACCCTTGGCTTTTCCTTTGCTCATCTTCTCCTTTATCTCGGCAATCTCCTTATCATCCTTCTGAGCTTCACGAGTCTTTCCCAATAATGTTGACTGAACCTCCATTGCTACAACAAAACCTCTAGGAACTATCTCCAAACGAAGCTCCCTGAGATCTTCGGCTAACTCCTTTGGTAATCCTCCGCTTACGAGGGTATTGACATAAATCTTCCGTCTCAAAGCGTCTGCTACTACATTGGCCTTTCCTGGAATATAGTGCAGCTTCATATCATAATCCTTTATGAGCTCCAACCATCTCCTCTGCCCGAGATTCAACTCTTTCTGCGTAAAAATATACTTCAAACTCTTGTGATCCGTGTACGCATCACAACAGTTTCCAATCAGAAAATGTCTCCAGGTCTTGAGCGCATGCACTACTGCTGCTAACTCCAAATCATGCGTGGCATAATTTAACTCATGCGGTCGAAGCTGACATGAAGCATAAGAAACAACTGTTTCATCCTGCATAAGTACACCTCCAAGTCCTTGGCGAGACGCATCACAATAGACTTGGAAATCCTTGCGTATATCCGGCAGAATCAGCACTGGGGCTCTAACCAAACGTTTCTTCAACTCCTGAAAACTAGCCTCACATTCATCTGTCCATTTAAACTTGGTGTCCTTCTTCAACAACTCCATCATGGGCTTCGCAATCTTGGAAAAATTCTCAATGAATCTCCAGTAATATCCCGCGAGTCCAAGAAAATTGCGGATCTCTCCAACTGTTGTGGGTGCCAACCACTCAGTGACTGACTGAACCTTGGTAGGATCTACTGCTATACCTTCTCCTGATATAACTTGTCCAAGGAATCCAACTTCCTTCAACCAAAACTCACACTTGCTGAACTTGGCATATAGTTGATGTTCCCCGAGCTTCTCGAGAACTAAACGCAAATGCTGCTTGTGCTCCTCTTCATTCTTTGAGTACACCAAAATATCATCAATGAACACCACGACAAACTTGTCCAAAAACTCCGTGAACACCTTATTCATCATACTCATGAAATAGGCAGGGGCATTGGTCAATCCAAATGACAAAACCGTATACTCATATAGCCTGTACCTCATGGTAAAAGCTGTCTTAAGTATATCCTGTTCTCGGATCTTCAGCTGGTGGTATCCTGATCGTAGACCGATCTTGGAGAATACTTTAGCTCCTTGCAGCTGGTCAAACAAATCATTGATCATCGGTAGTGGGTACTTGTTCTTGATCGTCACTTAGTGCAATGCACGATAATCAACAACCATTCTCAAGGATCCATCCTTCTTCTCAACCAAGAGCACTGGGGCTCCCCACAGTGATGAACTGGGTCGAATGTAACCTTTCTCCAGTAACTCCTTAATCTGCTTCTTGATTTCCTCCAGATCATTTGCGGGAATCCAGTATGGCCTCTTCGATATTGGTCCGGTGCCTGGCAACAGCTCTATCAAAAACTCTATATCCCCATCTGGGGGCATGCCTGGTAATTCCTCTGGAAATACATCCGGGTAATCCTTCACAACAGGCACTTCCTCCTATACAACTCCTGAGAGGGAATTCAGTTGGGTCCTCCTTGGCCCATGCCTGGATACATACTTGATCCTTTTTCCCTCCGGGGTGGTGAGCAGAATTGACTTACTAGCACAATCAATGTTTCCTCCATACTTCAATAGCCAATCCATGCCAAGTATTATATCCAATCCTTGTGACTCCAAAATTACTAGGTCTGAAGGGAAAACATGGCTACCAATGGTTAAGGGTAACCGATCACACCATCGGCTGGCCATAAACTCTGCTCCCGGCGAGCTTACTAACATGGGTGACCTAAGGGCTAAGGTGGGTAGCTTAAACTTGTCCATAAATCCCCTTGATATGTATGAATGCGATGCACCAGTATCAAAAAGAACGAGAGTGGTAAATGACTTAACCAAAAACTTACCAATAACTGCATCTGGCTGCTCCTCAACCTCCTCTACGTTGATGTGGTTCACCTAACCTCTGGTGAATGGATTAGGCTTCTTTCCAGAACTCCCATTGCCATTTCCATTCTTGGCTTCAGAACACTCGGTGGCATAGTGCCCAGTCTTCCCGCATTTGAAACAAGTAATGTGACTTAGGTCCTTCTTGGCGGGTGTTGCTGGGTTGGAACGGTTCTGATTGCTGCTTGCTCCACTTCCATTCTTGGGGCCACTGTGGTTATGCGAACTTCCTCCATTGTGAGTGTGGCCTCCATGGTTATGGGTATATCCTCCCGAGTTCGGGGTAAAATAAGGCTTCTGCTGAGCTCCAGAATTATACTTCCCTTGTCCATACTTCCTTTTGCGGCTCTCTATCTGCTGCTCCTTCCCTTCAATCATAAGAGCCCTATCTACCAAGTCCTGGTAGGTAGCAAAGGTAGCTACCATCAGCTGCATACTCAGCACAACATTCAGTCCTTCCATAAACTTCTCCTGCTTCACGGCATCTATGGCCACATCATCTGGGGCATAGCGAGCTAACTTACTGAACTCATCCACGTACTGCCCCACAGTACAATTTCCCTGGCGTAAGTTGCGAAACTCACGCTTCTTCATGCTCATAGCTCTTGTTGAGACAAGTGAAGTGCGGAACGCTTGCTGAAACTGATACCAAGTGACATTTGCTATGGAGAAAGTGGTGGTGTAATTCTCCCACCATGTGGTTGCGGGTCCATCCAGTTGGTGTGCGGCAAAACACACCTTCTCAGCATCTGTGCAACCTGCGGTGGTCAACTCCTTTCAAATCTTGCGTAGCCAGTCATCAGCAACAATCGGCTCGGTGCTACTGGAAAACACCGGCGGATTCAACCTCAGAAAATGGGCTAAGTTGTCAACTGGAGGTGGCGGCGGCGGGTTGATGTTGTTGTTGTTGTTGTTGTTGTTGTTGTTGTTGTTGTTGTTGTTGTTGTTGTTGTTGTTGTTGACTTGGTTCTGGACTAGTAGCTGCATCAAGGCATTCTGCTGTTGGATCAACTAAGTGAGCTCCGGTGGGAAGATAAATCTGGGGTCACGTCTCGGCGGCATCTGATGGATTTAGAGGGAAGAGATTAGAATAGAATGAGGTCTAAAGAGAAAAGCACTACCCATATGCACATGAGACAAACACAATCATATCACACCACTCAATTCAAACAAGGGTATACAATTGATCTAACTGCCATTACAAAATAATTGGACTACTACTATATACATGGGGGAATACTACTGATAATTTCGTGGTCATCTAAAAATTTCGATCGATGGAAGACTCTATGATATCCGCTCCAGCTTCGTCTTCGTAATCATCATCACTACTGTCGGGGTCGGAGTCGGTGTCGTCGATGATGATGTAGTCCTCGGGATGGTCGTCATCTCCTCCTGGCGTGGGGTCTCCCATGAATACTCCTAGCTTCTTCATCGGGTCTTCATTCTTCTCTAGTAGAACTGCAATTTCCTCCTAATATCCATCGCGTGTAGACTTCATTTCCTCTTCAAGCTCCATGTTCCTGGTCATCACCCTCTTCAGACCTATCTTGCTTGCGCACATTTGGTTCTCCTGGCGGCGAATGTGCTGGTTTAACTCGTGGATGAAAGCTGCAATGGACATGTCCCTCCTGGTGCTGATCATCTCCCATTGCTCATCTCGGTGCCCACATATTTGGTAGATAGTGTCCTTAAGATCCTTGTGGTAAACTTCGCCGATGCGTCCCATGGCGATATGAGCTGCCATGCTCTTTCCTAGACTCCAGGTTGGTGCATCAAAGGAAAATTCTATGGGCTCAGTAACTGGCGTGAATGACCTTCCTGGAACGTGAACTCAAATCATCCAACACTCCTCTTCTGGTAAAGTGGCGGTGTAGGTCCCGGTGAAACTTGGTAATCCAATGTTCAAGTACCTAGTGACTTCCTTCAAGTGTCGTCCAAAAGGTGTATCTTCATCCGTGTGACGCCCCCGATTCGACCGTACACTAATCATACACACAAATGTGTACGATCAAGATAAGGGACTCACGGGAAGATATCACAACACATCTCTTGACACAAAATGAAATAATACAAGCTTCATATTACAAGCCAGGGGCCTCGAGGGCTCGAATACAAGCTCGATACATAAGAGTCAATGAAAGCAACAATATCTGAGTACAGACATAAGTTAAACAAGGATGCCTTAAGAAGGCTAGCACAAAAGCAACACAATCGAAGAGGCAAGGCCTCCTGCCTGGGACCTCCTAACTACTCCTGGTCGTCGGCGGTCTCCACGTAGCAACATCCGTCGGCGGTGGCATCTAGCTCCAAGGATCCACCATCTGGTTGCATCAACCGGAAAGAAGAAGGAAGGGGGAAAAGGGGGTAGCAAAGCAACCGTGAGTACTCATCCAAAGTACTTGCAAGCATCAGATCTACACTAAGTATGCATTGGTATCAAATGGAAGGGTTGTATCTGTGGACTGAACTACAGAATGCCAGAATAGAGGGGGAAGGCCTAGCCTATCGAAGACTAGCATCTTCACGCAGCTCCAAGCATCTTGCAGCATGTAGAAGAGTAAAGAATAGCAGTTTATATTTAACAAACATGTTGTAGCATTAATGCCCAGAGATCCTTCCTCGACTCCCTACGAGAAAGCGATCCTGGAGCCACATATCTTAAGTACCCATTTCTAGTTGTATTAGATCAAGATATAAGTCTGAACGTCCATTACCATGGACACGGTATTCGAATAATGATCTTCCGCAGGGTGCACCATGTTTTCCAACACGCCGATCACTCTGGCCGACACACCTTTCGGGTCAATGCCCGCCTCGAAGATCAACACGCCGCAGCCCGACCTAGGCTCAACAGAGAGGTCCCCGCCGGTCTACCTCCTAAGCACTCCGGTTCGGGCCCATCGCCCGTCAGACTCCGGGTCGTTAAAGCAGAGGCGGACCAGCTCCACCAATACAGATGGTGCCGCCCAGCCTGCGCCGCATCGCTGAATCGGACGCCTCACAAAGCTTGGCCGATACCACGACATCGAGGCCCATAACTATTCTCGTGGTGGTTGAAAGCGAAAAGGCCAAAGGCCAATTCAAAACAAATACCCAAATCATAGTGTATTATTAGCTCATGGAGACGAAAGCAGAGACTCACGATAATGTGACCCCGTCGCCTGCCTCAAGGAAATACGGCAAGGCAAGCCCAGCCCACACGAGGGCTGCTCGACTTCCCGACCGTGCCTCGTAACCATCTTATGGTACTCTCGGCCCGCCCGACTTTCCCAAAGGTCTCCAAGAATGTCAAGGTAGCCGTGTGTCCAAACATCTAGGGAAAACCCAAGGAATCACCTCTGAGGATTCCACTCGATGTAATCATCAAGGTGAACGAAGAGGAACCACCCCGAGGTTCACACTTGAGGATTTGCACGATAGAGCCAGATCGGGAATGGTGAAGGAGGAAATCACCCTCGATGACCACGATCAATAGCTACACTACAGAATTATCATCGAGGCGTTATGAGGATCACCCTCGGCACTCGATAGTAGCTCGCAGAGTCGAACAACCAAAGGGGTGTGATGTGATGTGCGGTGTCGGGCTCGTCTTCGATCATGTAGCTCGAGTCGCCGATGATAAAGCAGGGCAATAAGGACAAGGTGGAGGTCATCGATGGATCACTATCCAACCTATGCTAAGCGTTTAGGATAAGGTGTAAGGTACAACAAGCGGTACAAAAGCAGGCTATGCATCGTAATAGGAGCAAACAATAACAGTAGCAAAATCTAATGCAAGCATGAGAGTATAGAATGGGCGATATCGGGATGATCAAAGGGGGGGCTTTCCTGGTTGCTCAGGCGAGGAGGAGGGTCGTCGTCGACGTATTCGATCATATGGGCATCAGCATCGGTCTCGGGGTCTACCGAAGAGAAGAGGGGGAAGAAACAGTAAACACACGCAAACATAAGCATAACAAGACAATAAGCGGGGCTAGAGGTGATCTAACGTAGCGTTAGGCCATACTGGCGAAGGGGGAAAACATCCGGGAAAGTTTTCCCGGTTCCGGACGTCTGTCAAACAGATGAACCGGAGGGGAAAGTTCATCGTTTGCTATGCTAGGGATGTGTGGCGGGAGAACAGACCACGCATTCGGATTTGTCTCGTCGTTCTGAGCAACTTTCATGTAGAAAACATTTTCATCCGAATTACGGATTAATTTACATGATTTTCCAAAGATTTAAACAATCTCCTGAATTTATTTTAATTCGAAAATAAATATTAAATTGCTATGGGTACCCAATTCTGTGTACAGAGAAGTGCAAACAGAGGATGACAAGTGGGCCAGGGGAGGTCCAGTCAGTAGTTGACCAGTCAACTGTTGACTGGTCAATAGGGTTAAAGTGGACCCACATGTCATTGTCACATTAGGTTAATTAGCTAATTAGCTAGGCTATCTAATTAACTAATTTAATTAAACAAGATTACTTAAGTTAATTAAGTGTTAACTAAATAATTAATTATTTTTATTAGTATATATTTTTACATTTCTTCTTTTTTTTAAGGGAGGGGCCCGAGCTGCCAGTGGCACAAAGGCCAATGGAGCGGGCACGACTTACGGGCGTTACTCCCAAGTGAGGCCGAACTCGCCGGTGCAAGGCAAGGTGAGGTGGGACGGGCGCCGGCAGCCCGGCGAGGTCGGGAGAGGGCGGCCAGCAGGGGGCCGAGGGGCGGCGTCTGGGCAGAGGCAGCCGGAGACGGGCGCTGGGGATGCAGGTGGCGAGCTGGTGAGGCTGCGGGGGAAAGGCGAGGTCGGACACGGAAGCAGCAATGAGCTGCAGCATGTCAAGAGCGGCAGTGGTGGCGCCAAGCACGCGGGCGCGCGCGCACAAGGACATGGACGGGCAGGGGCCTGGGCTTGTGTGGCTGGGCGCCCACGAGCGTGGATGTGACCACGAAGCTCGGGCGGACATGGCGGGCACGGAAACAACAACTACGGCGGCAATCAAGAACGGGGCGAGGGGGAAGCGGAGAAGAAGCTCACGGGGCCCTGTAGTCATGCAAAAGCGAGCTCGGGGATGCTGGAGAGGCTCGGGGTGGAGCGGATCGAAGACGACCGACGGTGACGACCCGAGATGAAGACGATGTGGGCTACGGAGATGGGGACTCCCAGCTCCAATCCGGTGGCGCAGAGGGTGAGGTAGACGACGGCGGTCCTCCAGGGCTCGTCGGTGTGGCGGGGGAGGGTCGGTGGCCATGTGCACGACGGACTTCGGTGGCGACGAGCTCAAGGTGGGCCGAGCCTGGATCGAGCGAGAGGAGAGGGAGAGGTGGATCTGGATGAGAGGGAGGAGGAGAGGGATGCAGAGGGCGAGGTGAGTGGGAGGAGTGGGGACCGAGAAGGCGCAGGGTGGGTGCGTCTGCCTTATCCCCTCGCCGGGGCGTCGCCGGCGAGGTGGTCCGGCTGGGGCACGCCCCTGTAGCGACTGGGTCGGGGGAACAGGGGAGGGGGAAGCGACCTGGTGGGGTTTGGTGGGCCGGCTGAGGGAAGAGTTGGGCCAAGGCCCATCGGGGGCTTCTTAGTTTTTTATTTGTCTTTCTTTTCTTATCTATCTATTCTGTTTTATTCTAATTACACATTATTTTAAGTTTAGTAAAATATAAAGCTAGAACCTAAATTAGTATCAATAAATAGGCCACTGCCAAAAATAACGTGGCACCTAAATAAAATATTTTGCAACTTTTATTATTTAAAAAGCATTTAAATAATTGTTTTAGCCACTGTTATATTCACAAAAGGGCATTTAATAATTTACAAAAGTGTTGGGTCACCGCCATAATTTGTTATGGAATATCTGCCACACCTTGAACATTTTAGTTTTCATGTTTGAGAAATTTGAATCTTGGACTTTAATTTGAATTTGGATTTGAATTATGATTTAGATCAAGTGAGGATTAGCAACGATAATGTGATGACATGGCACCATTAGTGGGGGATTACTGTAGCTTAATTATCCGGGTGTCACAGTTCTCCTCCACTACAAGAAATCTCGTCCCGAGATTTGGGAGGTGTAGTAGGGGAAAGACTCGAAAAGGACGGGGCTCAACACAAGATAGGTACTTGGGGGCTATCTCGCGATGTGGCATAGAGGCATCTCTCGAGTTGAAATTCAAGAAAGTCATCGAGAGCTAGGTAAGGAGGAGCAATAAGAAGCTTCAAGCGGATGGACAATCGTTCGATGTCTGAAACAGAGTGTGGAAGGGGTTCAGTGCATCGAAAATAAGTATTGCATCTGATAGCAGAACAGATCACAAGAAGGTGGCTCGTGAATTACATACGAAGCCAAGCATGAGAAACAATTTTGGAAGACAGAGATGTACAGGAGAGTCAGGTTTCGATCCTGTGGAACTGTGGGTTATGGGCCCACCATGTGGGTTAAAGGTAGGAAGGGCGCTAACATATGCATGGTCATGATAGCAAGGTAGGTCAGAGGATAGCCTGTCAGTTATGTTGGCAACAACGTTGGTACCAAGGGCGAGGGACGAAGAGAACCATTTTCCTGCTCGTTAAGACGAGGCGGGCCAATAGGCAAAGTTCTCGTCCATCGGCGGCTACCAGAATGTCATCAACAATAGTAACAAGGTCTTACTGACAGAGAATGTACACCGAGGTGTTTACATAAGCCGGAATTATCACCGCTGTATGATAGGTTACAAGAAAGGTTGAACAAAACAATGGAAAGGAAAGTGTAGACTCGATCAGTTATCGGTGTTCTCGAGTGTCTAACAACTCAGAACCCGTGGAAAATTTGAATCGGCGAGAAATAATAGTTGATGGAGAACTCATAAGAAGTTATGTAGTTCTGTGATATTCTCGAGATACCAGAGGGTAATACTCGAAGGTAGAACCGGATAGAGGTTGGACAGATGAAAAGCTCTGCAGAAGACAAGTACTTTAACTTGTCCGAGAAATGGAATCAAAGGAGAACAATATGGTCGGAACCACGGTTACGAAGGACCAAACATAGATACAAGATGAACTTATCGCAAGGGGATTAATGTTATTACAAGAAGCTTCCATGATAAGTTCCACATCGGGTCCATGGGCATGAACACAAAGGTTCAAGGTCGACTCCCACTTCTCTAATGCACAACTTTCCATTCACTTCTCATTTTCGACGAAGCCGTACTGTTGAAATTTTATCTGGTATAACACTAGTAGAGTATGAGTCGTAGGGTTCACACAGATTTAGGGAAGACATAGATTCAACCCATAGGGACATATTAGGAACATATACCACAAACTTCACAAGTGAATAACTCAAGCCCGGAAGCAGAGTATGGTTGACGGCAGTGGGGATACAATTTACCAAAGGCATTGTGTATCCGAGGAAAGGCTCACAAGGTTACTGAATGTGAAGGATGTTGTCGGATAAAACCCAACAAAGGACCTGGAGGTCCACGATGGATCTGATGTGAGTATCGGTACTCAACCAGAAGAAGAAAGAATGCAAGGAGATCAGACTATAGAATCAACTGACTAATTCAAGCACAAAGGCAAAGGAACTATGATTTCCAAATTGGAAGATCAGAAGCAAACGCTCTAACCAAGGATATTTAAGTTGAATAGACTTAGGGCACAATCGATGGCAATCTGATTGGCCGAGGACCAGCTCATGTTCGGGAAGACGTCTGAGCCAGAAAGATAATCTATAAGGATCAACTGATGATTGTGACACAGACATATCAAATCAAAAGACTCAAGATGATAATGACAAAGGACGTCAATGGATACTGCTAGGCATATGGAATTAACCAGAGTGCAGGCAGGTAAGACCTTCTAGAGCAATAGGCGACAGAGGTCATCGAAAGCTCAGATTGTATCACAAAGTATCTCACGAAGCATAAGAATAACGGGGGATGAATGGGTACTCGATAAGAGCGAGGAATTATCCGTAGGGATATTCATGCGGCAAGGACTGTAGGGCAATAAGCATAAAGGATCCTCGGAACATCGAAGAGTATTTCAGGACATATTGTAATAACAAGAGCAACTGGAGATGAAGGTATGAATGACAACGTAGGTAGTTACGCATAAGGATTATCGGTGGCAGGGATCGCAACAGTGAAGGGTACAAGAGACTCGGTAAAACATCGGAGAGTATCTTCAGAATCTTCTGGTGCACCAAGCAATCATCTGGAGTGAGGGGCTCTCCGGGAGAAAGTATTTACGAGAACCTAGAGTTGTTAGCAAAATCAGTTAACCTGAATAGAAGAGAGATCAGATTCCCAGAGTATAGACGAGGAGTAAAAGATCCTAATACCACCCAATTGGCGATGTGGGCCTGTAAGCCACACAGCCATGTTAGTTATCAGTTTTTTTAAAGACTAGACTCAACTTCGGCCAAGGAGTTGGAAAGTGGGATCCTACAGCAATGGCTCGATATCATCTCAGACGCCCCCGATTCGACCGTACACTAACCATACACGCAAATGTGTACGATCAAGATCGTGGACTCACGGAAGATATCACAACAAAACTCTAGACACAAATGAAATAATACAAGCTTCATATTACAAGCCAGGGCCCTGGGCTCAATACAAGCTTCATACACAAGAGTCAGAAAAGCAACAATATCCGAGTACGTACATAAGTTAAACAAGGATGCCTTAAGAAGGCTAGCACAAAAGCAACACGATCGAAGAGGCAAGGCCTCTGCGCAGGACCTCCTAACTACTCCTCGGTCGTCGGCGGTCTCCACGTAGCAACATCCGTCGGCGGTGGCATCTAGCTCCAAGGATCCACCATCCGTTGCATCAACCGAAAGAAGAAGGAAGGGGAAAAGGGTAGCAAAGCAACCGTGAGTACTCATCCAAAGTACTCGCAAGCATCGATCTACACTAAGTATGCATTGGTATCAAATGGAAGGGTTGTATCTATGGACCGAGCGCAGTAATGCCGTAATAGAGGGGAAGGCCTAGCCTATCGAAGACTAGCATCTTCACGCAGCTCCAAGCATCTTGCAGCATGTAGAAGAGTAAAGAATAGCAGTTTATATTTAACAAACATGTTGTAGCATTAATGCCCAAAGATCCTTCCTCGACTCCCTGCGAGAAAGCGATCCTGGAGCCACATATCTTAAGTATCCATTTCTAATTGTATTAGATCAAGATATAAGTCTGAACATCCATTATCGTGGACACGGTATTCGAATAAAGATCTTCCCTGCAGGGGTGCACCTTGTTTTCCAACACGCTCGATCACTCTGGCCGGACACACCTTTCTGGGGTCAATGCCCGGCCTTGGAAGATCAACACGTCGCAGCCCGACCTAGGCTCAACAGAGAGGTCCCCGCCGGTCTACCTCCTAAGCACTTTGGGGTCTGGGCCCATCACCCGTTGCACTCCGGGTCGTTGCGAGCAGGGCGGACCAGGCTCCACCACTACAGGATGGTGCCGGCCCAGCCGTGCCGCACTGCTGAACTGGACGTTTGACAAAGCTTCGGCTGATACCACGACGTTGAGGCCCATAACTATTCTCGCGTGGTGGTTGGTGCGAAAAGGCCAAAGGCCAATTCAAAACAAATACCCAAATCATAGTGTATTATTAGCTCGCGGAGATGAGCAGAGACTCACGATAATGTGACCCCGTCGCCCCGTCTCGAGGAAATACGGCAAGGGCAAGCCCAGCCCACATGAGGGCTGCCTGACTTCTTGGCCGTGCCTCATAACCATCTTGCGGGTACTCTCCGGGCCCGCCCGACTTTCCCAAAGGTCTCCAGTAATGTCAAGGTAACCGTGTGTCCAAACGTCAAGGGGAGAACCCAGGGAATCACCCTCGGAGGATTCCACTCGATGTAATCATCAAGGTGAACGTAAGAGGAACCACCCTCGAGGTTCACACTTGAGGGGTTGCACGACAGAGCCATATCGGGAATGGTGAAGGAGGAAATCACCCTCGATGACCACGACCGAATAGCTACACTACAGAATTATCATCAGGAGTGCGTTATGAGGGATCACCCTCGGCACTCGATAGTAGCTCTGCAGAGTCGAACAACTAAAGGGGTGTGATGTGATGTGCGGTGTCGGGCTCTGGTCTTCGATCATGTAGCTCGAGTCGTCGATGATAAAGCAGGGGCAATAAGGACAAGGTGGAGGTCACTGATGGATCACTATCCAACCTATACTAAGCAGTTTAGGATAAGCAGGTAAGGTACAACAGCAGGTGCAAAAGCAGGCTATGCATCAGAATAGGAGCAAACAATAACAGTAGCAAAATCTAATGCAAGCATGAGAGTATAGAATGGGCGATATCGGGATGATCAAAGGGGGGCTTTCCTGGTTGCTCAGGCGAGAAGGACGGCCGTCGTCGACGTATTCGATCATAGGGGCATCAGCATCGGTCTCGGGGTCTACCGAAGAGAAGAGGGGGAAGAAACAGTAAACACACGCAAACATAAGCATAACAAGACAATAAGCGGGGCTAGAGGTGATCTAACGTGGCGTTAGGCCATACTGGCGAAGGGGGAAAACATCCGGGAAAATTTTCCCGGTTCTGGACGTCTGTCAGACAAATGAACCGGAGGGGAAAGTTCATCGTTTGCTATGCTAGGGATGTGTGGCGGGCGAACAGACCGCGTATTCGGATTTGTCTCGTCGTTCTGAGCAACTTTCATGTAGAAAACATTTTCATCCGAGTTACGGATTAATTTACATGATTTTCCAAAGATTTAAACAATCTCCTGAATTTATTTTAATTCGAAAATAAATATTAAATTGCTATGGGTACCCAATTCTGTGTACACAGAAGTGCACACAGAGGATGACAAGTGGGCCAGGGGAGGTCCAGTCAGTAGTTGACCAGTCAACTGTTGACCGGTCAATAGGGTTAAAGTGGACCCACATGCCATTGTCACATTAGGTTAATTAGCTAATTAGCTAGGCTATCTAATTAACTAATTTAATTAAACAAGATTACTTAAGTTAATTAAGTGTTAACTAAATAATTAATTATTTTTATTAATATATATTTTTACATTTGTTCTTTTTTTTAAGGAGGGTTTCAATGCCAGTGGCACAAAGGCCACCGAGCGGCACGACTTACTTACCGCCCCTGCCTCGGTTTAACTCGCCTTCGCGAGGCGAGGCGAGGCGCGACGGGCGCCCGGCAGCCGGCGAGGTCCGGGAGAGGGGCGGCCAGCGCAGGGGGCCGAGGGGGTGGCGGCCCTGGGCAGAGGCAGCCGGAGACGGGCGCTGGCGGACGGTGGTGCGTGAGCGCGGGTGAGGCTACGGGGGGAAAGGCGAGGCCGGCACACGGCAGCAGCAGCGGAGCTGCAGCAAGTCAGCAGCGAGCAGGGGTGGCGCCAAGCACGCGGGAGCGCGCGCACAAGGACATGGACGGGCAGGGGCCTGGGCTTGTGTGGCTGGGCGCCCACGAGCGTGGATGTGACCACGAAGCTCGGGCGGACATGGCGGGCACGGAAACAACAACTACGGCGGCAATCAAGAACGGGGCGAGGGGGAAGCGGAGAAGAAGCTCATGGGGCCCTATAGTCGTGCAAAAGCGAGCTCGGGGATGCCGGAGAGGCTCGGGGTTGGGCGGATCGAAGACGACCGACAGTGACGACCCGAGATGAAGACGATGTGGGCGACGGAGATGGGGACTCCCGGCTCCAATCCGGTGGCGCAGAGGGTGAGGTAGACGACGGCGGTCCTCCAGGGCTTGTCGGCGTGGCGGGGGAGGGTCGGTGGCCATGTGCACGACGGCGACTCGGTGGCGACGAGCTCGCGTGGCCGAGCTCGGGATCGAGCAAGAGGAGAGGGGAGAGGTGGATCTGGATGAGAGGGAGGACGAGAGGGATGCAGAGGGCGAGGTGAGTGGGAGGAGTGGGGACCGAGGAGGCGGAGGGTGGGTGCGTCTGCCTTATCCCCTCTACGTGGCGTCGCCGGCGAGGTGGACCGGCTGGGGCACGCCCCTGTAGCGACTGGGTCGGGGGAACAGGGGAGGGGGAAGTGACTTGGTGGGGTTTGGTGGGCCGGCTGGGGGAAGAGTTGTGCCAAGGCCCATCGGGGGCTTCTTAGTTTTTTATTTATTTAACTATTCTGTTTTATACTAATTACACATTATTTAAGTTGAGTAAAATATAAAGCTAGAACCTAAATTAGTATCAATAAATAGGACACTGCCAAAAATAACTTGGCACCTAAATAAAATACTTTGCAACTTT
The DNA here is from genome assembly GCA_021605205.1 of Aegilops longissima. Taxonomy (NCBI): domain Eukaryota; kingdom Viridiplantae; phylum Streptophyta; class Magnoliopsida; order Poales; family Poaceae; genus Aegilops; species Aegilops longissima. The sequence goes on along the minus strand of CM038678.1, from coordinate 322,907,237 downwards.
TATTATTTAAAAAGCATTTAAATAATTGTTTTAGCCACTGTTATATTCACAAAAGGGCATTTAAATAATTTACAAAAGTGTTGGGTCACCGCCATAATTTGTTATGGAATATCCGCCACACTTTGAACATTTTAGTTTTCATGTTTGAGAAATTTGAATCTTGGACTTTAATTTGAATTTGAATTTGAATTATGATTTAGATCAAGTGAGGATTAGCAATAGTAATGTGATGACATGGCACCATTAGCGGGGGGTTATTGTAGCTTAATTATCCGGGCGTCACAATCCGGTTGGGCAAACTTGTTCCTTGGGTCCGCCATCTATAGAGTGGAAAATGGAGAGGAATCATAAATGAGTAGAGAAGAGTGACCTATGGCTTATCTTAGTGGTTGCGTCCTACAGTCAGTGTGTGCTCTGACACCATCTTGTAGCGATCCGACCTCAAACGGTCAAATCTCTGTGCATAAGTGTCATCCCTGGATCGGTAATGCTGACACACACAATACTTGAAGGATTTATAATAGAGTGCAATCACACACTTATTACATCGAATGTCTCATAAGAGAACTTATTACAATAATATGGCTTAAGGCCATCTAAATAAGATAACTGCGGAAGCATCGAAGGTAAATGAGTCCATCAACTCCAATGGCATAGCTGAGTGCACGACAATGACCTAGCGCACCTTACTCTTCGTCTGAAAAGTCTGCAACATAATACGTTGCAGCCCGAAATGGGTCAGCACATGGAATCTGCTGGCAAAATAACACTGTAGAGCAATGTACAAGGCAAATGCTAACACTACATGCATATATGGCTGGTGGAGGCTCTATGGTTACCATGTTTTGCGTAAAGCCAATTTTTCCCTACTACAAAGGAATATATTTTATTTAACTATCATGGTGGTTGGAAAAAATATATTCAGAAGGTTCCTCCAACTCAATCCCAATTAATCAGTATTATTAACCCAACAAATTAATTAAGAGCGATGAGATCAAGACTCGATCTCCTCCTTTGGATTTCTCGCACTACATGGTGTTTGAGAAACGGATGACCGAAGCACTCTTTCCAAAGCATTAACTCTTTACTCTGGGTAGACAGTACCACCTACTTCCCCGTACATCTGCTAGCCTACCACTGAAAGAGGTCACACAACATACTCAACTATGCCAGAGCCCATAATGGCATGTGGCTGCACACGGAAGTTTCTAGCATGAATAATCTTATGATCCCTTTGAGCCTGGGTGGCATTCCATAGGATGATCACACGGGTACTCTGGGATATCCTAGGACAACACTGGATTCTCCAGGTGCCCGCAACCAATCCACCTAGATGTGTATTAAAGTAGCCACCTTAAGTTAACCATTAATTAACAACTCTCACATCTGTCATGGATACACTCAACCAATTCACGTCTACATTCATAGCATAGCAATATAAGCATAACGTAGAAGTAACTCCCAAGGTTTGAAAGAAAGGACAATAGGTTCTACCTCATCAACTACTACCTAGACCCACATGTTAATTAGATCCTACTGACACAATGTTTGAGGGTTGAAACTAATGCATAAAAACTGGGTAATAACAGGGTACGATCAAAGTGTTACTTGCCTTGCTGATGATCCGCAAACCCTAGAGACTCGTCGTAGCACGCTTCGCACTCTGGAAACTCTATCGCAAAATAGCATACATAAGCACTCGAGCATAGATGCAAGGGTAAAACTCAGATGAGAAAGTCCAAACTGGAAGTTCAACTGAAGTGCTTGGACTTGCAAAAGGAATCAATCAAATCGAAGCTGCGAAACTCAGACTACGATCAAAATAAATTCGAATTCCAATATGCTTGAAACCAAATTTTAAATTTTCAAAACCATTTTCAAGTTGATTATCCGGAAAGAGGGGTTTGAGACGAAGATTTTGGCATTGGTTTCACTGGATTTTGACGAACGGTTAAAAAGTTGCGAGTGTTTGAAGATCAGGGGCTGATCTGTGATAAAAATAATCGTTCATTCGTTACCAGAGAAAAACGAACGAACGCGTGATAACCCACAAGTGTAGGGGATCGCAACAGCTTTCGAGGGTAAAGTATTCAACCCAAATTTATTGATTCGACACAAGGGGAGCCAAAGAATATTCTCAAGTATTAGCAACTGAGTTGTCAATTCAGCCACACCTGGATAACTTAATATCTGCACCAAAGTATTTAGTAGCAAAGTAGTATGATAGTGGTGGTAACGGTAACAAAAGTAACGGAAGCAAAAGTAATATTTTTGGTATTCAGAGTGATTGTAACAAGAATAACGGAAAGTAAATAAGCGTAAACCAAGATATGGAAAGCTCAGAGGCATTGGATCGGTGATGGATAATTATGCGGATGCGGTTCATCATGTAACAATCATAACATAGGGTGACATAGAACTAGCTCCAACTCATCAATGTAATGTAGGCATGTATTCCGAATATAGTCATACGTGCTTATGGAAAAGAACTTGCATGACATCTTTTGTCCTACCCTCCCGTGGTAGCGGGGTCCTAATGAAAACTAAGGGATATTAAGGCCTCCTTTTAATAGAGAACCGGAACAAAGCATTAGCACATAGTGAATACATGAACTCCTCAAACTATGGTCATCACCGAGAAGTATCCCGATTATTGTCACTTCGGGGTTGTCGGATCATAACACATAATAGGTGACTATAGACTTGCAAGATAGGATCAAGAACTCACATATATTCATGAAAACATAATAGGTTCAGATCTAAAATCATGGCACTCGGGCCCTAGTGACAAGCATTAAGCATAGCAAAGTCATAGCAACATCAATCTCAGAACATAGTGGATACTAGGGATCAAACCCTAACAAAACTAACTCGATTACATGATAGATCTCATCCAACCCATCACCGTCCAGCAAGCCTACGATGGAATTACTCACGCACGGCGGTGAGCATCATGAAAGGATGGTTGATGATGACGACAGCGACAAATCCCCCTCTCTGGAGCCCCGAACAGACTCTAGATCAGCCCTCTCGAGAGGTTTTAGGGCTTGGCGGCGGCTCCGTATCGTAAAACGTGATGATTTCTTCTCCCTTATATTTTTCTCTCCGAAAGCAAATATATAGAGTTGGAGTTGGCGTCGGAGGAGCTCCAGGGGGCCCACGAGGTAGGAGGGCGCGCCTCCAACCCTCGTGGACAGGGTGTGGGCCCCCTGGTCTTCATCTTTGGCAAGGATTTTTTATTATTTTTTCTACAAGTTAGAGTCCAAAACAAGGGCAAAAGTGTTTGGAAAAGTAAATACGACGAAGACGATCAACTCCCCAAGCTTAAACCCTTGCTTGTCCTCAAGCAATTCAGTTGACAAACCTGAAAGAGAAAAGAAAACTTTACAAACTCTGTTTGCTCTTGTTGTTGTAAATATGTCAAGCCAGCATTCATGTTTTCAGCAAAGATTATGACTAACCACATTTGCAATAATTCTCGGGTCTCATATTTACTCATATCAATGGCATAATCAACTAACGAGTCATAATAATAAATCTCGGATGACAACACTTTCTCAAAACAATCATAATATGATATAACAGGATGGTATCTCGCTAGCCCTTTTTGAGACCACAAAACATAAATGCAGAGCACCTTTAAAGATCAAGGACTGACTAGACATTATAATTCATGGTAAAAGAGATCCAGTCATACCCAATATAAATTAATAGTAATAAATGCAAATGACAGCTGCGCTCTCCAGCTAGTGCTTTTTAATAAGAGGGTGATGACTCAACATAAAAGTAAATAGATAGGCCCTTCGCAGAGGGAAGCAGGGATTTGTAGAGGTGCCAGAGCTCGGTTTTGAAATAGAGGTAAATAATATTTTGAGCGGCATACTTTCATTGTCAACATAACAACTAAGAGATGGCGATATCTTCCATGCTACACACATTATAGGCGGTTCCCAAACAGAATGGTAAAGTTTATACTCCCCCTCCACCAACAAGCATCAATCCATGGCTTGCTCGAAACAACGAGTGCCTCCAACTAACATCAGTCCTGTGGGGAGTTTTGTTTGCAATTATTTTGATTTAGTTTGCATAAAGCATGGGACTGGGCATCCCGGTGACCAGCCATTTTCTCGTGAATGAAGAGCGGAGTCCACTCCTCTTGAGAATAACCCGCCTAACATGGAAGATAAGGGCAGCCCTAGTTGATACATGAGCTATTCGAGCATACAAAACAGATTGTTTATTTGAAGGTTTAGAGTTTGGCACATACAAATTTACTTGGAACGGTAGGTAGATACCGCATATAGGAAGGTATAGTGGACTCATATGGAATAACTTTGGGGTTTAAGGGATTGGATGCACAAGCAGTATTCCCGCTTAGTACAAGTGAAGGCTAGCAAAATACTGGGAAGCGACCAACTAGAGAGCGACAACAGTCATGAACATGCACTAAAATTAATAAACATTGGATGCAAGCATGAGTAGGATATAATCCACCATGAACATAAATATCGTGAAGGCTATGTTGATTTGTTTCAACTACATGTGTGAACATGTGCCAAGTCAAGTCACTTAAATCATTCAAAGGAGGATACCACCCCATCATACCACATCACAACCATTTTAATAGCATGTTGGCACGCAAGGTAAACCATTATAACTCATAGCTAATCAAGCATGGCACGAGCAACTATGATCTCTAATTGTCATTGCAAACATGTTTATTCATAATAAGCTGAATCAAGAACGATGAACTCATCATATTTACAAAAACAAGAGAGGTCGAGTTCTTACCAGCTTTTCCCATCTCACCATCCATCATATATCATCATAACTGCCTTTCACTTGCACGATCGAACGATGTGAATAATAATAAGAGTGCACGTGCATTGGACTAAGTGGAATCATGCGAGCATTCAATAAGCAGGAGAAGACAAGGCAATATGGGCTCTTGGTCAAATCAACAATAATGCATATAAGAGCCACTTCAACAATTTAATCATTGTCTTCTCCTTTCGACCCCCAAGGAAAAGAAAGGAAATAAAAACTATTTACACGGGAAAGCTCCCAACAAGCAAAAGAAGAACGGGAAATCTTTTTGGGTTTTCTTTTTGCAAGTAAAGTAAACTACTACTAAATTTTTTTTTCTTAAGGTTTAACAGACACACAAGAAGAAAGCAAGAAAAAGAAAAATAAACTAGCGTGGATATTACAGTGAAAGAGTATGAGCACCGACATCTAGCAATGAGTGTGTGTAAACATAAATGTAATGTCGGTGGAAATGTACGATTCCCCAAGCTTAGGCTTTTGGCCTGTTGGTTCATTGCCGTGGATGGCTGGCGGATATCCATAGGTGTAGCTGGGTCGTCTTGTGATGAAGAGGATTCGATCGCCATCGGTGGCAGCCATCTCCGGATCCCAAGAATAAACAGATGGCGTGGAGGCTCAGATTGTGGTTTCGGCCCGGTTGGTGCAGGATTCCGATAGGCTTGAACGGCCGCCCACGGAATGAGATAAAGACCTTCAGACAGGTTAAACAAAGAAGGAGCAGGCAAAGTAATCGTCTCAGGGTGATGTTTATCAAAGTACAATTTATAATTTATATTTAAGCTCCCCTTCCTTGCCCTTAACAATAAAGTCATGCGCTAGCATACTCTTATAATCTAAATAAGCACTAGGCAACAATTTTTCTTCTTTCTCATAAAGCCTAATGGGTATGTTAAAATCTGCAGCTAGGCGTGAAGCATAAATACCTCCAAAGACGGGGCCTTTAGTGCGGTTCAAACTTAACCGTTTAGCAATAATTCCGCCCATACTAACAGAGTTATCGAGGTATAAACCATGGAACAAAATGATAATATCAGGAACACTAAGGTTTCCACAGTTTCCGCGACCAATCAAGCAACGACTAGCAAATAAGGCAAAGTAGCGTAAAACCGGAAAATGTATGCTAGTGATTCTTGCATCGGAAACCTTCCTGGTTTCCCCCACAGTGATGGTGTTAATAAATTCTTCCACATCCTTACGATGTGGTTCTTCTAAGGAACCCTCAGAGGGTGTTTTGCAAACCTTGCAAAATTCAGCTAATGGCATCTTCTTAACAATGTCATATAAATGAAACTCTACTGAAGCAGGTGATTCCTTAGGAAAATAGTAGAAGTTTTGCACAAAAGTATTAGTGAGTAAGAGATACTGATGACGTTGGTCGCAGACGAACTCGGTGAGGCCAGCATTCTCAACCAATGAATAAAAATCCTCATAAATTCCGGCTTGTCTCAAGAAGTCATCGGAAGGCCATTCACACGGCCAGACCTCCGCGGTGCGAGGCAAATTATATTTGGGCCCCTGTGCTTCTTCATTTTGTTTTTCCTTCGAGCTTCGGCTCGACGAGCCCCTCAAAAGTCTCTTCATTATTTTCTGAAATAATCTGAAATTTTTAGTAACTTCAAACAAAAGTGAACCAACTTCAATAAAATTTATAGCAACTACTACTACAAGTGCCTAGAGCCTATATCAAGCATTAGAACTACTTGGAACCATATAAATTTGACATGCTAGCTCAAGAACATGGTCACCTATACAGCACAAATTTGCAATGAATAAAGCACTAGAACAAAACTAATTGGACCAATGGAGGAGTCACATACCAAGGAACAATCTCCCCAAGCAGTTTTGCGAGAGGTGCTTTGAGCAAGGAGATCGAAAATCGCAGCAAAGTGAGCTAGAACTCGTGCTTGAGCTGGTTATTCGTGTTTGTGGGAGGAAGAAGAAAAGGATGGGTGCAGGAATAAGTGGAGGAGGGCCACCGTGGGCCCATGAGGCAGGGGCGCATACAGGGGTAGGGCGCCCTCCACCCTCGTGGCCAGGTGGAAGCTCCCCCCGCGGTAATTTTTGCACCATAAATCCTCAAATATTCCCAAAAAAATCATATTAAATTGGCATGGCATTTGGAGGACTTTTATTTTTTGGGTATTTTTGTATTGCACAGATAAATCAGGAAACAGACAGAAAAATACTATGTTTACTTTATTTCAACTAAATAACAGAAAGTATAAAGAGGGTACAGAAGTGTAACATCCCAAAATTCTAAATTTTGGAATGTTATAATAAATAGATAGTTTTGATTGATTGTTCGATTGATTAACTGAAAGTGAGTGAATTTTTAAACTTTTTGAAAGTTAAATGAGAGGGAATAAAAGGACTTTCCCAAACTTTCATTTTTGCTTTTATGATCTTCGGGAATTCAAATTCTTTTCATCACAAAACCCTGGAGAGAAGATGACATGACCTCTTCCATTTATTTTAAATGACAAGGGGTGTTGAAAATATTTGAAATTCATTTGAGAATATTTCCAATTCTGAAACTTTATGCAACTCAATGATTTTCACGAGCGAAGATAAAATGACTTCTTCAAACATATGAAATATGAGTTGGGAGTTTCAAAGAATTAAAATCAAAGTTCTTTTGATTTTATTTTCAATTTGGAGTATTTGAGTTTTATTCAAATTATTTTCTCCAAAAATAAAATATATGGAAAATAGGGTAACATGATTCCCTACATCGTAAAATTGAGAGAAATTAATTTGAAGTCATTTTGGTTTTTTAAATGATTTTCATGGATTTTATTAGGCAGTAGTAACTGTTTGAATTATTTAAATTTTTTGTATTTTATTTGAAGCTAGAATAAAGTTCATCTTGTAGGAATCTTTTTCTGAAAATTTTGATATATTATATGCCTATGTTGCATTTTTATTTTATTGGTATTATTTTATTTTTAGTGTCTGTTTTTTAAGAACTCTTCCCCCTTGGCCGAATCTGGGCGGCCTAACAGTCATGCCCAGCCAGCCAAGGCCAAGATCGCTTCTAAGCTCGGGACGAGTCCCGAGACCTTGCCAACCTGCCGCCGCCTCGACGTCGTGCGCCGCCAGAGTCCTCCGCCGCCTTACCCTCCTCCACGCCTCCCCTCCTCCTATAAGGACCCCGGCCCGCCTCTCCTCTCCCTCGCCGCCGCTTTGCCGCGCCAAGATCTCGAAGTCGCCGCCGCCCCCAAAGCGAACCCCGCCCCAAGCCTGCTCCGCCAAGACACCGCCACCACCGCCACCTCGCCGTCCCGCCCCGCCGCCGACCCCGGGGCCACCGCCCCGAGTTCGCCGGATCCGCTCCGCCGCCCGACCCACCGGTTTTTTTCCAGTCCGGTAATAAACCACCCCGGTCCGACGGTTTTTATTTAGGGTTTCGGTTTTGTTTAAAAAAACTCGTTTTTTTAGTTAGCTTATATAGTGAGCGTTCGCTGTTTAGACCTCCTTAGCGAACGGTTTTCGTCGGTTTAGGTTCTGTAGCGAGCGTTCGCTCGATAGATTTTTTTTCTTTTTATTTTTAATTTCAGCCAGGGACCCATCCGTGAAGATTTTTATCTACAGATTAGCCCCTGGTTTTCAAACGTTCACGACTTTTTACTCGTTTGTCCAAATCCAATGAAACCAACACCCACTTCTTCGTTATGATCCCCTCTATCCAGTAATCCAACTCAAACATGTTTTTGAAAGTTTAAAATTTGAATTAGATCAGATTTGAAATTCAAACTTCGTTTGATCGTAACTTGAGTTTCGTAACTCCGATTTAGTTGATTCTTTTTGCAAATCGAAGCTCTTGACCTAAACTTTCTGATAAGGCAAAATTCATATAATTTTGGTACTGTTAGAAATTGTTTTATGCTGCAAGAGTTATTTGCTTGGTTTTGATGTTTTCCGAATCGTTTTCTTCGTTCGGTCCGATGTTTTGAGTGATTGCTTATGTGTGGCTACTATTGCTTGATTACGATAGATTGACCGGAGTGTGACGAGTAGAACTATCAAGAGTTTTGAGTACGAATCATCTTCATCAACATTGCAGGCAAGTAACACTTTGATCATACCCCTTCTCATACCCAGTTTTTTTTTGCATTAGATCTATCCTCAAACACTTGCATGATTAGGATTTAATTAAATTGTGGGATGGGAAGTAGTTGAGGTAGTACCTATTACCTGTTTTATTATCAACCCTTGGGAGTTACTTCTACGTTTGCTTATTATGCCATGCTATGCTAGTAGACGTGGATTGGGTGAGTGTATCCATGACAGATGTGAGATTGTTATTTAATGGTTCATTTAAGGTGGCAACTTAAACACACATCTGGGTGGATTGAGGCACCTGGTTTCTATCAGGACTTGCCTGTATTTCTTCGGACCACCACCCAGGCTCAAAGGGATCATGAGATTATTCAAACTAGAAACTTCCGTGTGCAGCCACAAGCCATTATGGGCTCTGGCATAGTTGATTAAGTCGTGCGAACTCTTACGGGTAGACTAGCAGATGTAGGGGAAAGTAGGTGTACCGGTCTACCCACATGTAAGGTGCTAGTGCTTCTGAAAGACTATGTCTCGGTCATCCATCTCTCAAACACCATGTAGTGCGAGAAATCAAACGGAGGCGATCGAGTCTTGTGGGGAAAAGTGCGCAAACCTCTGCAGAGTGTATAAACTAATCATGATTAGCCGTGTCCCCGGTTATGGACATCTTGAGTATCTAGTTCTTGGATTATCCTGTTGATCTCATCACGTTACTTAATACAACTTGTTTGGGTTTAATGAGTACTTTTAATTGGGATTGAGAATGTTGTCAACCATTCTCAATGTTTAAACAACCACCATGATAGTTAAATAAATTTATTCCTTTGCAGTAAGGAAAAATTGGCTTTTCGCAAAAACATTGTAACCATAGAGCTTTCCACCAGCCATATATGCATGTAGTATAGGCTTATTCTTTCATTACTCTCTATGTGTTACATTGCCAGCATATTCCATGTGCTGACCCGTTTCCGGGCTGCAACTTTTCAGGTTGCAGACTTTTCAGACGACGAGTAAGTGATACGTTAGGGTTACGATTTGTACACTCAACTTTGCCATTGGTGTTGATGGGGATCCACAACCTTGTTGCTTCCGCTATATTTTGGATTGAGGTAATAGTATTTACGTTATTTATACATGTGATTTACCTCTGTTATAAATCCTCGAGTACTGTGTGTGTCAAAGATACCGATCCGTGGATGACACTTGCCACGTAGACTTGATCCATTCTATCGGGAAGTTGATCGTGACCCATTTAACACCTATGGGACCTGGCGGACCTAGTCCCTTTTGGTTCGGTGGGGCGGAGATTGCACGAAGAGTAGATCGAGGCGATGCACACGAGCAGTTTACCCAGCTTCGAGCTCTCCCGAGAGATAATACTCCCTCTGCTGCTTGTCTGATTATCTTGTGTTCTTGCTAGGGAGCAATGAGAGCTACAAAACCTAGCTTGAGTGTTTCTAGTCTCGAATGAGTCGAACGAACCGAACCCTTTCTACGTTGCACATGGGCCTCCTTTTATAGGCTAAAGGGGTCTCCGACAGGTGGCAACGTAGAAGAGGGTACAAATGGAAAAACAGTAGTTGGTACACCGACTTGTATAGTGCATTCTACCTAACTCTGACGGCAAGGGACAAAAGCAATAAATGCCCGTCCATGTCGCTTAAATAGTGCAGAAAGGGACCGTCAGGAGCGCCACCGATTGCCACGATGGCACCCCTGTCAGCACCGCTTATCGCTGCTCTCCGCTGGCTGCACAGCCTCTTGACACGCACGCCTGGAATGGCCCCATGGCGACACGTTGGTGGATGAGCTGGAGCGGAGATGAAGAGAGGTTGCCTGCCGCGGCCGAATCCTTGTTGCGCTCGGGAGCTTGTCGCTCACCAAGCCTTCCCGGCAAGCTCCTCTTGCCGGGGTCTTGTCCTCTGTGTGCCTTGAGTGGCCTTCCCGACAAGCTCCTCTTGCCGGGGTCTTGTCTTCTTGGTTAAATACTTGTTCTTGAATGGCTCCAAAGGAACCACGGAGGATCTTGGTGGTCACTAGGCAGCCCTACCGCGGGGTGCTGCAACTGCCCGTGCACGAGTTCGGGATGCTAGGGTACCCCTACTCTAGTACACCGACAGGAGCCCCCGGGCCTGGGCCACACACGGTGTCGGGCGCTGTTGGGCCAGGCCCAAAACAGTGCACGGGCACGCGCGGCCTAGATCGCGCCGTTACTCGCTCCGGACCCACCACGTCCCCACGAACAGCACGCGCCGGACGTGGCGTCGTGGGGGAGATCGTGGGGGATTTCTTTAATTGAAAAGCGGAATGTCCGCCCCTCTCCCTCCTTATAAGCAGGGGAAACAGGGCAGGTCGCCCACCTCGCCATTGCTGTCACATCTCAAAACCACCGCCGCTCCTCCTCCTTCTCGAGTTCAAGAGAGCGACGCCCCCCCATCGCCTCCAACGCCATCAACGCCGTCGGCCTCCTCCACCACCTCCACCATGGCTCCGGAAGCCGACAAGGGGAAGGGCGTGAAGTCGGCCGAGGCGCAGCTGCTCGCTGGGCGCTGCGAAAGGAGCGGGCCATCTTCGACCCCCTCGCCGACGCAAAGGAGCTGCGGAGGGTACTACCTCTTCGTCGACGGAGACGCAGGCGCACCAGCAAGACGAGGGTGATATCCGCCGCCGATCCGAGAAGGTTTCGTCGGGTATCCTTCTTCGCGCTCTTCTTCTCTGGGCTCTGCCGCCCTTTTCAATTCTTTGCGACATCATGAACACCTACGGTCTCCGCCTCCTTGATTTCACCCCCAACGCTGTCTCGACCATGGCAGTTTTCGCACACCTTTGCGAAAACTTTGTCGGAGTCCACCCAAACGTAGCCCACTTCCGCCACTTCTTCATGCCCCGCTGAGAGAGGAGAGCCGCTGTCGGGAGGGATTGCTTGGATCTCCGGGATCGGCAAGAAAGAAGCGTGTCTGGAAGGAGAGCTCCGTAGCAAGTGGGAGGAGTGGAGAGCCGATTGGTGTTGGATCATTGAGGAGAACCGCAGCCCTTCACCGCCCAGCGCCAAAATCCCATAGTGCGCGCAATGATTGGAGTAGCTTACGGCGGGAGGATGCTAGGTTGAAGATTGCCGTGACACGGATCTTGCGCCTCGGGCATGCCGGACTCTTCGAGGCGCCTGTTGGCGCGGATTTCCTTCGCCGCCAGACGCTTCCCTTGCAGGAGAGGAGGAGACCTGCTTGGGAGTTCCAAAATGCGGCGGACATCATGAGGTTGCGCCGGGCCTCAACTGGAATTTCACCGCCTTGGAGCTGGATGCGATCTTCTGCTGGAGCTGTTCAAGCACGACCCAGATCACCCCGAGTGGTTCATGTTGCCGAGGGGGTCGCCCTTTGTGCAACAACTCTTATCTTGACCGCATCCGATGCGATGATGCCGCCAGCGATTCCCATGGGATCGCTCCAACTTGGCAAGAGCCCGCCGACGACGTCGTGCAGCAGTTCTTCGACAGCTTGGAAGAAGTGCCGACCAGCGCCGACGAAAGCGTAAGTGGCTCACCCGCGACACCACCGACGCCGAGCTGCAGCGCGACGCCACCAGCCGGAGGAGGCGGCGAAGCCGCTGCCGCTGGTGAGTTCGGGTTTATCGTGGAGGAGGCGGAGGCAGCCGAGGCGGCAAGCCTTGCCGACCGAGAGGAGCTTGCCGGCTGGAGGAGCAGGCCGAGCGATCTTTGAGCCGAACGAGGCCTGCCGGGCGCCTCCCTCCACCTTCAGATAACTTGTCGCGGAGGAGCCCGCAGCTCCTGAAAGAAGGCGCCCGCAAGACCGGGAAGTGGCGGGCGGCAGACGGGTTAACAGCCGTCGCGCATGCGCGCTTCCACCGCGGCAAGCTCTGTTACCGGAGCGCTCACGCCGCCACAACAACCGGAGCGGGGCCTTATGGGACCACGGTTCCCGCACCCGCCAAGCGCCCGAGGGAGCCTACTCTTCCGGCTCGTCGCACCGGAGGTGGAGCGACGACTTCTCCGCCTCAGCTCCGAGGAAGAAGAAGAAGAGTAAGATCTTGTCATTGTACTTATGATCCTTCAATTTGCTGCTTTGTCTTGTATCTGATTTGCTTCATTCTCGAACTCTTTCCTTTTCGTGACGCTGGCTCAGAGGGCGCCGAAGAGAGCCAAAACCCGGTGGTCGCCATCGAAGACGATCCCTGTGGCGGACAGGAGGCGCTCTCGAGACCCCTTGCGGACCCGCAACCTTCCTCAGAGCAGCCCCAAAGACAGCCCCCAGCCAGAAGTAATTGGTTTATTTCTTACGGTTAGGTGTGCATGGGTGCTCCTTCCTTACTGATATCTGACTTGTTGATTTGTGTAGGAGCAGAGCAGCCTCATCAGGAGGGCCCGGAAGTCGCTCCTGAAATTCTGTCTGCTTCAACTACGCCGCCAAGGGAGAATTCTCCGGCAAGGGAGTGCTCTCCGGCAAGGGAGGCTTCTCCGACAAGGGAAGTTTCTTCGACAAGGGGCGGCGCCGGCGATCCTCCGGTGGTGGAGACCGCGGCCACAGATCCCATCGCAGGTAATCTCCTTGCCTGAAAATTTCCCTTGGGTTCTTCTTCTTCTGTTCTTCTTTTCGAACATTTGCTTGACTGTTCTTTCTTTTTTCGATCGCCGATCCATCGCCGGTGAGCCGATGGAGACCGAGGTTGCGGGCGAGGAGGACGGCGCGGCAACAATGACGACGCCGCCAACATGGAGGAAGAGATGGCGCCGATGGATCCGCGGCGAGGAGGCCGCCAGGCTGCCGCCGCAAAGGTCGGGCGAGGGGTCCGGCGACCGCATCGACGACTTCGAGGCCGCAGGAGCGCCAGCGCTACACCGACCGCCGATCCTCCGCCACCGATGCAGCGCCAGTTCAAGAGACCCAACTGGCGCCTATCTCAAGGCCGGCGATGGCGTCTTCATCAAGCTCCCATGGGCGCCGAGCCTGTGGTGCGGCCGAGGGAGAGACCTCGACGAAGAGCTGCTCGCCTCATTGGGCTGTCGCTGGTTGACGCACAAGCAGCAGCAGATGGCGAGTCCGAGGAGCAGCAGCCGAAGAAACTGCTGTCGCTCTACCACGCCCGACAAGCCAAACTGGAGTCCGGGAAGCACTTGTCGCGAGGGCGGGAGCTGACATGGAGAAACGCGCAGAAGAGCTCCGGCGCGCCAACCAAGAAGCCCTTCGGGATGTAGCAGAAGCGCGGGAGCAGCTCTCCGGAGAGCGCACAGCCTTCATCCTTGAGAAGGCTGAGGTCGAAGAGCAGCAAAGGCTTGCCGGCGAAGCTATCAAGAAGAAGGCGAAAGCGGCAGCGGAAGATCAACCTTGACAGCTATGAGGAAGAGCTCACGCATGAAAGCAATCACTTGGCGGAGCTCTCCAGGAATCAAAGGACGCTGCTGCAGCTGCCGAGGCCGCCAAGAAGGAATTGGAAACAAAAGTGACGCAGCTGGAGGCCAGTCTGCAGAAGAGCGGCGAAGAGCTCACCGCGCTGAAGCATGAGCGCGAGAAGGACGCCTACACTCTTGGCGAGTTGCAGGGCCGTCTCGCTGAGAGGATCAAAGAGCTCGACGCCGCCAAGGACTCCAAGGCAGATCTTGAGCTGAAGCTGACCACCTTGATGGAGACGCTGGACGGTGCCAAGGAGCGGCAAGCTGGCCTGTTGGAGAAGATCAAGGCCAACGAGGAGCTGCTGGCGACTGCCATGACTGCCCATAACACCTTCAAAGAGAACGTGATGCACTGGACGGAGGGTCTTGTGGATAGTGCCGCCGCCATTGACAAGGAGCTGATGGAGATGGGGATGGTGGATCTCTGGTACTCCACCGACGAGCATCTCCAACCCAGCGTCAAGCTCAGCCTGTTCCTCAAGGACATGGTGACGGCTCTCCAGCGGCTCCGGGAAGAGATCCCCAAGCAGCTGGCCGACGAGTCGCGCCAAATCTGTGCCGGGGCTCTTCAGAAGGTGCTGATGAAGGTGGCCTTCCGCAATCCAGCGTTAGCTTCGTAACGTCCTCAAGTCCCCGCCGCCGATCGCCACGTTGAAGCGCTCAAGGCCCTTGACGCACCCATTGTGGACAGGGTGAGCGGGGTCAAGAGGGTCGATGGCGACCGCGTAGACTAGGCTGCCAAATATATCTTTCCCTTGTCGCTGCAGACCATGTTCAGAAGAACAATTTATTAGATCTGCGACAAGTTATTTTGTAATATACTCTATCTTAGGCAAACGATTGCAACGTTATTTCCTTTACTCGATTCCTTCCTTTGTATGTTTGTGCCCTACGCTTTTAGGGAACTTGTCGGTGCGGGCACCTTTGCATGAAGGCCGAGTGCGGACGTCAAGAGCCTGTTTGGCGATGCCGCCTCCGACAAGCAACCTTGTCGAATCGGTTGCAGCTCACTTAAGTTGTTGAGCGGACTCAAACAAAGTAAGGTGCGACCAGCTACGAGTTGGTTCCTCCGCCGCACAGGTTTTCCATACAAAGTACTATCGTTCGAGGAAGATAACTTAAAAATTTAAAACGGACTGCTCAAATTTTGGCAACTTAGCTTTTCTGTCGTTTGCTTCCCGGCAAGGCGATACTTCCTCGAGCGACACTTGGTGGTCCACACCATTATCTTCTCCTTCCCCGGCTAACTTGTGGGTGGATGAACCTTCCTTTCTTTGAGAAAGAGAAAGAAGAGAAAATAAAGTTATGGAGCCTAGTGGCTCGTTATTGCTTACCGGGTGTGGATGCTGCACAAAATGTCAGAATATACATGCAAATTGATTATGAAAGCATGAAATCGACAAGTTGTGCGCAACACATGAGTTTTATCGATGCACGGGTCTGCGCCCGCTTTGTACAAAGGATTACATGCAACATCGGCAAGACTTGTATAAAGGTGGTTGCGGAACAGGTTCCAAAAACGCGCGCCTATGGGTAAAACTTACGAAGATGCTCAATGTTCCGTGAGTTGCTCACCGAATGCCATCTTCGGTCTCAAGGCGACGGCGCCAGAGCCTAGTGACTCGTTTCACCCGATAAGGGCCTTCCCACTTCAAGGCCAACTTGTTGGAATTCTTGGCCGATCGAACGCGCCAAGAACAAGGTCGCCTTCCTCGAAACTTCGGCACTAACTTTGCGGCTATGGTAGTGGCGCAAAGTTTGCTGGTAACGAGCAGCTCGTACAGCAGCCTGAAGATGGTCCTCCTCGAGGAGCAATGCGTCATCTTGTCGCAGCTGCTCTTGCTCAAGCTCATCATAAGGAGCACTCGAGGTGACCCATATACGAGTTCCGTGGGGAGAACTGCCTCTGCTCCATAGACTAGAGCGAAGGTGTCCGGCGGTGGCTCGATTTGGCGTCGTCCGATCGACCAAAGAACCACCGCAGCTCCTCAATCCAGTTTCTTCCGCACTTGTGCAGCTCGTCGAAAGTTCGGTCTTGAGTCCTCGCAGCACTTCAGCATTTGCCCTCTCGCTTGACCGCTGCTTCTCGGATGAGCAATGAAGCAAAACAGACCTTGGCGCCAAGATCTTGGACATACCGCATGAAGGTGCGACTTCGTGAATTGTGTGCCGTTGTCGGTGATGATCCTGTTAGGAATCTCAAACGGCAAACAATTGACCAAGAACTTGATCACGTTGTCGTTGTCACCTTCCTCGCTGCTTCCACTTCCGCCACTTTGTGAACTTGTCGATTTGACGTACAAGTACTCAAAGCCCCGACACTTCGGGAAAGGGGCCGAGAATATCGAGCCCCTGCATCGAAAATGGCCAGGATAAAGGGATCGCCCGGAGAGCTTGAGCTGGCTGGTGTATCTCGCTGGAATGGAACCGCACGCTTCACACTTGGTTACTTGTGCGATTGCATCACGGAGGGCTGTCGGCCGAAGAAACCTTGCTGGAAAGCTTTGCCGCAAGTGCTCTTGCGCCAATGTGGTGACCACATATGCCTCCATGTATCTCGCCAACAGCTCCTCGCCCATCTTCGGTGAATACACTTCAATTTCACACCGTTGAGTCTTCTTACATGCGGTGTGCTATCAACAAACTGGTACATACTTGACCGCCGGGCTACTCTCTCCGCTTCTTCTTGCTCTTGGGAAGTTCTCCGTCGGAGGAAATGGACGATCTGCTATGCCCATCTTTGGAGCTTGCGGCTCGACAACAAGGACTAAAGGCACATCTGCTGCCATGGAACATCCGCTTCACGGCAAGAACTCGCGGCTCAACCGAGCTTGAAGTTCCCGGCAAGCTTGCGAGCAAAACTTGTCGGGAGCGTGCGCTTCAACGAAACAAACCACAGGGCTTGTCGGAGCAGACTGCTCCTCAAGATTCTTTGTGTTGATCTTGGGGACCCTCATGAAGCGGCCGGGAGCTCGGCGGAAGTAGTCACCAGAGATCAACTTCCTCTTCATGTTCTGTCCGAGTTGATGGCGTTACAGTTGGTTGAGTCGACTTGAGCACAAAATCCTGGTTCCACAGTAACTTGAGGCGGCGCGACTTTGACAGCCATCAGCAATATCATTCTGAGCTCTTGGAACATGCTCCATTTGCAGGCCTTCAAAGTGCTCTTCTAGCTTTCTCACTTCATCGACGTAGGCTTCCATCAACGGACTCTGATAATCTTTGTTCACTTGGCGGACGACAAGCTGCGAGTCACCCCTGACAATGAGCTTCCTGATCCCAAGGTCCACTGCTATCCTGAGACCGGCAAGTAAACCTTCATACTCTGCAGTATTGTTTGTTGCTTGCTCCTTGGGAAAGTGCATCTGGACTATGTACTTGAGGTGCTCTCCGGTGGGTGCGATAAGCAGCACGCCGGCACCGGCGCCTTGCAGCGAGAAGGCACCATCAAAGTACATCAGCCACTCTTTATTTGCCTCCTTGACGGGGATGCTTGTCTCTGGAATTTCTTCATCTTGCGTCGGCGTCCATTCTGCTATAAATTCTGCCAATGCTCTGCTTTGGATAGTTGAAGTGCTTTCAAACTTGAGGCCAAAGCTTGAAAATTCTAGTGCCCACTCGACAATCCTGCCTGTTGCTTCTGGGTTTTGCAATATCCTCTTTAGCGGAAAGCGAGTGACGACTGTGATCTCATGTGCTTGGAAGTAATGGCGCAGCTTTCTCGAGGCCATGAGGAGGCCGAAAGAAGTTTACGCACACCAGTACCTTGACCTAGCCCCTGTAGAAGGGAACTGACAAAGTACACTGGGCGCTGCACCATCCTTTTCTGAAACTTTTCGCTCGTCTGCGCAGATCCGTCCTTGTCGGGACCAGAGCTTGACGGAGAAGCCCCCTGCTTGTCGCTGGATGTATCTGCCATGGTTGCCGGCTCGTCATCCGCCTCCCTCTCCGCTACTAACGCAGCACTAACCACTTGATTGGTTGCCGCTATGTATAGCAGCAACTTCTCTTGTGGCCTAGGTGCGACAAGTATTGGAGTAGAGGACAGGTACCTCTTTAAGTCCTGCAGCGCAGCCTCCGCTTCGGGAGTCCATCTCATTGGACCTGCCTTTTTCAAAATCTTGAAAAATGGCAGGGTGCGCTCAGCAGACCTAGAGATAAACCTGTTGAGAGCAGCCACGCAACCGGCAAGTCTTCGTACATCCTTGACGCGCTTGGGTGCTTCAATCTGCTCAATGGCTTTAATCTTGTCGGGATTAGCTTCAATTCCCCGCTGAGACACGAAGAACCCGAGAAGCTTGCCGGAAGAGACTCCAAACACGCACTTCTCTGGGTTAAGCTTGAGGTTGATCTTGCGCAAATTTGCAAAGGTCTCATCTAAATCTTGAACCAGAGTTGCTTTGTCCTTGCTTTTGACCACTATGTCATCCATGTAGGCTTCTACATTTACGTGCATTTGCGGCTCAAAAGCGCCATGGACCACTCTTGCAAACGTTGAACCAGCATTCTTCAAACCGAAGGCATCCGTATGAAACAAGATGTGCCACATGGTGTAATGAATGCGGTTTTCTCTTCATCCTCTTACGCCATGAAGATCGATGATATCCTGAATATGCATCAAGAAATGAAAGCAAATCACATCCACCGTGGAGTCAACAATCTGGTCGATACGTGGCAAGGGAAATGGGTCCTTGGGACAAGCTTTATTAACATCCGTGAAGTCAATACAAAGTCTCCATTTCCCATTTGCCTTGCGCACAACCACTGGATTGGCCAACCACGTGGGATGGAGTACTCTCCGACAAGGCCCGCTGCCCAGTTTCTTGATCTCTTCGCAATGAATTCTTGGCGCCCAAGACTGCCTTCGACTTTTCGCTTGACGGGCCTTGCATGAGGACAGACAGCTAGGTGGTGCTCAATTACTTTCACAGGAACACCGGGATGTCGACGGTTGCCATGCAAACACATCGACATTCGCCTGCAGAAAGCAACGAGCTCGCCTTCCTATTTAGGGTCGAGAGTGGCAGCGATGGTGAAGGTACCACAGTGCCGCCCTCCTTAGCGGGCACCCTCTTGGTCTTGGTGGAGCCACCATCATCTTCTTGCACTTGCGGTGGAGCTCGATGGTGCGTCCTCGACGGTAGCGCAGCACCAAGAGGTGCGCTTGCCGGAGTGGGCATCGAGCTCTTGCGGACAAAGTGGTCTTCTTCTTCCCCGGAGCTTCAGCCGCAAGTGATTTGCTATCCGTCGCAGCTGCCGCTTCCGGTAAATCTTGTCGGCGCAGATAAGAGCATCTTTCTTGTCGCCATGAACAGAAATGACACTTATCGGGCCGGGCATCTTGAGCAAGTTGTATGCATAATGAGAGGCTGCCATGAACTTGGCGAAGTTTGGACGCCAAGTATTCCATTGTAGGGCAATGGGAAATCAGCAACGTCGAACGTGACCCTCTCGAGCCCTGAAGTTTAGCTCGCTGCCAAATGTTACCGCAACGTGATCTTCCCTTTGGCTTGCTCCTTCTGGGTTGATTCACGGAATGTGCGATCTCTTGAGCTCATTGTCGAGGATTTGAAGCTTCGGAGCACTGCGGAGGAGATCAGGTTTAAGCGGCCCGCCGTCAACTAGCATCTTGGTGACCTTGAGGTTGCGGATAGTTGGTGAGACCAACATCGGCAAGCACCGACCGCAGTTATGCGATCGGGGTGGTCCTCAATATCAAAGATGATAGGCGTGCGGACCACTTCGAGGCTGCGTGACTCTACGGATGGTTCTGCTGCATTAACCTCCGCATCCATTGCTTGAGTTGGCGGTGTGAGGTATGCAGAAGCACCTCCGTCAACACAGAGGACCTCTGTTGCTTTCTCAAACTCCTGCTCATCGGTCTCATCGCCTTCCATATCTTCATCATCATCATCGTCTTCATCCTTGTCACGGCCGCGGGAGAGTCTGTCTCCTTGCCGCTGCTTGGCCTTGCTGCTGGCGTCCTCCCCGCCGGGTCGCTTCTTGCTAGCTGCCCCAGCACCTTCTGGGCCTTCTCCTTGTCGCGCGCTTCGTACTCAGCTTTGTTGTTCAACAAGCTGCTCGACCTTCTTGCAGCTCTGGAGGTCGTGGCCCTTGGTGCGATGGATCTTGCAGTACTGTTTGTTGGAGCTGTCTTGCTTGTCGGCGGCCGCCACAGGTTTGCAGTCGGCGCCAGCGGCAACCTCCTTGCCGGAGCCACTAGCTTTGGATTTCTTGGCGCCACCACCGTTGCCGGACTGCTCGACAACTAGTACCTCTTTGCTCTTTTTCCTTCGGTTGTTCCGCCGCCGGCTTTTCTTTGCCGGGGCGGTCTCCTCACTGTCAGATCCTGCTTCAGATTCTCTCCAGGAGTCTCCTCCTTCCTCAAGACATGCACACTTGTCGGCCAAGGCATACAGCTCACTGACGTCCTTGACTTTGCACATCGCCATCTCCTCCCTCATCCTGCGGTTCCGCATGTTACGATAAACGCGCCGATCACCTTGGCAGGGTGGACATCCGGGATGTTGTAGTGCACACGGCTGAATCTCTGAATGAACTTGCGCAGGACTCTCCTTCCTTCAGGCGGCAGGTGAAGGTCACTCTCTTGGCCATGAGGTTTGTGGCCGCCCGTGAAGGCGCGGACAAACTGATGGCATAGATCTGCCCAAGAGGATATGGAACTGTCCGGCAAGTGCATGAGCCAAGATCTGACATTTGGCTTGGGTACCAGCGGGAAGTAGTTGGCAAGGATCTTGTCGTCTCGTCCCCCCGCAGCTTGCACCGCGATGGTGTAGATGCTGAGGAACTCTGATGGATGCGTCCTGCCATCGTACTTCTCTGGCACATCTGGTTTGAAATTTTTCTTGTCGGGCCACTGGACTTGCCGCAGCTCACGAGTGAACGCAGGGCAACCTACCGCGTACGGCAAGTCACCTGGTTCCCCTGGCGCTTGCATGTCGACAGTGGGCCCAGCGCGCTGGTCGGATTGACGTCGCGCTTCTCTTCGGCGCTCGATGCGAGTTCGAGCGTCTTCTTGTTGCCGTTCTTGAAGAACTTGGCGCTGATCACGGCGAGCTCGTGGATCCGATGACGCGGTGGAGTCGCTGTCAAGGTGGATCCGAGGAGCTGGTGATCTTGGCCTTCTGGATGGAGAGTGCATGGTGGTTGCACCCCCATAGGTCTCGTCGCCACCGGCTCTTGCCTTGTCGTCTCGCCGCGGCAAGGACACGATTGGTTGTTGCCTGGGTACGCTGTTGGCAAAGCCGATGAGACTACGGATGGTGGCCTCCATTCGTCGACCTTGTCGACCATTGGAGGGTAGTCTAGAAGCGGTTGAGCTCTCGCCAAGGCTTCGCTGGAGTGGTGGGTGGCAATGGCGTGCGGTGCAAGGAGCGGATATGCTCGGACTTCTAACCAAGTTAGAAGGAGCAGCATCCCGTCGAGCGATCGTACTCGCTTCGTACCAACAGATGGCGTGCGCGCATTGGTCTCGAGGGCTTCGGATCCTCCAGCTTGGCCTTGATCCAACGAGCGTATGGCGCTGCGAGCACCATGACGCTGTCGGTCCCGCGCCTCCTAAGATGGACGCGGTACGTATCCGGACGCCGAGGTCCGCGCCGCCTTGTCCTTGGACTTGGCAGCGTCGTGGGCTCCCTCGACGACGCCGGTTCCTCCGCCAGCGTCTTCCCCACCACTCGTCAGCTCCGGTGGTGGTGGGTTTGACGCGGACGGCTCTGCTGCCGCCGAAGCCTTCTTCTTCGGTGGCATGTTGATGAAGATGATGAAGATTGTTGCTCGTGTGAACGCCGGATCAGGTTCACACAGCCTCGACGCCCCCTACCTGGCGCGCCAAAGATGTCGGGGAAGCTGATCGTGACCCACGAACACCTATGGGACCTGGCGGACCTAGTCCCTTTTGGTTCGGTGGGGGGCGGAGATTGCACGAAGAGTAGATCGAGGCGATGCACACGAGCAGTTTACCCAGCTTCGGAGCTCTCCGGAGAGATAATACTCCTACTGCTGCTTGTCTGATTATCTTGTGTTCTTGCTAGGGAGCAATGAGAGCTACAAAACCTAGCTTGAGTGTTTCTAGTCTCGAATGAGTCGAACGAACCGAACGAACCGAACCCTTTCTACGTTGCACATGGGCCTCCTTTTATAGGCTAAAGGGGTCTCCGACAGGTGGCAACGTAGAAGAGGGTACAAATGGAAAAACAGTAGTTGGTACACCGACTTGTACAGTGCATTCTACCTAACTCTGACGGCAAGGGAAAAAAGCAATAAATGCCCGTCCATGTCGCTTAAACAGTGCAGAAAGGGACCGTCGGGAGCGCCACCGATTGCCACGATGGCACAGCACCACTTATCGCTGCTCTCCGCTGGCTGCACAGCCTCTTGACACGCACGCCTGGAATGGCCCCATGGCAAAACGTTGGTGGATGAGCTGGAGCGGAGATGAAGAGAGGTTGCCTGCCGCAGCAAGCACCTTGGCGCGGCCGAATCCTTGTCGCACTCGGGAGCTTGTCGCTCACCAAGCCTTCCCGGCAAGCTCCTCTTGCCGGGGTCTTGTCCTCTGCGTGCCTTGAGTGGCCTTCCCGGCAAGCTCCTCTTGCCGGGGTCTTGTCCTCTGCGTGCCTTGAGTGGCCTTCCCGGCAAGCTCCTCTTGCCGGGGTCTTGTCTTCTTGGTTAAATACTTGTTCTTGAATGGCTCCAAAGGAACCACGGAGGATCTTGGTGGTCACTAGGCAGCCCTGTCGCGGGGTGCTGCAACTGCCCGTGCACGAGTTCGGGATGCTAGGGTACCCCTACTCTAGTACACCGACACATTCGGGTCGGGTCGCTACAAGAAGGTTGTGCCTTCTAGTTTCATCCGTCTCATGATCATCAAAAGGAATCCACTAACAAGGTTGATCAAGTCTTGTTAACAAACTCATTCCGAATAACATGGAACCGGAGAAATTTCGAATAACACTATGTTACCTCAACGGGGATATGCACATCCCCTACAATAAGAATATCATATTTCTTCTTAACAGTAGGAAGAGGAAATTCAAAACCTCCAAATATAATCGATGGAATTTTCCCAATAGAATTGATACTATGAACTTGAGGTTGTTTCCTCGGAAAGTGTACCGTATGCTCATTACCATTAACATGAAAAGTGACATTGCCTTTGGTGCAATCAATAACAGCCCCTACGGTATTCAGAAAAGGTCTTCCAAGAATAATAGACATACTATCGTCCTCGGGAATATCAAGAATAACAAAGTCCGTTAAAATAGTAACGTTTGCAACCACAACAGCACATCCTCACAAATACCGACAGTGTAGCAGTTGATTTATCAGCCATTTGCAAAGATATTTCAAGAGGTGTGAACTTATTCAAATCAAGTCTACGATATAAAGAGAGAGGCATAACACTAACACCGGCTCCAAGATCACATAAAGCAGTTTTAACATAATTTCTTTTAATGGAGCATGATATAGTGGGTACTCCTCGGATCTCCAAGTTTCTTTGGTATTCCACCCTTAAAAGTATAATTAGCAAGCATGGTGGAAATTTCAGCTTAGGTATCTTTCCCTTATTGGTAATGATATCCTTCATATACTTAGCATAAGGATTTGTTTTAGCACATCAGTTAATCGCCATACGCAAAAAGATAGGTCTAATCATTTCAGCAAAGCGCTCAAAATCCTCATCATCCTTTTTCTTGGATGGTTTGGGAGGAAAAGGCATGGGTTTCTGAACCCATGGTTCTCTTTCTTTACGATGTTTCCTAGCAACAAAGTCTCTCTTATCATAACATTGATTCTTTGATTGTGGGTTATCAAGATCAACAGTAGGTTCAATTTCTACACCATTATCATTACTAGGTTGAGCATCATCATGAACATCATCATTAATATTTTCACTAGGTTCATGTTCATTACCAGATTGTGTTTCAGCATCAGAAATAGATATATCATTCAGAATCTCAGGTGGTTCAGCAATAGGTTCACTAGAAGTTTGCAAAGTCCTATCATTTTTCTTTTTCTTCCTTTTAGAAGAACTAGGCACATCAGTATTATTTCTCCGAGAATCTTGCTCAATTCTCTTAGGGTGGCCTTCAGGATACAAAGGTTCCTGAGTCATTCTTCCAGTTCTAGTAGCCACTCTAACAGCATAATCATTTTTCTTACTATTCATTTCATTGAGCAAATCATTTTGAGAATTAAGTACTTTTTCTACTTGAGTGGTAACCATAGAAGCATGTTTGCTAATGAGTTTAAGTTCACATCTAACATTAGCCATATAATCACCCAAGTGTTTAATCATATAGGTATTTTGTTTCAATTGTCTACCAAAATAAGCATTGAAATTTTCTTGCTTAACAATAAAATTATCAAACTCATCCAAGCATTGTCTAGCAGACTTATAGTGAGGAATATCACCTTCATCAAATATATAGAGAGAATTTACCTTTACTACCTGTGTCGGGTTATCGGGATCAGGAGGTTCTTCAATAGTTAATGGATCAAGATCATATGTTTCTTCAACAGGCGGTAAATTAAGACCATGTATTTCTTCAATAGGAGGTAAATTCTTAACATCTTCGGCTTTAATACCTTTTTCTTTCATAGATTTCTTTGCCTCTTGCATATCTTCAGGATCGAGAAATAGAACACCTCTCTTCTTGAGTTGGTTTAGGAATAGGCTCGAGAATTGGATCGGGAGTGGCTCGGGAGCTGGCTCAAGAGGTGCCCAATTATTTTCATTTGTCAACATATTATTCAATAGAATTTCAGCTTCATCCGTGTTCTTTCCCGAAAGCAGAACCAGCACAACTATCCGTAATCTCTCGAAGCATCGGTTAGTCCATTATAAAAGATATCAAGTATTTCATTTTTCTTAAGAGGATGATCAGGCAAAGCATTAAGTAACTTGAGAAGCCTCCCCCAAGCTTGTGGGAGACTCTCTTCTTCAATTTGCACAAAGTTGTATATTTCCTTTAAAGCAGCTTGTTTCTTATGAGCAGGGAAATATTTACCAGAGAAGTAACAAATCATATCCTGGGGACTACGCACACAACCAGGATCTAGAGAATTAAACCATATCTTAGCATCACTCTTTAATGAGAACGAAAATATTTTAAGGATATAAAAGTAGCGAGATCTCTCATCATTAGTGAACAGGGTGGCTATATCATTTAATTTAGTAAGATGTGCCACAACAGTTTCAGATTCATAACCATGAAAAGGATCAGATTCAACCAAACTAATTATATCAGGATCAACAGAGAATTCATAATCCTTATCGGGAACACAAATAGGTGAAGTAGCAAAAGCAGGGTCAGGTTTCATTCTATCTCTAAGAGATTCTTTACTCCATTTAACTAATAGCCTCTTAAGTTCATTTCTATCTTTGCAGCAAAAATAGCTGCAGAAGATTCCATATCAAAAACATAACCCTCGTGAATAACAGCATATCTTCATCATCAATTTCATCAACATTATCGGTTTCAATAATTTCTTTCTCTCTAGCCCTAGCAATTTGTTCATCAAGAAATTCACTAAGGGGCACGATAGTATCAAGCATAGAAGTAGTTTCATCATAAGTATCATGCATAGCATAAGTGGCATCATCAATAACATGCACATATCGTAAGCGAATAGCGAAGCAGGTTTAGGTGTCGCAAGCTTACTCATAACGTAAGGTGAATCAAGTGTAGAGCTAGATGGCAGTTCCTTACCTCCCTCGTAGTTGAGGGATAAATTTTTGTCTTAGCGTCTTTCAAATTCTTCATAGTGTCCAGCAGATATAAATCCCAAGTGACTCAAAGAATAGAGCTATGCTCCCCGACAACGGCGCCAGAAATTAGTCTTTGATAACCCACAAGTGTAGGGGATCGCAACAGCTTTCGGGGGTAAAGTATTCAACCCAAATTTATTGATTCGACACAAGGGGAGCCAAAGAATATTCTCAAGTATTAGCAACTGAGTTGCAATTCATCCACACGTGGATAACTTAATATCTGCACCAAAGTATTTAGTAGCAAAGTAGTATGATAGTGGTGGTAACGGTAACAAAAGTAACGGAAGCAAAAGTAATATTTTTGGTATTCTGTAGTGATTGTAACAGTAATAACGGGAAAGTAAATAAGCGTAAACCAGTATATGGAAAGCTCGTAGGCATTGGATCGGTGATGGATAATTATGCCGGATGTGGTTCATCATGTAACAATCATAACATAGGGTGACACAGAACTAGCTCCAATTCATCAATGTAATGTAGGCATGTATTCCGAATATAGTCATACGTGCTTATGGAAAAGAACTTGCATGACATCTTTTGTCCTACCCTCCCGTGGCAGCGGGGTCCTAATGGAAACTATGGGATATTAAGGCCTCCTTTTAATAGAGAACCGGAACAAAGCATTAGCACATACTGAATACATGAACTCCTCAAACTATGGTCATCACCGTGAAGTATCCCGATTATTGTCACTTCGGGGTTGTCGGTTCATAACACATCATAGGTGACTATAGACTTGCAAGATAGGATCAAGAACTCACATATATTCATGAAAACATAATAGGTTCAGATCTGAAATCATGGCACTCGGGCCCTAGTGACAAGCATTAAGCATAGCAAAGTCATAACAACATCAATCTCAGAACATAGCGGGTACTAGGGATCAAACCCTAACAAAACTAACTCGATTACATGATAGATCTCATCCAACCCATCACCGTCCAACAAGCCTACGATGGAATTACTCACGCACCACGGTGAGCATCATGAAATTGGTGATGGAGGATGGTTGATGATGACGACGGCGATGAATCCCCCTCTCCGGAGCCCCGAACAGACTCCAGATCAGCCCTCCCGAGAGGTTTTAGGTCTTGGCGGCGGCTCCGTATCGTAAAACGCGATGATTTCTTCTCCCTTTTTTTTCTCTCCGAAAGCAAATATATAAAGTTGGAGTTGGCGTCGGAGGAGCTCCAGGGGGCCCACGAGGTAGGGGGCGCGCCCCCCACCCTCATGGACAGGGTGTGGGCCCCCTGGTCTTCATCTTTGGCGAGGATTTTTTATTATTTTTTCTAAGATGTTCCATGGAGTTTGGTCATTCCGAGAACTTTTGTTTTCGCATAAAACAACATCATGGCAATTCTCTGAAAACAGCGTCATCCGGGTTATTCCATTAAAATCATACAAGTTAGAGTCCAAAACAAGGGCAAAAGTGTTTGGAAAAGTAGATACGACGGAGACGTATCAACGCGTTCGTGAACAGAGTCGTTCGGGTGAGCGTTCGCTAAAAAGATTCGATCGGGGAAAACCGGGAAAAACCCTAACCCTAAAAACCGATCTAGATCTAAACCAAAAAAACCCGAATGAACCGGCGAACCGGGGCAGTTTTGTACCGGTCAACGGCGGCGGGACCGGCGGGCGGCGGTGTTGGTCTTGGAGGCTGGCTCGTGCAAGGGCGGCGATGTTAGTGTGGGGAAGCAATGGCTATGGGCGGCACGGGCTGGCTTGGGAGGCAGCGGTGGCGGGGTGGGAAGTGGCGGCAGGCGGGCGGCTTATAAAGGCCGAGGGAGGCGGTGGCTTGCGCGAGGGGGGCGGACGTCGAGGCCGGCCCGGACTCCGGTGGGAGTCCGGCGCTCACACGGCTGGAGGGAGGCGGCGGTGGCAAACTTGGCTGGCTGGTGGGCCTTTGGCCCGGTCAGGCCAAGTAAAACTTTTTTAAAAAAATAAATTCCGCCGAGGAAAATCCTAATAAAAAAATCTAAAAATGCCAAAAATAATTTTCACCGTCTAAATAAAATATTTAGAACAAAGTGAACATTTTTCTGGCCTAAAAATGCAATTTTGAAAAATGCATATTTTTCTAATTCAAATAAAATAGCAATAAAATTTCAAATAAAATATTTATTTGATTTTAACATTTTTCCTCCAATATTCCCCTCTTATTTTGATGAAGTCATTTTATCTCCTCTCATTTATTTTATATCGAAATATTTTGGAGAGAGAAATTATTAAAACCAAAATGATCCTCTTTTCAAATTTCAAAAAAATTCAAATATGAAAATTATGAAATCCCCAACTCTCTCTGTGGGTCCTTGAGTTGCTTAAGATTCCTAGGATCACAACCAAAATGCAAATGAAATATGATATGCATATGATGACCTATGTATAACATCCAAATTGAAAATTGGGATGTTACATGGGCACCGGAGGTGGGCCTGGGTGAGCACAACCCACCAGCGCGCACCTGGGCTCCCTAGCACGCCCAGCTGGGTTGTGCCCACCTGGTGGGCCCCCTCTGGTAGTTATTTGCTCCAATAATTCTTATATATTCCATAAAAAATATTTTTCAAGTTTCAGCTTGTTTGGAGTTGTGTAGAATAGGTAGCGTGACGTAGCTTTTCCATGTCCAGATTTCCAGCTGCCGGAATTCTCCCTCTTGGTGTGTACCTTGCAAATTATGAGAGAAATGCATTAGAATTACTCCAAAAAGCATTATTATGGATAAAACATCATAAATAACAGTAAGGAAACATGATGCAAAATGGACATATCAACTCCCCCAAGCTTAGGCCTCGCTTGTCCTCAAGCAAAAACCGAAATTGATAAACATGTCCACATGCTTTGAGAGAGAGGTGTCGATAAAAACAAAATACGGACATAGAAGCATCATGTTGATTATTATAACAGCAACAAAATTAAACATAGGACTTTTATTATAGAACTTTTATCATATACTTCTCATGAATAAGTAATAGTTCATCACACAATCAAAGTATAAAGCAAAAACTCTATTAGAAACCAACAAACTATGTTCTCAGTCAACTTTGCAACTACAATTCATCATCTTTTCAGGAAGGGTCACGTGTCGGAGCCTTTAGGCAAGTCCACATACTCAACCATCATATAGTCTTCTATGACTGCTAACACTCACCTCGTACCCATGAGCCAAACGTTTCAACCGGACACATAGAAAGATAGGGGCTTATAGTTTTTCCTCCCAACATATTTACCTCAAGGGTGATGTCAACAATAATAACTCATGCTATCTATATTCAACTGGACATATGTGCCTAGATCTTTCCTCACCACATGATGCTTGCCATAGGATAAAAATAAAAAGGAATAGAAGGAAAACTTTGACTCTTTGCATAAAAGTGAATCATAAAAGTAAAAGATAGGCCCCTCGCAGAGGGAAGTAGAGGTTGTCATGCGCTTATTTGTTTGTATGCTCAATCCCTTAGTGCAAAAGAAGGTCACGTTGTATTGGCCCTTAAGATGACAACCTTTATTATGCAGTCTGTTGCTTTTATTCTTTTCATCCAAGTGCGTACAACGCTCAATTTTATTTTACACTAAATGATCTCACACATTTAGAAGCAATTTTAATTGC
This sequence comes from Aegilops longissima, assembly GCA_021605205.1. NCBI lineage: Eukaryota > Viridiplantae > Streptophyta > Magnoliopsida > Poales > Poaceae > Aegilops > Aegilops longissima. Next base: position 322,877,543 of record CM038678.1, on the reverse strand, counting down.
CTTTTTGCACCGATGACAACTTACTTGAGGGATCTTGCTCAATCCCTAGGTAGGTATGGTGGACACTTGAAAAAGATTTGGGTCTAAGGGTTTTTGGATGCACAAGTAGTATCTCTACTTAGTGCGGAATTTTTGGCTAGCAAAGATAGGGGGCAAGCATCACATGTTAAAGGATCTATGACAGTATGACTTCTATGTGAATATAAACAAACATAAACCATTAAGTTGTCTTCCTTGTCCAATGTCAACAATTTTGGCATGTAATATTTTGATGAGGGCTTACAATCACAAAAGATTTCTAGGATAGTATATTTATATGTGAATCTTCTCTTCCCTTATTAATTCTTTCATGAGTTGCACAATTGACTAATGCTATGTTTGTCAATCTCTAATAAAATTTTCTACTTATACTTTTCCTTATGTGGTGCTATCACCTACCATAGGATTAGTATATGATCTTATTGATTTATTTCTTTCCTTTTATTTATTTCCTTTATCTTTTTATTTCTTGTTTCTTTTCTTTATTTGCAACATGAAAGTAAAGAAAGCAAAAACTCATACTAAACTTTATTATATGACTTACACACGATTACAAGGATAGATCACTAAGCAAACTCTCAAATAAGAAAGGATCGAACTAACTTTATTTCATCTAAAGCAAAAAGATCAAAGTAAAATAAGTAAAAACAAAAGGATAGTGGGATGATACGATACCGGGGCACCTCCCCCAAGCTTGGCGAAAGCCAAGGGGAGTGCCTATACCCGATACTCGGTTCTCCTTTGGTGGTGAAGAACATGGTGGTGGTGATGAAGAAGAGATCTTGTCCTCGGGTTTCCATGGCAGTGATCCACCGTCATAAGAGGAGGAGTGAGTCTCACGGGTCCTGCAACTAGCAGCCAAGCTCATACCTTTAAACCTCGCCTCGTATTCAAAGACTTGGTTTTGAAGATCATAGATCTGGCTTTGGAGGAAATTGATTTGCTCGTTGAGGGTGAAGACGATGTCCTTCATGGGCTTGCCATCCACCTTGAGATCACGGGAGAGGTCCGTGATCATGAGGTGATTAGCATGGAGTCCATGCTCCACCATCCCCTTGCACCGGAAGAAATCTTGCTCCACAGCTTTGAGCCTAGCCGCCATGGTTCCCGTCCCCTTGGGACAGGGCACATCACGAAGGTGAAGCACTCCCTCATGCATCTCAATGACCTGAGGGTGCTGCACCACCTCCCGCAGATATGGGTTGATGAAGTTCTTGAAGAACTTTTTCTTGGAGGAGCTTAAAGCAGCAAGGAAAATAGAACAGAGGATTTCTTCGCGATATGGTGGTTAACAGGTTTGGGAAGTATATATATATATATTTTATCTTGGAGAACAAGCATACAGAAGAAAAATGGAGTACGGAAGGTGTCCTAGGTGGTCACCACCCACCTGGGCGCGCCAGGGGATGCTTCCTGGAAGCTTCTTTATTTCCAAAATTCTTAAATATTCCAAAACTGATAAAAAAATATTTTGGCGGATTTTTCGGAGTCCATTTACTTACCTTACCACATACCTCCTTATTTTCACGATTCAGGAGTGTTCCGGAAGGAATCTTGTATGTGTTCCTTCGGTGTCAAAGTTTGGATAATATTACTTTCAACATTAATGGGCGTACCTGAGATATAATGTTTATTCGTTGCCCATTGACAACCTTCGGGTTAGTACCTGATACGTCTCCGTCGTATCTATAATTTTTTATTGTTCCATGCCAATATTCTACAACTTTATACTTTTGGCAACTTTTTATACTATTTTTGGGACTAACATATTAGTCCGATGCCAGTCTTGATTCTGTTTGTTGCATGTTTTTTGTTTCGCAGAAAAACCATATCAAACGGAGTCCAAACGGGATAAAAACTGACAGAGATTTTTTGGGAATATATGTGATTTTTGGGAAGAAGAATCAACGCGAGACGATGCCCGAGGGGCCAAGAGGCAGGGGGCACGCCATGGGCCCTCGTGGCCACCTCGTAAGGCGGTTGGTGCCCTTCTTTCACTGCAAGAAGGCCAATATCCGGATAGAAATCGTGTTCAAACTTCAGCCCAATCGGAGTTACGGATCTCCGGGAATATAAGAGAATCAGGGAGCGCAGATACAGAGAGAGACAGAGAGACAGATCCAATCTCGGAGGGGCTCTCGCCCCTCCCACGCCATGGAGACCAAGGACCAGAGGGAGAAACCTTCTCCCACCTAGGGAGAAGGCCAAGGAAGAAGGAGAAGGAGGGGGGCTCTCTCCCCCTCGCTTCCGGTGGCGTCGGAACACCGCCGGGGCCATCATCGTCACCGCGATCTACACCAACACCTCTGTCATCTTCACCAACATCTTCATCACCTTCCCCCATCTATCTACAGCGGTCCACTCTCCCGCAACCCGCTATACCCTCTACTTGAACATGGTGCTTTATGCTTCACATTATTATCCAATGATGTGTTGCCATCCTATGATGTCTGAGTAGATTTTTGTTGTCCTATCAGTAATTGGTGAATTTCTATGATTGGTCTAATTTGCTTGTGGTTATGTTGTTGTCCTTTGGTGCCCATCATATGAGAGGGCGCGTGGATCACACCATAGGGTTAGTTGTATGTTGATAGGACTACGTATTGGAGGACAAGAGTGACAGAAGCTTCAACCTAGCATAGAAATTGATGCATACGGGATTGAAGGGGGACCAATATATCTTAATGCTATTGTTGGGTTTTACCTTAATGAACGTTAGTAGTTGCGGATGCTTGCTAATAGTTCCAATCATAAGTGCATAGAATTCCAAGTCAGGGATGACATGCTAGCAGTTGCCTCTCCCACATAAAACTTGCTATCGGTCTAGTAAAGTAGTCAATTGCTTAGGGACAATTTCACAACTCCTACCACCACTTTTCCACACTCCCTATACTAACTTTATTGTGTATTTATCTAAACAACCCCTAGTTTTTATTTACGTGCTCTTTATATTCTTGCAAACCTATCCAACAACACCTACAAAGTACTTATAGTTTTATACTTGTTCTAGGTAAAGCGAACGTCAAGCGTGCGTAGAGTTGTATTGGTGGTCGATAAAACTTGAGGGGATATTTTTCTACCTTTAGCTCCTCGTTGGGTTCGACACTCTTACTTATCGAAAGAGGCTACAATTTATCCCCTATACTTGTGGGTTATCAGTACCTTCGGGATTATTTATTTTGATGTCTCCAGACCGGTAAACCTCCTCGATGACATATGGGCCTCCCCATTTTGAGAGCAGTTTCCCTGCAAAGAATCTGAAACGAGATTTGTACAAAAGAACATATTCTCCAACCTTAAACTCATGCTTTTGAAGTCTTTTGTCATGCCACCTTTTAACTTTTTCCTTGAATAATTTTGCATTTTCATAAGCTTGGGTCTCCATTCATCTAATGAGCTAATATCAAATAACCTCTTTTCACCAGCAAGTTTGAAGTCATAGTTGCGTTCTTTAACTGCCCAATATGCTTTATGTTCTAACTCAAGAGGCAAATGACAAGCTTTTCCATAAACCATTTTATAAGGAAACATACCCATAGGATTTTTATATGTTGTTCTATAAGCCCAAAGTGCATCATCTAATTTCTTAGACCAATTCTTCCTGGACCTATTGACAGTCTTTTGCAAAATTAATTTTATTTCTCTATTGCTGAGTTCAACTTGACCACTAGACTGAGGATGATAGGGTGATGCAATTCTATGGTTAACATCATACTTGGCAAGCATTTTACGGAAAGCACCATGAATAAAGTGTGAACCACCATCAGTCATTAAATATCTAGGGACTCCAAACCTTGGGAAAATAACTTCCTTAAGCATTTTAATAGAGGTGTTGTGATCAGCACTACTAGTTCGAATAGCTTCTACCCATTTAGTAACATAATCAACAACAACCAAAATATATGTATACCCATTAGAGGAAGGAAAAGGTCCCATGTAATCAAATCCCAAACATCAAGTGGTTCAACAGCAAGTGAATAATTCATAGGCATTTCTTGACACTTACCAATATTACCTATCCTTTGGCATTCATCACAAGATGAGACAAACTTACGGGCATCCTTGAAGAGAGTAGGCCAATAAAATCCAGACTGCAATACCTTGTGAGCAGTTCTATCTCCAACATGATGCCCTCCATAAGCTTCGGAGTGACATTTCCGTAGGATTTGTCCCTGTTCATGCTCAGGTACACAACATCTAATAATACCATCTACTCCTTCTTTATAAAGATGTGGGTCATCCCAAAAGTAATGTCTTAAATCATAGAAGAATTATTTCTTTTGTTGGTAAGTAAAGCTAGGTGGCAAATATTTAGCAACAATGTAATTAGCATAGTCAGCATACCAACGAGTACTATGAGAAACATTTATTGCAGCTAACTGCTCATCAGGAAAACTATCATCAATAGGTAGTCGATCATTAAGCACATTTTCAAGCCTAGACAAATTATCAGCTACTGGGTTCTCAACTCCTTTTCTATCAATGATATGTAAATCAAATTCTTGTAACAAGAGAACCCAACAAATAAGTCTAGGTTTAGCATCTTTCTTTTCCATAAGATATTTAATAGTAGCATGGTCTGTGTGAGCAGTTACTTTGGAATCAACAATATAAGGTCTAAATTTATCACAAGCAAACACCACTGCAAAGAATTCTTTTTCAGTAGTAGAATAATTTCTTTCAGCACTGTCTATAGTTTTACTAGCATAATGAACAACATTCAATTTCTTATCAACTCTTTGTCCTAGAACAGCACCAACAGCATAATCACTAGCATCACACATAATTTCAAAAGGCAAGTTCCAATCAGGTGGTTGAATAATAGGTGGAGAAACTAAGGCTTTCTTGAGTGTTTCAAAGGCTTCTAAACAATCATCAACAAAAACAAAAGGAACATCCTTTTGCAAAAGACTAGTAAGAGGCCTAGAAATTTTAGAAAAGTCTTTGATAAATCTCCTATAGAAACCAGCATGACCTAGGAAACTATGAATACCTTTTACATCTTTAGGACATGGGATTTTCTCAATGGCATCAACCTTATCTGGTCCACTTCAATACCTCTTTCAGAAATTTTATGACCCAAGACAATGCCTTCATTAACCATAAAGTGGCACTTCTCCCAATTCAAGACAAGATTTGTTTGTTCACATCTCTGCAAAACTTGATCAAGATTGCTTAAACAATCATCAAAATACTTCCCATAAACAGAAAAGTCATCCATGAAAACCTCAACAACCTTTTCACAAAAATCAGAGAATATAGCAATCATACATCTTTTTGAAAGGTAGCTGGTGCATTACATAAACCAAAAGGCATACGTCTATAAGCATAGGTTCCAAAAGGACAAGTAAAAGTGGTCTTTTCTTGATCAGGTTGAGAAACAGGTATTTGTGAAAAGCCAGAATATCCATCAAGGAAGCAAAAGTGTGTGTGCTTAGATAATCTTTCAAGCATTTGATCAATAAAAGGCAAAGGGAATGATCTTTCCTAGTTGCTTTGTTCAATTTTCTAAAATAAATTACCATTTTATAGCCTGTAACAATTCTTTGTGGAATAAGTTCATTCTTATCATTAGGAACAACAGTTATACCTCCTTTCTTAGGAACACAATGAACAGGACTTACCCATCTAGTATCAGCTATGGGATAGATTATACCTGCTTCCAGGAGTTTTAATATTTTCGTTCTTACCACTTCTTTCATCTTCGGATTTAACCGACGTTGGTGGTCAACAACTGGTTTAGCATCAGGTTCCATATTAATTTTGTGCTGATGTAGAGTGGGAGTAATGCCCTTTAAATCATCAATAGTATATCCAATAGCAGCTCGGTGCTTCCTTAGAACTTTCAATAATCTTTCTTCTTCATGTTCAGAAAGGTTAGCACTAATAATAACAGGATATATCTTCTTTTCATCAAGATAAGCATATTTCAAAGTATCTGGCAATTGTTTTAATTCAAACACTGGATCACCTTTAGGTGGAGGTGTACCTCCTAGAGTTTCAATAGGCAAGTCGTGTTTAAGCAGAGGACGTTGTTCAAAGAAATTTTTATCTATTTCATTTCTTTCATGCATATGTAAATCATTTTCATGGTCTAGCAAATATCATTCTAAAGGATCAGTAGGTGGTACAGCAATAGAAGCAAGACCAATTAATTCATCCTTACTAGGCAGTTATTTTTCATGAAGCTTTCTACTAAACTGGGAAAAATTAAACTCATGAGACTCATCACCAAAACTAACACCGACAGTTTATTTCTTACAATCTATCTTAGCATTAACGGTGTTCAAGAAAGGTCTACCAAAGATAATGGGACAGAAGTCATCTTGTGGGGAGCCTGAACAAGGAAATCAGTAGGGTATTTTATTTTCCCACACAAGACTTCAACATCTCTAACAATCCCAAATGGTGATATGGTGTCTCTATTAGCAAGTTTAATAGTGACATCTATGTCTTGTAACTCTGCAGGTGCTATGTCTTTCATAATTTCTTGATATAAGGTGTAAGGAATAGCACTCACACTAGCACCCATATCACATAACCATGATAACAGTGATCTCCTATTTTAACTGAGATGACAGGCATGCCAACAACAGGTCTTTGTTTATCCTTTTTATCAGGTTTGGCAATTCTAGCAGCTTCTTCACAGAAGTAAATAACATGCCCATCCATATCTTGTTCCAAGAGATCTTTAACCATAGCAATGTTAGGTTCTACTTTAATTTGTTCATCAGGTTTAGGTGTTCTAATATAGCTTTTGTTAACCACAGTTGAAACTTTAGCATGTTCCTTTATCCTAACAGGAAAAGGTGGTTTCTCAATATAAGCAGAAGGAACAACTGGATCAACATTATAAAGTATAGTTTGTTCTTTAACTGGTACCGGTTCTTTAATTTCTTATTTAATAGTTGGGTCATATTTAAACCACTTCTCTTTAGGGAGTTCAACATGAGTAGCAAATGATTCACAAAAGGAGGCTACTATCTCAGAGTCAAGTCCATATTTAGTGCTAAACTTTTGAAAAGCATAGGTATTCATAAAAGATTTAACACAATCATACTTAAGCTTAATACCTGGCTCTTTACCTTTGTCGAGTTCCCAATCTTCAGAGTTGCGTTTAATTCTTTCCAAAAGATCCCACCGGAATTCAATAGTGTTCTTCATAAAAGAAGTATCAAGCATGGTTTGATCATTACGAGAAAGCCGAGCATAAAAATTCTGGATAATAATTTTCTTGAGATCTCATGATTGGGGCATGAATATAACATTGACTTAAGCCTCCCCCAAGCTAGAGAAATACTCCTTCACGAGGCCAAAAATTATATATATAATTCCGATCACGATTAACTAGATGCATAGGATAAACTTTTTGGTGGAACTCCAATTTGAAACGATTCCAATTCCAAGATCCAATATCATCGCATAGCCTATACCATGCCAATGCTTTTCCCTTCAAAGATAAAGGGAAAACCTTTTTCATAACTTCATCCCTGGGTAGACATGCAATCTTGAACAATCCACAAATTTGTTCTACATATATCAAGTGCATATCAGGATGTTCGGTTCCGTCTCCTGCATAAGGATTAGCTAGCAGTTGTTCTATCATACACGAAGGAATTTCATATTCAATATTTTTAGTAGGTGGAGTAGGTTGAGGGGTAGCTAATTGTGGTTCCGGCCGAGGTGAAGATACCCCGAACAAGCCCCTCAAAGGATTGTTTTCCATAGTATCAAGTGACAGTAAATTTTAGCACACTATATAAATGTTTCCTTACCAAAGGCGCTTCACTCCCCGGCAACAGCGCCAAAAAATAGCCTTGGTGACCCACAAGTATAGGGGATCAATTGTAGCTCTTTTCGATAAGTAAGAGTGTCGAACCCAATGAGGAGCAGAAGGAAATGACAAGTAGTTTTCAGTAAGGTAATGTCTGCAAGTGCTGAAATTGTAAGTAGCGGAGTAGTTTGATAGCAAGATAATTTGTAACGAGCAAGTAACGATAGTAGTAACAAAAGTGCAGCAAGGTAGCCCAATCCTTTTGAGGCAAAGGACAGGCCAAAACGGTTTCTTATAGTGAACAAAGCGTTCTTGAGGGTACACGGGAATTTCGCATAGTCACTTTCATCATGTTGGTTTAATTTGTGTTCGCTACTTTGATAATTTGATATGCGTGTGGACCGGTGCCTAGGTGATGTTCTTACTTGAACAAACCTCCTACTTATGATTGACCCTCCTGCAAGCATCCGCAACTACGAGAAAAGTATTAAGAATAAATTCTAACTATGGCATTAAACTTTTGTATGCAGTCGGTCCCTTACGGAATAGCGCATAAACTGGGGTTTAAGCTTCTATCACTCTCGCAACCCATCATCTAATTGCTACTCCACAATGCATTCCCTTAGGCCCAAATATGGTGAAATGTCATGTAGTCGACGTTCACATGACACCACTAAGGGAATCACAACATACATACTATCAAAATATCGAACACATATCAAATTCACATGATTACTTGCAACATGATTTCTCCCGTGACCTCAAGAACAAAAGTAACTACTCACAAATGATAACCATGCTCATGATCAGAGGAGTATTAAATAGCATAATGGATCTGAACATATAATCTTCCACCAAATAAACCATATAGTAATCAACTACAAGATGTAATCAACACTACCAGTCACCCACAAGCACTAATCTATAGGTCCGGTAACAAGATTGAACACAAGAGATGAACTAGGGTTTGATATGAGATGGTGTTGTTGAAGATGTTGAAGGAGATTGCCCTCCCCAAGATGGGAGAGTTGTTGGTGATGATGAGGACGATGATTTCCCCCTCCGGGAGGGAAGTTCCCTTGGCGAAATCGCTCCGCGGGAGGGCAAAACTGCTCCTGCCCAAGTTCAAGTTCCGCCTCGAGACGGCGGCGCCCGTCCCAAAAGTCCTCTCCTTAATTTTTCTAGGTCAAAATGACTTATATACCAGAAGATGGGCACCGGAGGTGGGCCTGGGTGAGCACAACCCACCAGGGCGTGTCTGGGCTCCCTGGCGCGCCCAGGTGGGTTGTGCCCTCCTGGTGGGCCCCCTCTGGTAGTTATTTGCTCCAATAATTCTTATATATTCCATAAAAAATCTCCGTCAAGTTTTAGATTGTTTGGAGTTGCAGAATAGGTAGCCTGACGAAGCTTTTCCAGGTCCAGATTTCCAGCTGCCGGAATTCTCCCTCTTGGTGTGTACCTTGCAAATTATGAGAGAAAAGGCATTAGAATTACTCCAAAAAGCATTATTATGGATACAAACATCATAAATAACAGTAAGAAAACATGATGCAAAATGGACGTATAAAACAGTAATTTGTTTACCCACCGTATGTTATTTTTCTCGAGAGAAGCCACTAGTGAAATCTACGGGCCCCGGGTCTCTTCTTTATTATATTTGCCTTCGCGAGCTATTTTTATTTGCTTTTATTTTCAGATCTATTAATCCAAAAATACTTTGCTGCACTTTATTTTATTTGAGATCTATTTATCCAATCTATCATATTTTTATCCCGACTACTTGCCAATTTCTGGCACCGTTACCCGAAAGGGATTGACAACCCCTTTAATACGTCGGGTTGTGAGTATTTGTTATTTGTGTGCAGGATATGTTTACGTGGTGTTGCGTGGTTCTCCTAGTGGTTCGATAACCTTGATCTCATCACTGAGGGAAATACCTACCGTAGATGTGTTGCATCATCCCTTCCTCTTTGGGGAAATACCGACGTAGTTCAAGCGACATCAAGCCCCACAACCAAATTGCATATAGTGTTAGTATTTTATTATTGTTCTCTCTCTATGACTTGCCGGCATATTCAAAATGCTGACCTACACGGCTGCAACATCTTATGTTGCAGAGGATTTTTCCGTCTAGGAGTGAGGCTATGATCCATGCTCGGTGATTGCCATATGGAGTCGGATGGACTCGCTAATCGTCTTCGCTTCCGCATTTAGTTTTTCTCATGAGTTGGCCTTCGGCCAAATTTATTATGATGTAATAAAGACTCTATATGAGAATCCTATAATAAATCAGGTGTGATTGAACTTTGAAATTTTCATCAATGTACTGTGTGTGCCAGCATGATCTTGGGATGGTACAGATACACAGAGACTTGACCATTTTTGGGTCGGGCCGCTACATTATTCTCCCTTCCAATAAATGATCATACATATTTAGGAGCAAGGTTTATTGCTTTATGCACCGATGACAACTTACTTGAAGGATCTTATTCAATCCAGAGGTAGATATGGTGGACTCTCGTGGCAAAAGACTCGGTTTAAGGGTTTTGGATGCACAAGTGGTATCTCTACTTAGTGTGAATTTTGGCTAGAAAAATATCCTAAGCAAGCACCACATGTTAGAGGATCAATGATAATATAAGTTTTATGTAAATATAAGCAAACATAACTCATTACGTTGTCTTCCTTGTCCAACGTCAGCTATTTGATATAGAATATTTAATGGGGGCTCCCAATCATAAAAGATGTCCAAGATAGTATGTTTATATGTGAAACCTCTCTTGCTTTATTACTTCTTCATGAATTGCATCAATGACCAATACTATGTTTGTTAACTTCTAACAAATTTTATCAACTATACTTCTTGAATGTGAAGTCATTACTCCCCATGGGATTAGCATATGATCTTTTTATCATTTTCTTTCATTTCTAAGATTGAAACAAGAAAGTAAAGCAAAACTCAAACTACTCTTTATTATATAACTCTCACACGATTACATAGATAGATTAAACACGAGACAAGCAGTCGAAACTAGATCATACTAAAACTTTATTATTCTAAATCATGAATGTGACGCCCGGATAATTAGGCTACAGTAAACCTCCGTTAATGATGCCACGTCACCACGGTTACTGTTGCTAATCTCGCGTTAGTTCGGAACCGATTCCAAATTCAAATTGAAAAGAAAAGCAAACAACAAAAGTTTTCAAAAAAAATAAACTAAAAAGTCCAAACGGTGGCAAACAATGCACATGCAATTAAGGTGAAGAAACCACACTTTTCTAAAACGTTTAAATGAACTAAACTAATCAAAACAGTAGCTAAAACCATTATTTAAATGCCTTTCGTATTTTGTAGAATATTAAACTATATTATTTAGGGATGAAACATTTTGTGGTTGTGACATAATTTGTAACAGCAATTTAGGTGCCACTTTGGTATTTATTGAAACTAAAATAAATTGGAAGTTAAAAGAAAACAGGAAATAAATAAAAGAAAAGAAAATACAAAAAGAGAAAACAGAACCCCCATTTGGGCCAAGTGGCCCAGCTGGCCTCAACCGCTCAAACGGGCCGGCCCACCCCAACCCCCTGGCCTATATGGCCTCGTTACCCCTCATAAACCCTAGCCGTAACCCCCAGACGATCACCCCCCACTCCCGCGACCCCACCTCCCACGCCTCTCTCCCCCTTCCCCCATCTGGATCGGGGGAGGAGAGCCAGATCCCGCGCCGCCCGTCGCCCCACCTCGCCGGCGTAGAAGGCCACCCCACGCCGGAGCCGCCACCTCGTCCTCCCACTTCCCCGATCTGGATCAGCGATCCACCCCATCGCTTCGCCTGCTGACCCCAGCGCCCGGCCCGTCGCCTGTTGCCGCCCGCCTGGCGCCTCCGTCCTTCCAGCAGCGCCACCTCGCGGAGCCGCCCCACCGTCTTCGCCGGCGTCGCCATGCCCTGCCCCGCGTCGGACGCCACCTCGACCCCTCCTCGCCGGACCTCGCGTCCTCGGCCCCTTCCCCGCCGGCCGCCAGCAAGCCTCGGCGCCCCCTCTCCCCATCAACGCCGGTGAGGCCCCTGGCCTCTTCTCTCCCATGTCCCCGTATGCATGAGCACGCGCCGACGGACCCCCGTCCGCTCCTCCCTCGCCTAGCTCAGGCGCCCCCGCACCGTCCCGCCTCGCGCTGTCGCCACGCCCAACCGTGGCGGCAGCGCCCTCGCGCCCTCACGGCCTCTGGCTGGCTGGCAGCGCCCATGAGGCCATGACCTCGCCTAGTGCCCCCCGGACTGCCGCCTCCTGCGACCTCTCCCTCCCCGCTAGCCCCTGCCGGCGGCCTCGTCGTGGCTGCGGCCCTCCCCCGCGCCCGCTGTCCGCTCCAGCGCCCGAACCCGCCGCCCACGTCTCCGTCCTGCCGGCCTCGAACACGGCCTCATGGGAGCCCGGTCCGCCCACGCCCTGCCCCTTCCACATGCGCGTTCGTGCACGGGGGAGGGAGGTGGCTGAGCCACTTACAGGTGGGGCCCTTCCCCTTGTAAATCAGGAAGAAGAAAAGAAAAAGAAAAGAGTAGAGAAAAACGAAAATGAAAATGAAATTAGTAAAAGAAATAATTAATTAATTAGTGAATTAATTAAGTTAATTAATCTGGTTTAACTAAATTAATTAGAATTAGTTAACCTAATCAAGTAATTAAGCTAACTAACCTGTTTAGTTAATCTCAGTCAATGACAAATGGGACCCACTGTCAGTTGACCGGTCAGCGGTCAGCGTTGATCGCTCGACGTCATCTTGACGTCGGCAAAACACTATTCTGGATAATGTAATTTAATTAATAATTAATAAATTAGAAAATGATTTAAAACTTTAAAAATTAATATAAAATAATCCGTAGCTCGGATGAAAATACTTTCTACATGAAAGTTGCTCAGAACGACGAGACGAATCCGGATACGCAGTCCGTTCATCCGCCACACACCCCTAACCTATCGAACCCGCAACTTTCCCCCTCCGGCTCCTCTGCCCGAAATCACGAAACACCGGGAATACTTTCCCGGATGTTTTCCCCCTTCACCGGTACCACCTCATACCACGTTAGAGCACGCCTAGCATCGTTACTTGTCTTGTCATGCATCAATATGCATCTGTTTACATGGTATTCATTGTTTCTTCCCCTCTTCTCTCGGTAGACTACGAGACCGACGCTGCTTTGCCAAGTCGACTACGTCGCCGACGACCCCCTCCTTGTCTGAGCAACCAGGCAAGCCCCCCCCCTTGATCACAGATATCGCCTACTCTTCTCTATATTGCTTGCATTAGAGTAGAGTAGCATATTCTCGCTTCGTTATACCTATCCCGATGCATAGCCTGTCCTTGTTACTATTTGTTGTTACCTTACCGCAATCCTATATGCTTAGTATAGGATGCTAGTACTTTCATCTGTGGCCCTACATTCTTGTCCATCTGCCGTGCTATACTATCGGGTCGTGATCACTCGGGAGGTGATCACGGGTATATACTTATTCTTATACATGATACATGTGGTGACTAAAGTCGGGTCGACTTGTGGAGCACCATGAGTGATTCACGGATTGGGGCTGAAAGGACCTTTGTCCCGACGGCCCTCTGGATGGATCTTTGTGGCGGGCGACAGGCAGGTTGAGACCGCCTAGGAGAGAGGTGGGCATGGCCTGCTCGGCGTTCGCGGATACTTAACACGCTTAACGAGATCTTGGTATTTGATCTGAGTTGGCTCTGAGCTTATACGCACTAACCATCTACGCGGGAGTAGTTATGGGTATCCCGACGTCGTGGTATCGCATTTAAGCACTTCAGACGTCGGTGACGAGCGGCGCGCGCCGGATTGGATCGAACGCCACTAGGCTAGGTGCGCTTCGGTAGCCACGCACGCGTCTTGAGTGTGTGCTTTCAGGCGATGGGCCTGGACCCTGCGCGCTTAGGTTTAGACCGGCGTCTGGCTCTCTGTAGTGCCTAGGTGGGGCTGCGACGTGTTGATCTTCCGCGGCGGGCATGACCCAGAAAGTGTGTCGGCCAAATGGGATCAAGCGTCTTTGGGTAAGATGGTGCACCCTGCAGGAAGTTAATCTATTGAATAGCCGTGATCTTGATAACAGGACGACTTGGAGTTGTACCTTGAGCTTATGACAACTAGAACCGGATACTTGATAAAACACACCCTTCCAAGTGCGGATACAACCGGTGGTCGCTCTCTCGGGGATATGAGGAGGGATCGCGGGTAGGATTATTGCTATGTGATGTTACTTGGAGGACTTCAGCTCGTCCTCTTCTACTGTTGCAAGACGGTGACCGAGCGTAGTCTTCGTTAAGACTAGCTATCCCCTCTTATTCGGCTTTCTGCAGATGACAGTCCATCGATATGGCCCTTACACATATATCCATGCATATGTAGTGTAGCTCCTTGCTTGCAGTACTTTGGATGAGTACTCACGGTTGCCTTGTTCCCCTTTTCCCCTACTTCTACTCGATTGCGCAGCAGACGATGGAGCCCAGGAGCGACGCCACCGTCGATGGCGACTACTACACTGGAGGTGCCTACTACTACGCAGCAGCCCACGGCGACCACCAGAGTAGCTAGGAGGATCTCGAGCGGGAGGCCTGCTCCTCTTCGATCAGATCCCGGTTTGTGCTAGCCTTCTTAAGGCAAACTTGTTTAACTTATGTCGTACTCAGATATTGTTGCTTCCACTGACTTCGTCTATGATCGAGCACTTGTATTCGAGCCCTCGAGGCCCCGGCTTGTATTATGATGCTTGTATGACTTATTTTATTTGTAGAGTTGTGTTGTGATATCTTCCGTGAGTCCTTGATCTTGATCGTATACATTTGCGTGCATGATTAGTGTACGATTGAATCGAGGGCGCCTGAAGTTGGTATCGAGCCGATCGCTGTAGGAATCCCCTTCCACACTCCTTGGCGAAGTTGAGTCTAGACTTTACAAAACTTTTACTAACATGGATGTGCGCCCATGGGCCCACGCCGCCATTGGGTGGTATTAGGATCTTTTACTCCTCGACCTTTACTCGGGATTCGAACGCTCTTCTATTCGGGTTAAACGATTTTTACAAAATCTAACTTTAGGTTCTCGAAAATACTTTCTACCGGAGAGGCCCTTCATCCGGATGATCACCGATCGCACGGAAGATTTGGAGATACTCTTTGATATTCTCTCGAGACTTTGTGCCCATCACTTTTGCTATTCCCGACCACCGATAAATCCGTATGGAAAACTACTTACACTTGCCATTCATACGATCATCCCCAATTGATCTTGTTATTACAAGATACCCCGAAGTTTTCTCTATTGTTCCGAGAATACTTTGTGCCTACTGCCTAGCAGTTCTTTGCCACATGAATACCCCTTCAAATAAATACTCGCACTTGTCGAGTATCCGCTCATCCCCGGTTGTTCATGTGTTTCACTAAAGTCTGCAAAATAATATTCGATCTTCCGAAAATCCTCTGGGGCCTTTGGCTCTTGAAATTCTTGCTTACTCGCATTATGGTTAATCCCATAAGTCTCGTAGTCATATTGACATTCCTTGTCAGTATCATTTTGAGTCTGTTGACTCAATATGTTTGCGAATACACGCAATCATCATTGATCCTTATAAATACTTTTCCGGCTGAGCTGCCATTCTTTTAACTGGAATTGGTTCTCGACCAATCCAATTGTCGTTGATTGTAACCTAAGGCTATTCAACTTATCCACCCCTAATCAGAGCATTACTTCTGATCCCTTGATTTGGAAATCATAATTCCCTTGCATTTGACAATTGAGTTAGTCGGTTGTTTCTATAATCTGCTTCCTCTAGTTGAGTACCGATGCTCACGTCAGTTCCCTTGTGGACCACCAGATCCTTTTTTTTTGGATTTTATCCGTCAGCATCCTTCATATTCAATAACTTTGTGAGACCTTCCCCTGATACATAATGCCTTTGGTAAATTGTATCCTCTGCTTTGTCAACCATGCTCTACCTCCGAGCTTGAGTTATTTACCCCTGAAGTTGATGGTATACGTTCCTAAGATGCCTTGATGGGTTGAACCTATGCCCTCCTTAATATGTGTGAACTCGAAAGTTTTCACGAGTCATACTCTTCTGGTATTTTGCCAGATAAAATTTCAACACTACAACTTCATTGAACGTGAGAAGTGAATGAAAGGTTGTGCATTGGAGAAGTGGGAGACGACCTTGAACTTTGTGTTCATGCCCATGGACACGATGTAGATCTTATCATTAAAGCTTCTCTTAAATTAATTTTTCCTTTGGTATAAGCTCATCTTATATCTGAGATCTGGCCTTTTTGCAATCGTGGTTCCGACCATGTTCCCTTTAAATATCATGTCCTGTGCAAGTTAAAACAATTGTCTCCTATGGATCAATACACCAGTCCAACCTTTACTTTGATCTTGTGTCGAGTATTACCCCACGGTATCTCGAGGTTATCATGGAACTGCATAACTTCTTATGAGTTCTTCATCAAGTGCTACCTTCCCATCGATTCCAATTTTTCACGGGCTCGAGTTATTAAACACTCAAAGACACCGATAAGCGAACCGAGTCCGCACTCACGGTTCAACAACTCTTGAGAAGCTTCTATAAGTACGAGTTTGTACCCGACCACGCCATTCCTAGCCTGTTTGGCTATATCATTGTCGTGATGATTTTAACTGTGCTACCGGTCCTTCTTCTCGAGCACAATTTTCGACGATGAACTAACCTTACGTCGATCCTCATCGTCATATCATTTCGCCTTGAACAACAAGCTTGGTTTCGAGTTTGTGTCGTACCCTTGGTTCCAATAACCTTTCACTTCATCATTACTTTGACTTGATGTCGTCGCCGATCGATTACATCTTCATGAACTCTCGCGACAAAGGTGTCGTGATCGTCAACATTCTGAGCTCATCCAGGATATCAATTGAATTCATGATGAGAAATACCATCCTTGCCCTCGATGAATTGTATTATCATCGACCACTTTATTGCCTTCCCACCAAACACAAGCTTGTTCATGTTTGGTGTTATACCGTGAGTTCCTTGCTACCTAGCAATTGTTCTTCTTTACCTTGGAGTCTTACCATCCTTTATGTCAAGTATGTTCTGAGATTTGTTCCACCTCTTGAGAATTCTTGACATAGGAATACTTCTCACCACCACCATTCTTTCTTGGTCCCCGTGTTAATTCCAACAAGTGAACGGTGTTGTTCGGATTCTTTCCTTCTAGCAACCCTTTTTTTTTTGAAGTTAATGGTCGAAGGTTCATTCTTAGGCTATCGATGATTGAATCACCATTCTGACATTGGTCGTGCAACCAACCCATCGGGCGCACCCTTCAACCAATGTTTACTTGTGTATGTTTTCCTCGAGCATACTTCCTTATATCATTTGATCTGACAAATGTTATCTCCTTGTTCACTTAATTGTGGAAGTCCATCTTTTGGGGATCTCGGTGAATTGTCGTTGAGTTCACCAGACACCTCCTTGTCCTCTCCTTGGGTTAATGATGGACTCTTGTTAACGGAAATCACTTCATAGTTCATTTCCTCGAGAATCTTACAATGTCATCTCGTCAATTTGCGTTGCACCTTTTCTTCTCGGGTATCCTAAGTCCGAGGTATCCCGACACCAATCGGATCTGAATCTCTACGATATGATGGTTGGGACAACTTTCAAGAGTTATGATGTTGATCCTTTGATGACCCGGTAGCATGATGTCATGCCTAGCACCCCCGGTGGAGGACCTATCATTATAGATTCCTTTTCAGCAAGGTTATCCATTCATCCATGAGGAAATTGTAAGACTTATTCTACAAGTTATTCCTGATGGATCCTTCTCGTTTCCAAAGTCTGATCTTCACCTGAAGACCATGTCAATGCTATCTCGAAGCATGTCAATGATACTCCGATTTGAAGGAAATATGCCCTAGAGGCAATAATAATGTTATTATTTATTTCCTTATATCATGATAAATGTTTATTATTCATGCTAGAATTGTATTAACCGGAAACATAATACATGTGTGAATACATAAACCTACAGAGTGTCACTAGTATGCCTCTACTTGACTAGCTCGTTAATCAAAGATGGTTATGTTTCCTAACCATGAACAAGGAGTTGTTATTTGATTAACGGGATCACATCATTGGTTGAATGATCTGATTGACATGACCCATTCCATTAGCATAGCACCTGATCGTTTAGTTTGTTGCTAGTGCTTTTCTTCATGACTTATACATGTTCCTATGACTATGAGATTATGCAACTCCCGTTTGCCCGAGGAACACTTTTGGTGCTACCAAACGCCACAACGAATCGGGTGATTATAAAGGTACATTACAGGTGTCTCCGAAGGTACATGTTGGGTTGGCATATTTGAGATTAGGATTTGTCACTCCGATTGTCGGAGAGGTATCTCTGGGCCCTCTCGGTAATGCACATCACATAAGCCTTGCAAGCATTGCAACTAAATGTGTTAGTTGTGAGATGATGTATTACGGAACGAGAAAAGAGACTTGCCAATGCGAGATTGAACTAGGTATTGGATACCGACGATCGAATCTCGGGCAAGTAACATACCGATGACAAAGGGAACAACGTATGTTGTTATGCGGTCCGACCGATAAAGATCTTCGTAGAATATGTAGGAACCAATATGGGCATCCAGGTCCCGCTATTGGTTATTGACCGAGAGGTGTCTCGGTCATGTCTACATAGTTCTCGAACCCGTAGGGTCCGCACGCTTAACGCTTCGATGGCAGTTATTATGAGTTTATATGATATTGATGTACCAAGGTTGTTCGAGTCCGGATGAGATCACGGACATGACGAGGAGTCTCGAAATGGTCGAGACATAAAGATTGATATATTGGAAGCCTATGTTTGGACTCGGAATCACTCCGGGTGAAATTGGGAATTTTACCGAGTACCGGGGTTACGGAACCTCCCGGGGTCAATGGGCCTTGATGGGCCTTAGTGGAAAGGAGGAAAGGGGCCCAAGTGCTGGTCGCACCTTCCCCCTTCCCTAGTCCTATTAGGACTAGGAGAAGGGGTGGCGCCTCTCTCCCTTCCCACTTGGCCAATCCTAGTTGGACTAGGATTGGGGGAGGAATCCTACTCCGGTGGGAGTAGGACTCCCGGCGCAGCCCTTGGTGGCCGGCCAGCCCTCCCTTCCCTCCTTTATATCTGAGGCAGAGGGCACCCCATGACACACAAGTTGATCATTGAGATCGTTCCTTAGCCGTGTGCGGTGCCCCTTCCACCAAACTACACCTCGAATATACCGTTGCGGAGCTTAGGCGAAGCCCTGCGCCGTGGAACATCATCATCGTCACCACGCCGTCAGGTCGACGAAACTCTCCTCAACACTCGGCTGGATCGGAGTTCGAGGGACGCCATCGAGCTGAACGTGTGCAGAACTCGGAGGTGCCGTCGTTCGGTACTTGGATCGGTTGGATCGGGAAGAAGTACGACTACTTCCTCTATGTTGCGTCAACGCTTCCGTTGTTGGTCTACGAGGGTACGAGACAACACTCTCATCTCGTTGCTATGCATCACCATGGTCTTGCGTGATCGTAGGAAAATTTTTGAAATTACTACGCTCCCCAACAAAGTGGTATCGAGCCTGGTTTTATGCGTTGATGTCATATGCACGAGTAGAACACAAGTGAGTTGTGGGCGATACAAGTCATACTACCTACCAAAGATGTCATACTTTGGTTCAGCGGTATTGTGAGATGAAGCGGCCGGACCGACATTACGCAGACGCTTACGCGAGACTGGTTTCACCGCCTGTGAGCACTCGTTGCTTAAAGGTGGTGGCGGGTGTCTGTCTCTCTCACTTTAGTTGAACTGAGTGTGGCTACGCCCGGTCCTTGAGAAGGTTAAACGGAGTCTATTTGACGAAGTATCGCTGTGGTTTTGATGCGTAGGTAAGAACGGTTCTTGCTCAGCCCGTAGCAGCCACGTAAAACTTGCAACAACAAAGTAGAGGACGCCTAACTTGTTTTTGCAGGGCATGTTGTGATGTGATATGGTCAAGACGTGATGCTATATTTTATTGTATGAGATGATCATGTTTTGTAACCGAAGTTATCGGCAATCGGCAGAGCCATATGGTTGTCGCTTATTGTATGAAATGCAACGCCATGTAATTGCTTTACTTTATCACTAAGGAGTAGCGATAGTCGAGAAGCAATAGTTGGCGAGACGACAACGATGCTACGATGGAGATCAAGGTGTCGCGCGGTGGCGATGGTGATCATGACGGTGCTTCGAGATGGAGATCACAAGCACAAGATGATGATGGCCATATCATATCACTTATATTGATTGCATGTGATGTTAATCCTTTATGCATCTTATTTTGCTTTGATTGACGGTAGCATTATAAGATGATCCTTACTAAATTATCAAGAAGTGTTCTCCCGAGTATGCACCGCTATGAAAGTTCTTCGTCTTTGAGACACCACGTGATGATCGGTGTGATAGGCTCTACGCTCAAATACAACGGTGCAAAACAGTTGCACACGAGAATACTCAGGTTATACTTGACGAGCTATGCATATAAGATATGACCTCGAACACGGAGACCGAAGGTCGAGCGTGAATCATATAGTAGATATGATCAACATATTGATGTTCACCATTGAAACTACTCCATCACACGTGATGATCGGTCATGGTGTAGTTGATATGGATCACGCAATCACTTAGAGAATTGAGGATATTTTTCTAAGTGGGAGTTCTTAAGTAATATGATTAATTGAACTTAAATTTATCATGAACTTAGTACCGATAGTATCTTGCTTGTCTATGATGTGTAGATAGATGGCTCGTCTTTGTTGTTCCGTTGAATTTTAATGCGTTCCTTGAGAAAGCAAAGTTGAAAGATGATGGCAGCAATTACACGGATGGGTCCGTAATTTGAGGATTATCCTTATTGCTGCACGTAAGAATTACATCCTGGAAGCACCGTTAGGTGCCGGGCCTGGTGCAAGGGCTGCGCCGAGAAGTTATGAACGTCCGCAAAGCAAAGTGATGACTACTCTATAGTTCAAGTGTGCCATGCTTTACGGCTTAGAACCGGGACTTCAACGCTGTTTTGAACACCATGGGGCATATGAGATGTTCCAGAGTTGAAGTTAATATTCCAAGCGAATGCCCGGATTGAGAGATATGAAGTCTCCAATAAGTTCTATAGCTGTAAGATGGAGGAGAACGGTTCTGTCGGTGAGCATATACTCGTAATGTCCGGATATAACAATCACTTGATTCAACGGGAGTTAATCTTCCGGATGATTGCGTCATTGATGTAATTCTCCAATCACGCCACCAAGCTACAAGAGCTTCGTGATGAACTATAATATGCAAGGGATGACCAAAACAATGCCCGAGCTCTTCGCGATGCCGAAAGTCATGGAGGTAGAAATCAAAAGGAGCATCAAGTGTTGATGGTTAACAAAACCACTAGTTTCAAGAAAAGGGCAAAGGAAAGAAAAAGGAAACTTCAAAAGAGCGGCAAGCAAGTTGTTGATCAAGAGAAGAAACCCAAGTCTGGTCCTAAGCTCAAACCGAGTGCTTCTATTGCAAGGTGCTGGTCACCGAAGCGGAACTGCCCCAAGTATTTGGCGGATAAGAAGGATGGCAAGGTTAACAAAGGTATATGTGATATACATGTTATTGATGTGTACCTTACTAATACTCGCAGAGCACTGGTATTTGATCTTGGTTCATTGCTAATATTTGCAACTCAAACAGGGCTACGGATTGCGAAGATTGGCTAAGGACGAGGTGACAATGCTTGGCGTGGGAAATGGTTCCAAAGTCGATGTGATCGCAATCGGCACGCTACCTCTACATCTACCTTCGGATTAGTATTAGACCTAAATAATTGTTATTTAGTACCAGCGTTGAGCATGAACATTATATCTGGATCTTGTTTGATGCGAGACGGTTATTCATTTAAATCGAGAATAATGGTTGTTCTATTTATATGAATAATATCTTTTATGGTCATGCACCATTGAAGAATGGTTTGTTTTTACTTAATCTTGATAGTAGTGATACACATATTCATAATGTTGAAACCAAAAGATGCAGAGTTGATAATGATGGTGCAACTTATTTGTGGCATCGCCGCTTAGGTCATATCGGTGTAAAGCGCATGAAGAAACTCCATACCGATGGACTTTTGGAGTCACTTGATTATGAATCACTTGGCACTTGCGAACCGTGCCTTATGGGCAAGATGACTAAAACACCGTTCTCCGGAACTATGGAGAGAGCAACAGATTTATTGGAAATCATACATACTGATGTATGTGGTCCAATGAATGTTGAGGCTCGTGGCGGATATCGTTATTTTCTCACCTTCACAGATGATTTGAGCAGATATGGGTATATCTACTTAATGAAACACAAGTCCGAAACATTTGAAAAGTTCAAAGAATTTCAGAGTGAAGTGGAAAATCATCGTAACAAGAAAATAAAGTTTCTACGATCTGATCGTGGAGGAGAATATTTGAGTTACGAAGTTTGGCCTACATTTGAAACAATGCGGAATAGTTTAGCAACTTACGCCACCGGAACACCACAACGTAATGGTGTGTCCGAACGTCAGAATCGTATTTTATTAGATATGGTGCGATCTATGATGTCTCTTACTGATTTACCGCTATCGTTTTGGGGTTATGCTTTAGAGACGGCTACATTCACTTTAAATAGGGCACCATCTAAACCGCTGAGACGACGCCTTATGAACTGTGGTTTGGCAAGAAACCAAAGTTGTCGCTTCGAAAGTTTGGGGCTGCGATGCTTATGTGAAAAAGCTTCAACCTGATAAGCTCGAACCCAAATCGAGAAATGTGTCTTCATAGGATACCCAAAGGAGACAGTTGGGTACACCTTCTATCACAGATCCGAAGGCAAGATTTTTGTTGCTAAATTCGAAACTTTTTGAGAAAGAGTTTCTCACGAAAGAAGTGAGTGGGAGGAAAGTAGAACTTGATGAGATAATCGTATCTACTCCCTTATTGAGAAGTAGTACATCACGAAAACAGTTTCGTGACACCTACACCAAATAGGGAGGAAGCTAATGATGATGATCATGAAACTTCAGATCAAGTTTCTACAGAACTTCAGAGATCAACCAGAGCAAGATCCGCACTGAGTGGTACGGTAATCCTATTTTGGAAGTCATGTTCTTTGGAACATGATGAACCTACGAACTATGAAGAAGCGATGGTGAGCCCAGATTCCACAAAATGGCTTGAGGCCATGAAATCTGAGATGGGATCCATGTATGAGAACAAAGTATGGACTTTGGTTGACTTGCCCGATGATCGGCAAGCAATTGAGAATAAATGGATCTTCAAGAAGAAGACCGACGCTGATGGTAATGTTATCGTCTATAAAGCTCGACTTGTTGCAAAAGGTTTTCGACAAGTTCAAGGGATTGACTACGATGAGACCTTCTCACCCGAAGCGATGCTTAAGTCCGTCCGAATCATGTTAGCAATTGCCGCATTTTATGATTATGAAATTTGGCAAATGGATGTTAAAACTGCATTCTGAATGGATTTACGGAAGAAGAGTTGTATATGATGCAACCAGAAGGTTTTGTCGATCCAAAGGAGCTAACAAAGTGTGCAAGCTCCAGCGATCCATTTATGGACTGGTGCAAGCCTCTCGAGTTGGAATAAACGTTTTGATAGTGTGATCAAAGCATTTGGTTTTATCTGAGATTTGGAGAAGCCTTGTATTTACAAGAAAGTGAGTGGAGCTCAGAGCATTTACGATATTATATGTGGATGACATATTATTGATCGGAAATGATATAGAATTTCTGGATAGCATAAAGGATACTTGAATAAGAGTTTTTCGATGAAAGACCTCGGTGAAGCTGCTTACATATTAGGCATTAAGATCTATAGAGATAGATCAAGACGCTTAATAGGACTTTCACAAAGCACATACCTTGATAAAGTTTTGAAAAAGTTCAAATGGATCGTGCAAAGAAAGGGTTCTTGCCGGTATTACAAGGTGTGAAGTTGAGTAAGACTCAATGCCCGACCACCGCAGAAGATAGAGAGAAAATGAAAGATGTTCCTATGCTTCAGCCATAGGCTCTATCATGTATGCAATGCTGTGTACCAGACCTGATGTGTGCCTTGTTTGTAAGTTTAGCGTGCGGTACCAAAGTAATCCAGAGTGGATCATCGACAGCGGTCAAGAACATCCTTAAGTACTTGAGAAGAACTAAGGATATGTTTCTCATTTATGGCGGTGACAAAGAGCTCGTCAGAACGGTTACGCCGACGCAAGCTTTGACATCGATCCGGACGATTCTAAATCGCAAACCGGATACGATTTACATTAAACGGTGGAGCTGTCGGTTGGTGCAGTTCCAAACAAAGCGCCGCTATGGATCTACATGTGAAGTTGAGTACATAGCTGCTTCGAAGCAGCTAATGAAGGAGTCGGATGAAGGAGTTCATAACCGATCTAGGTGTTGTACCTAGTGTATCGGGTCCAATGAAAATCTTTTGTGACAATATGGTGCAATTGCCTTGGCAAAGGAATCCAGATTTCACAAGAGAACCAAGCACATCAAAAGACGCCTCAACTCCATCCGGATTTGGTCCGTGGGAGACATAGAGATATGCAAGATACATACGGATCTGAATGTTGCAGACCGCTGACTAAGCCTCTTCCACGAGCAAAACATGATCAGCACCAAGACTCCATGGGTGTTAGAATCATTCTTGTGTAATCTAGATTATTGACTCTAGTGCAAGTGGGAGACTAAAGGAAATATGCCCTAGAGGCAATAATAATGTTATTATTTATTTCCTTATATCATGATAAATGTTTATTATTCATGCTAGAATTGTATTAACCGGAAACATAATACATGTGTGAATACATAAACCTACAGAGTGTCACTAGTATGCCTCTACTTGACTAGCTCGTTAATCAAAGATGGTTATGTTTCCTAACCATGAACAAGGAGTTGTTATTTGATTAACGGGATCACATCATTGGTTGAATGATCTGATTGACATGACCCATTCCATTAGCATAGCTTTTGATCGCTTAGTTTGTTGCTAGTGCTTTTCTTCATGACTTATACATGTTCCTATGACTATGAGATTATGCAACTCCCGTTTGCCGAGGAACACTTTGGGTGCTACCAAACGTCACAACGAATCGGGTGATTATAAAGGTACATTACGTGTGTCTCCGAAGGTACATGTTGGGTTGGCATATTTCGAGATTAGAATTTGTCACTCCGATTGTCGGAGAGGTATCTCTGGGCCCTCTCGGTAATGCACATCACATAAGCCTTGCAAGCATTGCAACTAAATGTGTTAGTTGTGAGATGATGTATTACGGAACGAGAAAAGAGACTTGCCAAGAACGAGATTGAACTAGGTATTGGATACCGACGATCGAATCTCGGGCAAGTAACATACCGATGACAAAGGAACAACGATGTTGTTATGCGGTCTCGACCGATAAAGATCTTCAGAGAATATGTAGGAACCAATATGGGCATCCAGGTCCCGCTATTGGTTATTGACCGAGAGGTGTCTCGGTCATGTCTACATAGTTCTCGAACCCGTAGGGTCCGCACGCTTAACGCTTCGATGACAGTTATTATGAGTTTATATGATATTGATGTACCAAGGTTGTTCGAGTCCGGATGAGATCACGGACATGACGAGGAGTCTCAAATGGTCGAGACATAAAGATTGATATATTGGAAGCCTATGTTTGACTCGGAATCACTCCCGGTGAAATTGGGAATTTTACCGAGTACCGGGGTTACGGAACCTCCGGGGGTCAATGGGCCTTGATGGGCCTTAGTGGAAAGGAGGAAAGGGGCCCAAGTGCTGGTCGCACCTTCCCCTTCCCTAGTCCTATTAGGACTAGGAGAAGGGGTGGCGCCTCTCTCCCTTCCCACTTGGCCAATCCTAGTTGGACTAGGATTGGGGAGGAATCCTACTCCGGTGGGAGTAGGACTCCCAGCGCAGCCCTTGGTGGCCGCCAGCCCCTCCCTTCCCTCCTTTATATACTGAGGGCAGAGGGCACCCCATGACACACAAGTTGATCATTGAGATCGTTCTTAGCCGTGTGCGGTGCCCCTTCCACCAAACTACACCTCGAATATACCGCTGCGGAGCTTAGGCGAAGCCTGCGCCGGTGGAACATCATCATCGCCACCACGCCGTCAGGTCGACGAAACTCTCCCTCAACACTCGGCTGGATCGGAGTTCGAGGGACGCCATCGAGCTGAACGTGTGCAGAACTCGGAGGTGCCGTGACGCTCGGTACTTGGATCGGTTGGATCGGGAAGAAGTACGACTACTTCCTCTACGCTGCGTCAACGCTTCGCTGTCTGGTCTCACGAGGGCACGTAGACAACACTCTCATCTCGTTGCTATGCATCACCATGGTCTTGCGTGATCGTAGGAAATTTTTTGAAATTACTACGTTCCCCAACACGATTTTCAACAGGAACATTTGAAGCACGATGCTAAATTTTATTTATCACTTATCCTAACACCGTTGTATGGGTAATATCATGAGATTCCTTCCCCTTTACCTAAATGGTTTTCTACTTAATATCCTGTCATGGATATCTTGCTCTGCTTGTCCTTGGGAAGGATATACCCTTGAAATAGGTGTTTAAACATATTTTCCTTCCATTGTACTGTTTAAACATAATAATCACTTTTCCTTTCCATTGGTTTGTTCAAACCTTCTTGTGAACTATATAATATAAGCAGTAATATCCCTGCTTATGTAAACACCTTCGTGTACCATCTTGTCTGGTGTAACCCTGTTACTATTGTTGATGACATTCCGGTAGCCATCGATGGACGAGAACTTTGCCTATTGGTCCGCCTCATTCAACGAGCAGGAATTGGTTCTCTTCGTCCCTCGCCCTTGGTACCGATGTTGTTGCCGACATAACTGACGGGCTATCCTCTGACATGCCTTACTTCATGATCGTGCAAGACGTCATCACCCTTCTTACTTTTAAACCACATGGTGGGCCCATAACCCACAGTTCCACAGGATCTAAACCTGACTCTCCTGTACACCCCTGCTCCTAAAGCTGATCCTCACGCTTATTTCGTATGAAAGATCACGAGCCACCTTCCTAGTGATCTATTCTGGTATCAGACGCAATGCTTATTCCCGTTGCTCTAAACCCCTTTCACGCCTTGTAACAGGCATCGAACGATTGCCTACCCGCTTGGAACTTCTCGTGGTACTTTCTTAATTTGCTCTCGATAATTCGTTAAGTTTCAATTCGAGAGTTACTTTCCGCCACCTTCCCCGATCTTATCGACCAGATAGTTAACCTTGCAGAGGTCCGTTCTCCCTGTATGCCCACCCTTTATTCTTTCGTAAGTACGATGGAGTTCCGAAAGAAAGGACGCCGACTTCATCTTGATGACCTAAAGCAGCGACATGAAGACATCAATGTATTGGACCGGCCTCTTCGAGAAGAGCAAGCCAGGATGAGAAGACCGCTAGATTCGCTACCAAACTACCCCCCTTACACCCTCTTAAATCTCGGACGAGATTTCTTGTAGTGGAGGAGAATTGTGACGCCCGGATAATTAGGCTACAATAAACCTCCGTTAATGATGCCACGTCACCACAGTTCTATTGTTGCTAATCTCGTTAGTTCGAACCGATTCCAAATTCAAATTGAAAAGAAAAGCAAACAACAAAAGTTTTCAAAAAAAATAAACTAAAAAGTCTAAACGGTGGCAAATAATGCACATGCAATTAAGGTGAAGAAACCACACTTTTATAAAATGTTTAAATGAACTAAACTAATCAAAATAGTAGCTAAAACCATTATTTAAATGCCTTTCAGTATTTTGTAGAATATTAAACTATATTATTTAGGGATGAAACATTTTGTGGTTGTGACATAATTTGTAACAGCAATTTAGGTGCCACTTTGGTATTTATTGAAACTAAAATAAATTGGAAGTTAAAAGAAAACAGAAATAAATAAAAGAAAAGAAAATACAAAAAAGAGAAAACAGAACCCCCTCGCTGGCTGGGCCAAGTGGCTCAAAGAAGCTTCAACCGCTCAAACGGGCTGCCCACCCCAACCCCCGGCCTATATGGCCTCACACTCTCGCAAACCCTAGCCCGTAACCCCGCGACGATCCCCCCCCCCCGCTGACCCCACCTCCCACGCCTCTCCCCTTCCCCATCTCGGATCGGGAGGAGAGCAGATCGCGCCGCCTGTCGCCCCACCTCGCCGGGCGAGAAGGCCACCCCACCACGGAGCCGCCACCTCGTCCTCCCACCCCCCGATCTGGATCAGCGATCCACCCATCGCCGCCATGCGCTGACCCCAGCGCCCGGCCCCATCGCCTGCCGCCGCCCTTGGCGCCTCGTCCTTCCTCGCGACGCCACTCGCCGGAGCCGCCCACCGTCTTCGCTTGGCGTCGCCATGCCCTGCCCCGCGCACGGACGCCACCTCGACCCCTCCTCGCCGGACCTCGCGCCCTCGGCCCCTTCCCCGCCGCCGCCAAGAAGCCTCGGCCCCTCTCCCCATCAACGCCGGTGAGGCCCCAGCCTCTTCTCTCCTCGTCCCTCAGATGCATGAGCACGCACGACCGACCCCATCCGCTCCTCCCTCGCCTAGCATGTGCGCCCCTCGCACTGTCCCGCCTCGCGCTCGTCGCCACGCCCAACCGTGGCCGGCAGCGCCCACTCACGCCCTCACCGGCCTCTATGGCCAAGGCTGGCGCCTCATGAGGCCATGACCTCGCCTAGTGCCCCCGGACTGCCGCCTCCTGCGACCTCTCCTCCCGCTAGCCTCGCCGGCGGCCTCGCTGTGGTCAAGGCCTCCCCACGCCTGGGCTGTCCGCTCCAGCGCTCGAACCCGCCGCCCCACGCCTCCGTCCCGCCGGCCTCGAACACGGCCTCGCGGGAGCCCGGTCCGCCACCGCGGCCGCCTTCCTCAGGCGCGTTTCAGTGCACAGGGAGGGAGGTGGCTGAGCCACTTACTGTGTGGGGCCTCCCTTGTAAATCGAGAAGAAGAAAAGAAAAGAAAAGAGTAGAGAAAAACGAAAATGAAAATGAAATTAGTAAAAGAAATAATTAATTAATTAGTGAATTAATTAAGTTAATTAATCTGGTTTAACTAAATTAATTAGAATTAGTTAACCTAATCAAGTAATTAAGCTAACTAACCTGCTTAGTTAATCTCGACCAATGACAAATGGGACCCACTGTCAGTTGACCAGGTCAACGGTCAACGCTGATCGCCGACGTCAACAAACACTATTCTCGATAATGTAATTTAATTAATAATTAATAAATTAGAAAATGATTTAAAACTTTAAAAATTAATATAAAATAATCCGTAGCTCGGATGAAAATACTTTCTACATGAAAGTTGCTCAGAACGACGAGGCAAATCCGGATACGCAGTCTGTTCGTACGCCACACACCCCTAACCTATCGAACCCGCAACTTTCCCCCTCGGCTCCGCGCTCAAATCACGAAACACCGGGAATACTTTCCAGTATGTTTTCCCCCTTCACCGGTACCACCTCATACCACGTTAGAGCACGCCTAGCATCGTTATTTGTCTTGTCATGCATCGATATGCATCTGTTTACATGGTATTCATTGTTTCTTCCCCTCTTCTCTCCGGTAGACTACGAGACCGACGCTGCTGCTGCCGCCAGTCGACTACGCCACCGACCCCCTCCTTGTTCGAGCAACCAGGCAAGCCCCCCCCTTGATCACAGATATCGCCTACTCTTCTCTATATTGCTTGCATTAGAGTAGAGTAGCATGTTCTCGCTTCGTTATACCTATCCCGATGCATAGCCTGTCCTTGTTACTATTGTTGTTACCTTACCGCAATCCTATATGCTTAGTATAGGATGCTAGTACTTTCATCGTGGCCCTACATTCTTGTCCGTCCGCGCGTGCTATATTATCGGGCCATGATCACTCGGGAGGTGATCACGGTATATACTTATTCTTATACATGATACATGTGGTGACTAAAGTCGGTCGGCTTAGGAGCACCCGCGAATGATTCACGGATTGGGGCTGAAAGGACCTTTGTCCCGACGGCCCTCGGATGGATCTTTGTGACGGGCAGGTTGAGACCGCTTAGGAGAGAGGTGGGCCTGGCCTGTTCGGCGCTCATGGATACTTAACACGCTTAACGAGATCTTGGTATTTGATCTGAGTTGGCTACGAGCTTATACGCACTAACCATCTACGCGGGAGTAGTTATGGGTATCCCGACGCCGTGGTATCACCAAGCACTTCGTGACGTCACGACGGAGCGGCGCGCTACCGGATTGGACCGAACGCCACTAGGCTAGGTCTGCTTCCGCCGCCCACGCAACGCAGTGTGTGTGCTCAGGCGATGGGCCCTGACACTGCGCGCGCTTAGGTTTAGACCGGCGTCTTGGGCCTCTCTGTTGTGCCTAGGTGGGGCTGCGACATGTTGATCTTCCGCGGCGGGCATGACCCAGAAAGTGTGTCCGCCAAATGGGATCAAGCGTGCTTTGGGTAAGATGGTGCACCCTGCAGAGAAGTTAATCTATTGAATAGCCGTGATCTTTGATAGCAGGACGACTTGGAGTTGTACCTTGAGCTTATGACAACTAGAACCGGATACTTGAAAACACACCCTTCCAAGTGCCGATATAACCGGTGGTCGCTCTCTCGTGGATATGAGGAGGGATCGCCGGGTAGGATTATTGCTATGTGATGTTACTTGGAGGACTTCACTCGTCCTCTTCTACATTGCAAGACAGTGACCGAAGTTTAGTCTTCGTTAAGACTAGCTATCCCCTCTTATTCGGCTTTCTCGAAGACATACCCATCGATATGGCCCTTTACACATATATCCATGCATATGTAGTGTAGCTCCTTGCTTAAGTAGTACTTTGGATGAGTACTCACGGTTGCCTTGTTCCCCTTTTCCCCTACTTCTACTCGATTGCTGCAACAGACGATGGAGCCTGGAGCGAGACGCCACCGCCGATGACAACTACTACTAATGGAGGTGCCTACTACTACGTGCAGCCCTCACCGACGATTTACCAGAGTAGCTAGGAGGATCTCAGGCAGAGGCCTGCTCCTCTTGCGATCTATATCCCGCTTTGTGCTAGCCTTCTTAAGGCAAACTTGTTTAACTTATGTCTCGTACTCAGATATTGTTGCTTCCGCTGACTCGCCTATGATCGAGCACTTGTATTCGAGCCCTCGAGGCCCCTGGCTTGTATTATGATGCTTGTATGACTTATTTTATTTGTAGAGTTGTGTTGTGATATCTTCCCGTGAGTCCTTGATCTTGATCGTACACATTTGCGTGCATGATTAGTGTACGATTGAATCGAGGGCGTCACAATGAAATAACTAAGGATCGAGCTAAGATAAATAACTATGGTAAAAAGTGATAGTGATACGATACTCGGGCACCTCCCCCAAGCTTGGAACAAACTAAAGTTGGTGCCCATACTCGTGTACTAAATTTTCTTTCTTCGGTCGTGGTGGTCCAATATTCTTGGCGATGATTCCTTTAAGGATGTGGTTTTCTTCCTCGAGCTTATTAACTTGATCTTTGAGCTCCATTATTTCCTTACGGAGCTTGCCGGTGACAGCCGAAGCATCATCAACCCAAGGATGCATCTTGGCTGAAGAAGATGAAGCAACACTCTTTCACAAATTACGATAAGAAATAAATCTAGTGTTGGGAGGTTTAACCGAATCTAGGAGTCTTGATTTATTGAACTCCACATGCATATCTCCTGGCTGGGTAGAGGGGCTTCATCCTCTTCCTCCAAGATTTAATCGTCCATCCTCTTCAAATCGGCCTCCAGCTCCTCCTCCATGGACCATCCATAAGGATCTGTATCTCCGTAGATCCTTTGGGTTGGCAACATAGTGAGAAACATAGCTCTCTCCATCCAAGACTTGGACGACATGGTGTCAAATCTTCTAGAAAAATATTCAGAAATAAAACAAAGGAGAAACTTGTGATACGATGGTTAAAACATCTGAGAGTATATATAATGATTTTTTATTGTGCAGGACAAGTAATATGGATGAAAACGGAGTCGGGAAAGTCCACGAGGGATCCACAAGCTCGGACGGCGCACCCTATGGGGTAAGGTTCGCCCCGAGCTTGTCGCTTCCTCATGCACTTTCCTCATTGTTTATTATTTTCCTAATTTTTCATATATTCTGACATAAAGAAAAAGTACATTTATGGAACTTTTGGAGTCGTTTACTTACCGTACCATGTACCTAGTCCTTTTCAGGGTTCTAGAGCGTTCCAGAAGGTCTCTTTTATGTACTCCTTCGGTGTCATTGTTTGAATAATAGTAGAACAATGCCCGTGCGTTGCAACGGGATATAAATATTCTACTATGTTAGGTTGTGATTTAGCTGTCAATAGTAATGCGATTGTGTAAATAAATGTTCATCAAATTCCGACCATGAATTTCCTTATATTTTGATTAGAAGTTTGGTAAGTAAATTAAAGAGGAATTAGTTCAGAAGGTAAGTAAATTAGGGTGATTGATTATCATATACAAGGAAGGTTGGACGAAGGGGTGGTGGGAAGAAAGGTGAAATGGGAACCTTACGTTCTTTTTAAGTAGTAGAGATTAGTATCAATATTAATGGGCATACCTGAGATATAGTGTTTAATTCTTTGCGCATTAACCACTCTCAGATTAGTGCCTTCGGCACTTTTGATCTTGATAGCTCCGAAGCGATAAACGTCCTCGGTGATGTATGGTCCTTTCCATTTAGAGAGAAGTTTTCCTGCAAAGACCTGAAATGAGAGTTGTACAATAGAACTTGATCACCTACTTTAAATACCCATTTTTGGATTCTTTTGCCATGCCATCTGTTAACTTTTTTTAAACAACTTGGCATCTTCATATGCTTGTGCCCTCCATTCGTCTAAAGAGCTAATATCAAATACTCTCTTTTCACCGGCAAGTTTGAAATCATAATTAAGTTCTTTAATTGCCAAATAAGACTTATGTTCTAACTCAAGAGGTAAATGACATGCTTTTCCATAGACCATTTTATATGGAGACATACCCATATGATTTTTATAAGCGGTTATATAAGCCCATAATGCATCATCAAGTTTCTTAGACCAATTCTTTCTGGATCTATTAACAGTATTTTGCAAAAGCAACTGTATTTCTCTATTACTTAATTCAACTTGACCGCTACACTGAGGATGATAAGGTGATGTAATTCTATGGTTTACATCATATTTAGCTAGGAATTTACGGAATGCACCATGAATAAAATGTGAACCACCATCGGTCATTAAATATCTAGGACTCCAAACCTCGGGAAAATAACTTCTTTAAGCATTTTAATAGAAGTGTTATGGTCAACACTACTAGTTGGAATAGCTTCTACCCACTTAGTAACGTAATCAACAACACCTAGAATATGTGTATAGCCATTAGAGGAAGGAAAAGGTCCCATATAATCAAAACCCCATACATCAAATGGTTCAATAACAAGTGAATAATTCATAGGCATTTCCTGACATCTACCAATATTACCAATTCTTTGACATTCATCACAAGAGAGGACAAACTTACATGCATCCTTGAAGACAGTAGTCCAATAAAAACCAGACTGTAGTACCTTATGTGTGGTTCTGTCTCCTACATTGTGGCCTCTGTACGCCTCGAAATGACACTTCAGTTGGATTTGTTCCTATTCATGCTTAGATACACAATGTCCAATAACACCATCTACTCGTTCTTTATACAAATGTGGGTCATCCCAAAAGTAATATCTTAAATTGAAGAAGAACTGTTTCTTTTGCTGATATGTGTAACTAGGTGGTATATATTTAGCAATAATGTAATTAGCATAGTCTACATACCAAGGACTATTACGAGAAGCATTAATAACAACTAATTTCTCATCAGGAAAACTATCATCAATAGGCAGTGGGTCATCAAGAACATTTTCCATCCTACTCCTTCCATCCATATATATAGGGCCTAATGTGTTTTGTGAGATTGCCTTTGGCTATTGATAAGATTAATAGTATATGAGTTGTATAATGTGAAAATTATATCATTGGAAACTGCTTTCGTGTACGACTTTCACAGTATGCTTTGTGTAACTTGCATGTCATATATTTTTGCTCTAACATGTGGTCAAATTTAGCCTCAAAAAACGCATTAGGCCCTATATAGATGGATAGAGGGAGTAGACAAGTTATCAGCTACAGAATTATCAGCTCCTTTTCTATCAATAATATGCAAATCAAACTCTTGTAATAATAGAACCCACCTAATTAGTCTAGGTTTAGTATCTTTATTTTCCATAAGATATTTAATAGCAACATGATCAGTGTGAATAGTAACTTTAGAATCAACAATATAAGGTCTGAACTTATCGCATGCAAACACAACTGCTAAAAATACTTTCTCAGTAGTAGCATAATTTCTTTGAGCATTGTCTAGAGTCTTACTAGCATAATGGTTAACATTCAATTTCTTATCAACTCATTGACCTAACACAACACCAATAGCACAATCACTAGCATCACACATAATTTCAAAGGGTAGGTTCCAATCAGGTGGTTGAACAATGGGTGCAGAAATTAAGGCTTTCTTAAGTATTTCAAAGGCTTCTACACAATTATCATAAAAAACAAAAGGAACATCTTTTTGAAGGAGATTAGTTAGCGGCCTAGAAATCTTAGATAAATCTTTAGTGAATCTTCTATAGGAACTAGCATGACCAAGTAAACTTCTTATACCTTTGATATCTTTAGGACATGGCATTTTCTCAGTTGCATCAACTTTAGCTTTATCTACTTCAATACCTCCTTTAGAAATTTTATGCCCAAGGACTACAACTTCATTCACCATAAAGTGGCACTTCTCCCAATTCAAGACAAGATTAGTTTCCTCACATCTCTGGAAAACTCGATCAAGGTTGCTTAAGCAATCATCAAAAGAATTACTGTAAACATAAAATCATCCATGAATACCTCAACAATCTTTTCACAAAAATCATAGAATATAGCATTCATACCTCTTAGAAAGGTAGCAGGTGCATTACATAAACCAAAAGGCATATGTCTATAAGCATAAGACACATAAGGACAAGTAAAAGTAGTTTTCTCTTAATCTTCTTTTGACACAGGTATTTGAGAGAAACCAGAATATCCATCTAAGAAGCAAAGTGTGTATGCTTAGATAATCTTTCTAACATTTGATCAATAAAAGGCAGGTGGTAATGATCTTTTCTAGTGGCTTAAATTACTTTTGTAAAATCAGTTACCATACTATAACCAGTTACAATTCTTCGTGGGATAAGTTCATTTTTATCATTAGGGACAATAGTTATACCTCCTTTCTCAAGAACACAATGAACAGGACTTAACAATCCACTATCAGCTATAGGATATATTAAACCTGCTTCCAGAAGCTTTAATATTTCAGTTCTTACCACATCCTTAATTTTAGGATTCAGACGGTGATACGTCTCCAACATACCTATAATTTTGTATTGTTCCATGTTGTTATATTATCGATCTTGGATGTTTTATATACATTTACTAGCAACTTTATATCATTTTTTGGGACTAACCTATTGACATAGTGCCCAGTGCCAGTTCCAGCTTCTTACTTTGCAGAATATCAATACCAAACGAAGTCCAAATGCCACGAAACTTTTTGGAGATTTTTTCTGGCAAGAAGATACCGAGGAGGCTTCTGGAGGACACGAGGGGACGCTCGTGGGCCCAACTACGCACCAGGGCGTGCTAGGGGCCTCAGGCGCGCCATGGTGGGTAGTGGGGCCAACGGGCACCCCCTTGAGCTACCTCCGCCTCTAGGTGATTAATATAACTTTTATTAACCATAGTTGAAGCTTTAGCATGTTCCTTAATCCTAACAGGGGAAGGAGGTTTCTCAATATAAGCAGTAGGCACAACTAGATCAACATTATAGATAATTGTTTCATTTTTAACTATAACAGTTTCCTCAAGCATTTCTTCAATGGGTGGATGAAACTTAAACCACATCTCCTTAGGGAGATTAACATGAGTATAAAATGATTCACAAGAGGAAGCTACTATCTCAGAGTCAGGTCCATATTTAGTACTAAGCTTATGAAAAGCATCAGTTTACATAAAATATTTAACACAATCAAACTCAAGTTTTATACCTCGCTCTTTACCTTCATCAAATTACCAATCTTCGGTGTTGCATTTAATTCTTTCCAGAAGACCCCATTTGAATTCAATAGTTTTCTTCATAAAGGAACTGGTAAAAGAAGAATCGATCATGGATTGATCATTATGAGAAAGCAGAGCATAAAAGTTTGGGATAATAATTTCCCTTGAGATCTCATGATTGGGGCATGTGTGCATCATGTATTTAAGCCTCCCCCAAGATTGAGCGATACTTTCTCCTTTACGAGCCCAAAAATTATATATATATAATTCCGATCAAGATGAACCAAATACATAGGATAAAATTTCCGGTGAAATTCCAGCTTTAGCCGGTTCCAATCACATGTCCCAATATCATCCAATAGCCTATACCATGCCAATGACTTTCCCTCCAAAGATAAAGGGAATACCTTCTTCTTAACTATATCCTCAGATAAACCTGTAAAGCTTAAACAATCCACAAATTTCATCCGGATAGATTAAGTGCATATCAGGATGTACCATTCCATCTCTTGCATAAGGATTAGCTAGTAGTTTCTCTAACATACCCAGAGGAATCTCATAATAAATATTTTAAGTAGGTTTAGTAGGTTGAGGGGCAACTCTCATTGCTAGGGGATCAATCATTGACCTTTCGATAAGTAAGAGTGTCGAACCCAACGAGGAGTAGAAGGAAATGATAAGCGGTTTTCAGCAAGGTATTATCTGCAAGTACTGAAAGTAGCGGTGATTGCTAGTTTCGTAGCAAAATAGTTCGTAACAAGTAACAAGTCACAATTGTAAACAATGTGCAGAAAGGTGGCCCAATCCTTTTTCTAGCAAAGGAAAAGCCTAAAAGTTCTCTTATATAAAGCAAAGTGCTCCCGAGGACACATGGGAATTGTCACCCAGTCACGTTCATCATGTTTAGTTGATTCACGTTCGCTACTTTGATAATTTGATATGTGGATGGACCGGTGCTTGGGTCTTGTTCTTACTTGAACAAGCAACCCACTTATGATTAACCACTCTCGCAAAAATCCACAACTACGAAAGAAGAATCAAGATAAATCTAACCATAGCATCAGATGTATCTATCCAAATCAGCCCTTTACAGAATAACACATAAACTAGGGTTTAAGCTTCTCTCACTCTAGCAACCCATCATCTACTCATTACTCCACAATGCCTTTCCTTAGGCCTAAATATGGTGAAGTGTCATGTAGTCGGCGTTCACATGACACCACTAAAGGAAGCAACAACATACATATCACCAAAATATCAAACAAATATCAATTTCAAATGATTACTTACAACAAGACTTCTCACATGTCCTTAAGATCAAAAGTAACTACTCACAAATCATATTCATGTACAAAATCAGAGGTGTATTGAGTATGCTTGAGGATCTGAACATTTAATCTTCCACCAAATAAACCAACTAGCATCAACTACAAGATGTAATCAATACTACTACAACGCACATGTACCAATCTGAGGTTTTGGGACAAAGATTGAATACAAGCGATGAACTAGGGTTTGAGATGAGATGGTGTTGGTGAAGATGTTGATGAAAATTAGTCCTCCCATGATGAGAGGATCGTTGGTGATGTCGATGGTTTCAATTTCCCCCTCCTGGAGGGAAGTGTCCCCGGCGAAATCGCTCCGCTAGAGAGTAGTGCTCCTCCCCAGGTTCCACCTCGAGACGGGGGTGCTTTGTCCCGAAAGTATCCTTCTGATTTTTTTTCTACGGAAAATGGCTTCATATAGCAGAAGATGGGCGCCGGAGGCCTGCTAGGGGGCCCACATGCTCGGTAGTCGCGCCCAGGGGGTAGGGCACGCCCCTGAGCTTGTCGCTCCCTGGTGGCCCCCCTCCTAATATTTCTTCCGCCAGTATTTTTTATATATTCCAAAACATTTCTCCATAAATTTTCACGTCATTTGGAGTTGTGCAGAATAGCTACCTCTGTTGAAGCCTTTTCCGGCCCAGAATTCCAGCTGCCGACAGTCTCCCTCTTCATGTGAAACTTCCAAAAGAAGATAGAAAAGGCATGAGAATAGTATCATAAAGTGAAATAATGACCCAAAACATAATAAATAACGGTAGGAAAACATGGTGCAAAATGGACGTATCAATCACTGTCGAGGGACCAACCTCCTCCTCCTCCTTCTCCACCATGTTGTTCCACGACGCCTAGAACTCGTACTCCGCGACGCAGTCATGCGTGATCTCGACCGAGAAATGGAGGGACTCCCGGCTTTGGTGGCACGATGGCGGAGGATACAGCGACATAGATGGCTAGAGAGCAGGGGGAGGAGCACATAGGAGGAGCTGGATATGCGGCGGCGAGGGTTGGTGGTGGGCTGCAGATTTAATGGCGGCAGAGATAACGGTGCCGATAATCATAGAGAGGCAGGGGAGACTAGGGGTGCTGGATCAGTGGTGACGGATTCGGTGGCGAGGCGGACGGATTTGGTGGTGGCAGCGCATGGGTGGGGAAGAGTGTAACGCCCAATATGCGATCCTATCCTAGAGGAACTCGGAGGTCCCACCAAGGATAGAAGCGCATATTGAAGACACTTTGCAATGTGGACATCATTACATCATACCATGTACAACATAGATGGGGATACGTACAAAGGCATGCACTTGCCACATGAATACATCAACACATAGCAAACACCATACAGAAGAGCAACATCCGACTACGGATGAAAACAAACGAAAAACACGAACGACATCCACCCTACTAGCCCATGCTGCCGACCAGGAACCTAATCCTTGATCGAAGAAGAAGAAGAACTCCAAAATAAGCAAGCATCGCTCTCACATGAGATCATCGCATTACATGTACCTGCATTTGTTGTTGTAGTAATCTGTGAGCCACGAGGACTCAACAATCCTATTACCATGTGTATCAAGACTAGCAAAGCTTAATGGGTATGGAATGGATAAGTGGTGAGGTTGCAGCAAGCTCGGTGGTAGTGTCCATGGGCGACAGTGTGGCAGTTCCTTTGCACGGCAGACGAAAGAGAGAGATTAGTGAGGGGGAAAAGAGAAAAGAGAGGATGAGGGGGCACTGGCCAAGGCAGCCGTCGGAGCTGGGGTGGCTGGTGGGAGGAGTTGCTCGGGAGAGCACGAGAGAGAGCGGGCTTGAGGGGCTCCTCCCCTCGAGCATGGAGGCGGCGACGCGGGGTAGGGCGCGGTGGAGCCTAGGGGCGAGCGGGCACACCGCCCGGGCGAGGTGGCGGTGTACGGGCTCGGGTGGGCCGGATCCGGGCTCGCGGGCTCGGCGGCTGGGAAGTGGGAGAAGGTGGCGGCTGTGGAGTGGAGGAGGCTGGCGGTGACGCGAATTTCGAGGAGAGTTAGGATTGGTTTCTACATTAGGCAGCGTAGGCTTGCTTAAATAGGGAATGGGGGCTAGGGTTGGGGTTTGAGGGGTTTTTTGAGTCGTTCGATCTCGAACGGACGGTTCCGGTGAGAGGGGGTAGTGTAGGTGGGCTAGTGGGCTATGTGGAAGACCATGGGCTGAGAAGAGAGGGAAGATGGAAGCCCAACAACATATTTCGGAACACCGAAATTGTCCAACATTTATCCGGCTATAGTGCCGCTATAGGTTTAGTGGTTCGAGCATCAAACAACCTCCGAATGCGATGAAATTCGCCACGCGGTCTACCTACAATATAATCAGACCACACGCCAACTTTCAACCCACTCCTATAATGTTCTATTTCCACTTAGGAAATATTTTTTCCGGAGATGCCACGGGCGCGTGCGAGTGTGGTTGGTCTGGAAATGGTCAATGAAGAGGACAAAGAGAACCGGCAACTACGAATGGATACAAGTTTTGAAAAGAATGACGGCACAGAGTGCTGCTGCAATACGAATTATGCGACGATGAATGCAACAAACAATTGAAACACATGGCAACAACGAAAATAAATGGAAGTCAACTATAGCATTGGTCTCGGGGCGTCACAACACTCCCCCACTAACAGAAGATCTCGTCCCGGGATCTTAGGAACAAAACAGATGAGTAAGACCGGGATGAGAATGAAAGGAGTTGGAAGGAGAAATCTCAAAGAAGACGATTGACTGATGAGAATTCATTCTGACGTCAAGCTCGGAGAGAATTAGTGAATAACCCCGGGAAAATTAGAAGAGCCAGGTAGGATCCTGGGGAAAACCTGTGGGTCATGGGCCCATTGAAAAGAAACACCGTTGAAAGTGATTGATTGAAAGAGAGATGATGCACCAGAACGATTGAAAAGGATATGATACACCGAAAGCTTGACTTGGGTTCACCGAAGAAGAAAACGAAACAGAGAATGACGACTAGAAACTCATGAACATATTCACAAGGAATTCACCAGATGAAACTTGAAACAAAAGGATCAAGAGACTACGCACAAATAAAATGGATACTTAATTTGAGACTTCAGACTCCGTGGGTGGGAAAATAAAAACAACTAGGGATAGGGAAACGACAAACCCTCAAGCTTCTCAACGACGCCCATATGGAATAACTTGAAGATAAGTACACCGGTTGAAGAAAAAGGATTGACATCGCAACGATCGAAAAAAACCGTCATCCTAGAAAAATTTGAAGGAGAAGGAGTAGAATCAAAACACCTATGTCATGATTCCTCTTCATGCTTTCCGATATAAGTAGACTCCAAAAATAGTTTTTCTTCTAGACTCGACAACGGCCATGCTACGATCAATCAAGAGGGCTCCAATGATCGGTCGAGGTTCTGGTACCAACTTGTAACGCCCAATATGCAATCTTATCCTAGAGGAACTCGGAGGTCCCACCAAGGATAGAAGCGCATATTGAAGACACTTTGCAGGGTGGATATCATTACATCATACCATGTACAACACAGATGGGGATACATACAAAGGTATGCACTCGCCACATGAATACATCAATACATAGCAAACACCATACAGAAGAGCAACATCCGACTACATATGAAAACAAATGAAAAACATGAACGACATCCACCCTGCTAGCCCAGGCCGCCGACCAGGAACCTAACCCTCGATCGAAGAAGAAGAACTCCAAAACAAGCAAGCATCGTTCTCACGTCAGATCATCGCATTACATGTATCTGCATCTGTTGTTGTAGTAATCTGTGAGCCACGAGGACTCAGCAATTCCAATACCATGGGTATCAAGACTAGCAAAGCTTAATGGGTATGGAATAGATAAGTGGTGAGGCTGTAGCAAGCACTAAGCATTTGTATGTGGCTAACTTACGAGTACAAGAATAAGAAGAGTAAACTATGCAAAACGGATGTGGACTAGAATGATCAAGAAGTGATCCTGAACTACTTACGAGTCATACATAACCCCACTGTGTTCTCTTCTCGAACTCCCTCGAAAAGAGATGATCACGGTTACGCACGCAATTGGTGTATTTTATTTGAAGTTTAGTGACAAGTTCTCTACAACCGGATATTATAAATTTCCAAGTCGCCACATAACCGTGGGCACGGCTTTCAAAAAGATTTAACCCTGTAGGGGTGCTCCTAGTGGTCCATTATAAAATAGTGGTCCATTATACATTACCACGCGCATCCGATGGAACATCCTCACACCATGGTAACACGATACTTAAGATAAGGAATCCCCGTGGACAAGCCACTCAGCAAAGGTAAAACTAAATTAGTAAGACCTCCTGGCGTGTCGACGATCTTGATAGGAGCCGCACGTATCTCGTTCTCAGGACACAATTGGATGAACACATCGTATAACAACTGAGACCCGACTTGACTTGGGGGAAGCCGCACACGCCTCTGTTTTGGACCAACACTATCGGCACTGACCCACCTATATTATGTGGAATTAAGAATCTTCAGGTAGCGCTAACTCCCCATGCACATTAATTATTTATCAGTAGTATTATGTTGGCAAATTTTAAAACCAAGTTGGGCCTTGCTGGAGGAGTTTTAGCCTAAGTGAATGGTCGGGGGGGCATAATACCCCACATGTGTTAGGAGCGCTCATCAAGGAACATAACACCGGTATGATGGAAACTAGGGTGGCAAGAGTGGAACAAAATACCAGGCAAAAGGCCGAGCCTTCCACTCTTTACCAAGTATATAGATGCATTAATTAAATAAGAGATATTGTGATATCCCATGATATCCATGTCCCAATATGGAACAACCTGCACTACACCTGCAATTAGCAACACCATAAAAGGGGCTGAGCAAGCGGTAACATAGCATAACAACGGTTTGCTGGGATGGTGGAGGTTAGAGGCTTATCATGGCATATTGGGAGGCTGACAAACAAGTGGTAGGTAGCATCAAGACAACTAGCAAATCAAAGATAATAGTGATATCCAAGGTAATGGTCATCTTGCCTGAAATCCCACTAGGAAGAAGACTAAATCCATGAAGTAGATGAACCAATGTAGTCGAACGAATCCCCACAATCGCAATGTAACCGGAACTATCGAGAGGAAGCACAACCGAAAAGAAGCAAAATATATGGGAACAAACAAGCATAATCATGGCATGATGCACAATCAAGTATGATGCATGTCCAATTTAATGAGTCATGGCATGGCAAAGTGCAACAAACAATACTACAAATTAAGTGGAGCTCAATATGCAACGAGTTGCATATTGACGAAACTTTAAGTTTGAATTATTTACTTCACTCCCGTTTATATACATGACAAGATTAAATGTTGGTTAACATGGTAAGAGGTGAAACACAAGTAAACTACCTCTCTAGGCAAGTTTAAATGAGGCCGGAAATAACAAACCACAATTCCGGAAAATCCCCATATGCAATTTTCGAATTTGGTATTGTTCTACCTAAAACACAATTTTAATGTGATTAAACAGCAAAATAAAGTGCACCATGTTAATCCACACATATTTCTAGACAAGTTACATATAAAATTCATTCAATTCGGTGCAACGGTTATTTAGTTATGGAAAAACCGTTTTAACATGTCATTTATGAAAATTAATGCAAAGAACAATTTTTAACATTTTTGACATGGATGAAAGTTGCAAATTATTAATCTACTCAAAATTCTAAGCATTTTACATATATAAGTTGTTTAAATCCGGTGCATAGTTATGGAGTTATGATATGCCTGATGTTTGAG
This sequence comes from Aegilops longissima, assembly GCA_021605205.1. Taxonomy (NCBI): domain Eukaryota; kingdom Viridiplantae; phylum Streptophyta; class Magnoliopsida; order Poales; family Poaceae; genus Aegilops; species Aegilops longissima. The sequence goes on along the minus strand of CM038678.1, from coordinate 322,834,334 downwards.
GTTTTTTCTCTACAAATATATTTCTTGGAATAATTGAGAAAATCGCCAGCCATGAAAAAAACTAATCAGGCCGAATCTGGAATGAATGAGGCTACACAAGCATGAGCGATGGATAATAACAAGCGCACTGAGCGCTAAACATCACTAGCGCTATTGGGCCAAGCCGAACAGCAGATGGAGGTGGATCTCGGGAGAATATCTGGTACTCCCACCCTTAGGGTGCTCCCGGTGCTCCAAACTTGGTAGCATATTTTTAAATGTTCGAAAAATTCTGAAAAAATCCAGCACATAGACACAACATCAATGTATGTTGTCAGAAAATTTAAAATCAAAATTTGAAACGTAGCTTGAGAAACATAAATGACAAATTTGACAGTAAATAGTACACAACGTAAGTTGGGCTTTAGATTTGGCCCATTATCACATTGATGTCAATTTTGTCATTTTTGTATCTGTTGCAATGTTATGAATTTTTATTTGAATTTTTTTGACAACATACATTGATGTTCTGTCAATGTGCTGGGGTTTTTTCAGAATTTTTCAAACATTTAAAAATATGCTACCGAGTTGGAGCACCGGGAGCACCCTAAGGGTGGGAGTACCAGATATTCTCTCGGTGGATCTCACCTTGGGTCCTAGCTAGGCTGGGCGGTGGGGATGGGTTGTAGATGTGGCCCATGCGACGGTGCGAGGACGAGGCCGGGGTCAAGGGAGTCAGGCCGGAGCTGGAATGGTGCGACCCGAATGAGCGATCGAGCGAGGAGGTGGTCGCTGGAGATGGGGCCCGCACGGGCGCCCCTAGCGGTCAACGTGGGGTGCGTCTCGCTCGACAGCGACGAGCACGCCCGCAGTGGAGGCGCTGGCCATGACCGGCGGCGAGGGCAGCTGGGTCCAGGCGGCGCGGAGCGGATCTTGGCCAGATCCAGTCGTCAAGGGAGCTCCCATGACGGACTAACGACACGCGCGGGGCGAAGCAGGAAAAGGAGCCCGCAAGATCGAAGGCAACGACGGAGGGAGTTGAAGCAGGGCTCAGGCGTCGGCGTTCAACGGCGAAGGCGGGGAGCGATGGGAATGGACAGACCCGGGCATCGGGGACCCAGATCCAGTGGCGTCACGCCAAACAGAGGCCGATGGAGGCAGTGGCGAGCTCGGTGGCAACGTCCATGGGCGGCGGCGTGACAGTTCCTATGCATGACAGACGAAAGAGAGAGATTAGCGAGGGGAAAAGAAGAAAAGAGAGGGCGAGGGGGCATTGGCCTGGGCGGCCGTCGGAGCTGGGGTGGCCGACGGGAGGAGTTGCTCGGGAGCGCACGGGAGAGAGCGGGCTCGAGGGGCTCCTCCCTTCGGGCTTGGAGGCGACGGCGCGGGGTCGGGCGCGATGGAGCGCTGGAGCGAGCGGGCAGAACGCTCGGGCAAGGTGGCGGTGTACGTGCTTGAGCAGGCCGGATCTGGGCTCGTGGGCCCGGCGGCTGGGAGGTGGGAGAAGGTGGCGGCTATGGAGTGGAGGAGGCTGGCGGTGACATGGAATTCGAGGAGGGTTAGGGTTGGTTTCCAGATTAGGCAGCGTAGGCTTGCTTAAATAGGGAATGGGGGCTAGGGTTGGGGTTTGAGGGGGTTTTCGAGCCGTTCGATCTTAATCGGACAACTCCGGCGAGCAGGGTAGTGTAGGTGGGCTAGTGGGCTGTGTAGAAGACCATGGGCTGAGAAGAGAGGGAAGATGGCAGCCCGACAACATATTTTGGAACACCGAAATCAACCGACGTTTATCCGGCTATCTGCTATAGGTTAACGGTTCAGGCGTCAAATGACCTCCGAATGCGACGAGATTTGGCAGGCAGTCTACCTACAATATAATAAGACTGCACGCAGACTTTCAACCCATTCCGATAACATTTTATTCCCACTTACAAAATAATGTTTCCGGAGATGCCGCAGGCACGTGCGAGTGTCATTAGTCTAGAAACAATCAACGAAGAGGACGAGGAGAACTGGCAACTACGAACGATGCAAGTTTTGAAAAAAATGACGACACAGAGTGTTGCTGCAATGCGAATGATGCGACAATGAATGCAATAAACAATTGAAACACACGGCGAGGACGAAAATAAATGGAAGGCAACTGGAGCATCGGTCTGGAGGCGTCACAAAGAGGACTCGCACGGGACAGGGCGTCTCGAAGTTCCAGCTATCCGCAACATGCGGGTCACATTCATTTTGTGTATGTCCAGCGACTGCGTGAACCATTTCTTTTGAGAAACACCTGTAACTCTATTCATACTCATAACAATTACACGTACAATGATTTGGACCTAAGATCCAAGAAAACAATCACGCCTCGTACAAATTAAATCATATGACGAAGAAACAATGAAATCTCTTGAAAACACCTTCTTGGTATCAATCTCTGCTCGAAGAAATAGTCCAAAGACTTCAGTAAAGAGGTGTTGATTTTCACGAAAGCCCAGAAATAAGGTCATAAAAATAGGACTAGGCGTTTTGGCTCCGGGCTCTTCTGAGCCCGGAAGTGAATATTTGATATGGACATGACTATTGCGGATGTGACCCAAAGTATTTCAAGAATATATATTTTCCAGGTGATTTCAAATAATAATAATTTATATAATTTTGTTATTCAAGAAGAAAGTGCAACACTTTGTTTTATTATATGCAGAATCATCCAAAAAATTTTCAAGGCACGTGTGAAGATGAAGTATATGCAACCATTGACAGATCCTAGAAGAAAATCACACTTTTCACCCCCAACGCCATGTCACATGCACGTGGGCCAAAGGAACTTCCTTTTACTCAATGGTTCAAGATCAGCCACGTGGGCCCTATGATTTGAAGCGTACAAGGCCTGGAACTCTGCCCACGTAACAACGCATTTCGGTTGTCGATCGTTCACCGACGCATCGGCCGCATCGATCGTTAATAAATAGTCGTCATCTATTAGGTTTAGACTCGGGTTTTGTTTAGAGAAGTTTAGCTATTGCTACTTTTATTTGTCTTCGCTCGTAGCGGCTAGTGCGACCGTCAAGAGATCCTATCAGATCCTCATCTTGTGAGATTATTCCATCTAGCATATTCGCAATTTTAGATTCCTTGGCTATTATTTTCTTGCATGTTCTTCAATTTGTGTGCAGGAAAAATCCTTCATGTATAGGTCAATCGCGCCGTTGGCTCGGTTGATAACGCCGTGGAGTTGGTTCAGCGATTGCCATGGATATCAGTCGTGTACGGTTCTCCCTGTACGGTTGGTAGCCGGATCATGAGGGTCAAGTCCCACCCAAAATCGTAGTTATCTCTCTCTCTCTCTCTCTCTCTCTCTCTCTCTCTCTCTCTCATCGAAAGATCGGGCTCCAGTTCACATCAAGTGGTATCAGTTTTCACGTTCATCGGTGAGAGATTTACAGTATTATTAGATTAGATCGTTTTCAATCCTTCCATCCACAGAAAAGCCAAAAAAATAGATTAGTCCATCCGCTGCACCTATCTTTTTTAGCCGTTAGCAATTTGCATCTGGTATTTGCTTTGTTGAATTTTTGGTTGCATTCATCTAATACTACTGCTGGTCTAGATTAGTTCAAAAGAAAATTATCTACTAGATTGAACTTTGTTTTTGTCCACCATATTTTCCGCCACAAGTTCGTTCGTGATCTGGAAAGATATAAAAAGAGACGAATCTTCCTGTGTTCAGATACGCGCACCGGGTAACTCATCTGCCAAGTTTACGTGTTCATTTTATTTTATTCCCCATGTAGTCTGCCGCTTTTCATCTATGTTCAGTTCCGCACCCGCACCTGTACCCCATGTCCCATCCATCATTATTTCTTTGGTAGCACCATCAAACATCCATCATTACTTGTTTAGTGTCACGTACTACATCATCCTAAGCTCCTAGTAGCTCTCGACTTGGTAATATTTTTCTTCGGTTCTCATCCGCGTGTTTATATTTGTCTGGTAATAGCCTAGTGAAAAGGAAAGGAGAAAAAATAGAGAGAAAAAAAGAGAAAAGAAAAAAAAGGTGAAGAAACAAAAAAACATAGAAGAAAAAGTAAGAAAAAAAGTTCAGGCTGGTTAGTGAAAGAAATATGCCCTAGAGGCAATAATAAAGTTATTATTTATTTCCTCATATCATGATAAATGTTTATTATTCATGCTATAATTGTATTAACCGGAAACATAATACATGTGTGAATACATAGACAAACATAGTGTCACTAGTATGCCTCTACTTGACTAGCTCGTTGATCAAAGATGGTTGAGTTTCCTAGCCGTGGACATGAGTTGTCATTTGATTGACGGGATCACATCATTAGGAGAATGATGTGATTGACTTGACCCATTTTGTTAGCTTAGCATTTGATCGTTTAGTTTACTGATATTGCTTTCTCCATGACTTATACACATTCCTATGACTATGAGGTTATGCAACTCCCGAATACCGGAGGAACACTTTGTGTGCTACCAAACATCACAACGTAACTGGGTGATTATGAAGGTGCTCTACAGGTGTCTCTGATGGTATTCATAGAGTTGGCATAGATCAAGATTAGGATTTTTCACTCCAATTGTCGGAGAGGTATCTCTGGACCCTCTCGGTAATGCACATCACTATAAGCCTTGCAAGCAATGTGATTAATGAGTTAGTTGCGGGATGATTCATTACGGAACGAGTAAAGAGACTTGGCGATAACGAGATTGAGCTAGGTGTTGAGATACCGACGATCGAATCTCGGGCAAGTAACATACCGATGACAAAGGGAACAACGTATGTTGTTATGCGGTTTGACCGATAAAGATCTTCGTAGAATATGTAGGAACCAATATGAGCATCCAGGTTCCCTATTGGTTATTGATCGAAGACATGTCTCGGTCATGTCTACATAGTTCTCGAACCCGTAGGGTCCGCACGCTTAAAGTTCTGTGACGATCGGTATTATGAGATTTTGTGTTTTGATGTACCGAAGGTAGTTCGGAGTCCCGGATATGCTCACGGACATGACGAGGAGTCTCGAAATGGTCGAGACGTAAAGATCGATATATTGGACGACTATTTTTGGACACCTAAAGTGTTTTGGGAGGTTTCGGACATATACCGGAGTACCGGGGGGTTACCGGAACCCCCCCCCCCCCCCGGGAGTGTAATGGGCCTATTGGGCCTTAGTGAGAAGAGGAGGGGCGGCCAGGGCAGGTCCCGCGCCCCCTCCCCCTCTAGTCCGAATTGGACAAGGAGGGGGGCGGCGCCCCCCTTTCCTTCCTCCTCTATCCTTCCCTTCCCCCTTCTCCTACTCCTACTAGGAAAGAAGGGGTCCTACTCCCGGTGGGAGTAGGACTCCCCCCTTGGCGCGCCCTCCTCCTTGGTCGGCCGCCTACCCCCTTGCTCCTTTATATACGGGGGCAGGGAGGCACTCCAAGTGAAGGAAATATGCCCTAGAGGCAATAATAAAGTTATTATTTATTTCCTTATTTCATGATAAATGTTTATTATTCATGCTAAAATTGTATTGACCGGAAACATAATACATGTGTGAATACATAGGCAAACATAGTGTCACTAGTATTCCTCTACTTGACTAGCTCGTTAATCAAAGATGGTTAAGTTTCCTAACCATAGACATGAGTTGTCATTTGATTAACGGGATCACATCATTAGGATAATGATGTGATTGACTTGACCCATTCCGTTAGCTTAGCACTTGATCGTTTAGTATGTTGCTATTGCTTGCTTCATGACTTATACATGTTCCCATGACTATGAGATTATGCAACTCCCGTTTACCGAGGAACACTTGTGTGCTACCAAACGTCACAACGTACCTGGGTGATTATAAAGGTACTCTACAGGTGTCTCTGAAGGTACTTGTTGGGTTGGCGTATTTCGAGATTAGGATTTGTCACTCCGATTGTTGGAGAGGTATCTCTGGGCCCTCTCGGTAATGCACATCACTATAAGCCTTGCAAGCAATGTGACTAATGAGTTAGTTGCGGGATGATGCATTATGGAACGAGTAAAGAGACTTGCCGGTAACGAGATTGAACTAGGTATTGAGATACCGACGATCGAATCTCGGGCAAGTAACATACCGATGACAAAGGGAACACCGTATGTTGTTATGCGGTTTGACCGATAAAGATATTCCTAGAATATGTGGGAGCCAATATGAGCATCCAAGTTCCGCTATTGGTTATTGACCGGAGACGTGTCTCGGTCATGTCTACATTGTTCTCGAACCCGTAGGGTCCGCACGCTTAACATTCGGTGATGATTTGTATTATGAGTTTATGTGATTTGATGTACCGAAGGTAGTTCGGAGTCCCGAATGAGATCGGGGACATGACGAGGAGTGTCAAAATGGTCGACGTATAGATCGATATATTGGACGACTATATTCGGACATCGGAAAGGTTCCGAGTGGTTCGGGTATTTTTCGAAGTACCGGGGAGTTACGGGAATACGGGGGAGGAAGTATATGGGCTTTATTGGGCTTTAGGGGAGAGAGAGAGAGGCAGGCCGCGCACCCCCACAATGACTAGTCCGAATTGGACTAGGGGAAGGGGCGACGGCCCCTCCTTCCTTCTCTTCCCTCTTCCCCTTCCTTGTCTCCTACTCCTACTACTTGAAGGAGGAATCCTACTCCCGTGGGAGTAGGACTCCTCCGTATGCCGCCATAGGGGCGCCCCTCCCCTCTTCCACTCCTTTATATACGTGGCCAGGGGGCACCCCATAGACACAAGTTGATCTGTTGATCTCTCCCAGCCGTGTGCGGTGCCCCCTTCCACCATAATCCACCTTGGTCATATCGTAGCGGTGCTTAGGCGAAGCCCTGCGTCGGTAGCATCATCATCACTGTCATCACGCCGTCGTGCTGACGGAACTCTCCCTCGAAGCTCTGCTAGATCGGAGTACGCGGGACGTCATCGAGATGAACGTGTGCTGAACTCGGAGGTGCCGTGCGTTCGGTACTTGGATCGGTCGGATCGTGAAGACGTACGACTACATCAACCGCGTTGTTCGCTTCCGCTTTCGATCTGCAAGGGTACGTGGACACACACTCTCCCCTCTCGTTGCTATGCATCACCATGATCCTGTGTGTGCGTAGGAATATTTTTGAAATTACTAAGTTCCCCAACAGTGGCATCAGAGCCTGGTTTTATGCGTAGATGTTATATGCACGAGTAGAACACAAGTGAGTTGTAGGCGATACAAGTCATATTGCTTACCAGCATGTCATACTTTGGTTCAGCGGTATTATTGGATGAAGCGGCCTGGACTGACATTACACTTACGCTTACGCGAGATTGGTTCTACCGACGTGCTTTGCACACAGGTGGCTGGCGGGTGTCAGTTTCTCCAACTTTAGTTGAACCGAGTGTGGCTACGCCCGGTCCTTGAGAAGGTGAACTATCGTTGTGGTTTTGATGCGTAGGTAAGAACAGTTCTTGGTCAGCCCGTAGCAGCCACGTAAAACTTGCCACAACAAAGTAGAGGACGTCTAACTTGTTTTTGCAGGACATGTTGTGATGTGATATGGTCAAGGCATGATGCTATATTTCATTGTATGAGATGATCATGTTTTGTAACTGAGTTATCGGCAACTGGCAGGAGCCATATGGTTGTCGCTTTATTGTATGCAATGCAATCGCCCTGTAATGCTTTACTTTATCACTAAGCGGTAGCGATAGTCGTAAAAGCATAAGTTGGCGAGATGACAACGATGCTATGATGGAGATCAAAGTGTCGCGCCGATGACGATGGTGATCATGACGGTGCTTCGGAGATGGAGATCACAAGCACAAGATGATGATGGCCATATCATATCACTTATATTGATTGCATGTGATGTTTATCTTTTATGCATCTTATCTTGCTTAGATCGACAGTAGCATTATAAGATGGTCTCTCACTAAATTTCAAGGTATAAGTGTTCTCCCTGAGTATGCACCGTTGCGAAAGTTCTTCGTGCTGAGACATCACGTGATGATCGGGTGTGATAGGCTCTACATTCAAATACAATGGGTGCAAAACAGTTGCACACGCGGAATACTCAGGTTAAACATGACGAGCCTAGCATATGCAGATATGGCCTCGGAACACTGAGACCGAAAGGTCGATCATGAATCATATAGTAGATATGATCAACATAGTGATGTTCACCATTGAAACTACTCCATCTCACGTGATGATCGGACATGGTTTAGTTGATATGGATCACGTGATCACTTAGAGGATTAGAGGGATGTCTATCTAAGTGGGAGTTCTTAAGTAATATGATTAATTGAACTTTAATTTATCATGAACTTAGTCTTGGTAGTATTAGCATATCTATGTTGTAGATCAATAGCTCGCGTTTAGCTCCCTGTTTTATTTTTGATATGTTCCTTGAGAAAACTAGGTTGAAAGATGTTAGTAGCAATGATGCGGATTGGATCCGTGATCTGAGGATTATCCTCATTGCTGCACAGAAGAATTATGTCCTTGATGCACCGCTAGGTGACGGACCTATTGCAGGAGCATATGCAGACATTATGAACGTTTGGCAAAGCTCGGTATGATGACTACTTGATAGTTTAGTGCACCATGCTTTACAGCTTAGAACCGGGACTTCAAAAATGTTTTGAACACCACAGAGCATATAAGATGTTCCAAGAGTTGAAATTGCTATTTCATACTCATGCCCATGTCAAGAGGTATGAGACCTCTGACAGTACTTTGCCTACAAGATGGAGGAGAATAGCTCAACCAGTGAGCATGTGCTTAGACTGTCTGGGTACTACAATTGCTTGAATCAAGTGGGAGTTAATCTTTCAGATAAGATAGTAATTGACAAAAGTTCTCTTGTCACTATCACCAAGTTACTAGAACTTCGTGATGAACTATAATATGCAAGGGATGACGAAAACAATTCCTAAGCTCTTCGTGATGCTAAAATCGGCGAAGGTAGAAATCAAGAAAAGCATCAAGTGTTGATAGTTGACAAGACCACTAGTTTCAAGAAAAAGGGCAAAGGGAAGAAGGGGAATTTCAAGAAGAACGTCAAGCAAGTTGCTTCTCAAGTGAAAAAACCCAACTCTGGACCTAAGCCTGAGACTAAGTGCTTCTACTGCAAAAGGACTGGTCACTGGAAGCGGGACTTCCCCAAGTATTTGGCAGATAAGAAGGATGGCAAAGTGAACAAAGGTATATTTGATATACATGTTATTGATGTGTACTTTACTAGTGTTTATAGCAACCCCTCAGTACTTGATACTAGTTCAGTTGCTAAGATTAGTAACTCGAAACGGGAGTTGCAGAATGAACAGAGACTAGTTAAGGGTGAAGTGACGATGTGTGTTGGAAGTAGTTCCAAGAATGATATGATCATCATCGCACACTCCCTATACTTTCGGGATTAGTGTTGAACCTAAATAAATGTTATTTGGTGTTTGCGTTGAGCAAGAATATGATTTGATCATGTTTATTGCAATACGGTTATTCATTTAAGATAGAGAATAATTGTTATTTTGTTTACATGAATAAAACCTTCTATGGTTATACACCCAATAAAAATGGTTTGTTGGATCTCGATCGTAGTGATACACATATTCATAATATTGAAGCCAAAAGATGCAAAGTTAATAATGATAGTGCAACTTATTTGTGGCACTGCCGTTTAGGTCATATTGGTGTAAAGCGCATGAAGAAACTCCATGTTGGTGGGATTTTGGAATCACTTGATGCTTGCGAACCATGCCTTATGGGCAAGATGACTAAGACTTTGTTCTCTGGAACAATGGAGCGAGCAACTGACTTATTGGAAATAATACATACTGATGTATGCGATACGATGAGTGTTGAGGCTCGCGGCGGGTATCGTTATTTTCTGACCTTCACAGATGATTTGAGCATATATGGATATATCTTCTTGATGAAACATAAGTCTGAAACATTTGAAAAGTTCATATAATTTCAGAGTGAAGTGGAAAATTATTGTAACAAGAAAATAAAGTTTCTACGATCTGATCGTGGAGGAGAATATTTGAGTTACGAGTTTGGTCTTAATTTGAAACAATGTGCAATAGTTTCACAACTCACGCCACCTGGAACACCACAGCGTAATGGTGTGTCCAAACATCATAACTGTACTTTATTAGATATGGTGCAATATATGATGTCTCTTACCGATTTACCACTATCGTTTTGGGGTTATGCATTAGAGACAACTGCATTCACAATAAATAGGGCACCATCTAAATCCGTTGAGATGATATGAACTATGGTTTAGCGAGAAACCAAAGTTGTTGTTTCTTAAAGTTTGGGGTTGCGATGCTTATGTGAAAAAGTTTCATCCTGATAAGCTCAAAACCCAAATCGAAGAAATGTGTCTTCATAGGATACCCAAAGGAGACAGTTGGGCACACCTTCTATCACAGATCCGAAGGCAAGATATTTGTTGCTAAGAATGAATCCTTTCTAGAGAAGGAGTTTCTCTCGAAATAAGTGAGTGGGAGGAAAGTAGAACTTGATGAGGTAACTGTACCTGCTCCCTTATTGGAAAATAGTTCATCACAGAAATATGTCCCTGTGACTACTACACCAACTAGTGAGGAAGCTAATGATGATGATCATGTAACTTCAGATCAAGTTACTACCAAACCTTGTAGGTAAACCAGAGTGAGATCCGCACCAGAGTGGTACGGTAATCCTATTCTGGAGGTCATGTTACTTGACCATGACGAACCTACAAACTATGAGGAAGCGATGATGAGCCCAGATTCCGCAAAATGGCTTGAGGCCATGAAATCTGAGATGGGATCCATGTATGAGAACAAAGTGTGGACTTTGGTTAAGTTGCCTGATGATTGGCAAGCCATAGAAAATAAATGGATCTTCAAGAGGAAGACAGACGCTGATAGTAGTGTTACTATCTACAAAGCTAGACTTGTCGAAAAAAAGGTTTTGACAAAGTTCAAGGTGTTGACTACGATGAAATTTTCTCACTCATAGCGATGCTTAAGTCTGTCTGAATCATATTAGTAAATTGCCACATTTTATGAAATCTGGCAAATGGATGTCAAAACTACATTCCTTAATGGATTTCTTAAAGAAGAGTTGTATATGATGCAACCAGAAGGTTTTGTCGATCCTAAAGGTGCTAACAAAATGTGCAAGCTCCAAATGATCCATCTATGGACTGGTGCAAGCATCTCGGAGTTGAATATACGCTTTGATGAGTTGATCAAAGATATAGTTTTATGAGACTTGCGGTGAAGCCTGTATTTACAAGAAAGTGAGTGGGAGCACTACAACATTTCGATAAATATATGTGAATGACATATTGTTGATCGGAAATAATGTAGAATTTTCTGGAAAGCATAAAGGAGTATATGAAAGGAGTTTTTCAAAGAAAGACCTCGGTGAAGCTGCTTACATATTGAGCATCAAGATCTATAGAGATAAATCAAGATGCTTGATAAGTTTTTTCAAAGAGTACATACCTTGACAAGATTTTGAAATAGTTCAAAATGGAACAGTCAAAGAAAGAGTTCTTGCCTGTGTTACAATGTGTGAAATTGAGTAAGACTCAAAGCCCGACCACGGCAGAAGATAGAAAGAGAATGAAAGTCATTCCCTATGCCTCAGCCATAGGTTCTATAAAGTATGCCATGCTATATACCAGATCTATTGTATACCCTACCACTGAGTTTGGCAAGGGAGTACAATAGTGATCTAGGAGTAGATCACTGGACAGTGGTCAAATTTATCCTTAGTGGAATAAGGATATGTTTCTCGATTATGGAAGTGACAAAAGGTTCGTCGTAAAGGGTTACGTCGATGCAAATTTTGACACTGATCCAGATGACTCTAAGTCTCAATCTGGATACATATTGAAAGTAGGAGCTATTAGCTAGAGTAGCTCCGTGCAGATCATTGTAGACATAGAAATTTGCAAAATACTTACGGACCTAAATGTGACAGACCCATTGACTAAAATTATCTCACAAGCAAAACATGATCACACCTTATTACTCTTTGGGTGTTAATCACATAGCAATGTGAACTAGATTACTGACTCTAGTAAACCCTTTGGGTGTTGGTCGCATATCGATGTGAACTATGGGTGTTAACCACATAAAGATGTGAACTATTGATGTTAAATCACATGGCGATGTGAACTAGATTATTGACTCTAGTGCAAGTGGGAGACTGAAGGAAATATGCCCTAGAGGCAATAATAAAGTTATTATTTATTTCCTTATTTCATGATAAATGTTTATTATTCATTCTAGAATTGTATTAACCGAAAACATAATATATGTGTGAATACATAGACAAACATAGTGTCACTAGTATGCCTGTACTTAACTAGCTCGTTAATCAAAGATGGTTAAGTTTCCTAACTATAGACATGATTTGTCATTTGATTAACGGGATCACATCATTAGGAGAATGATGTGATTGACTTGACCCATTCCGTTAGCTTAGCACTTGATCGTTTAGTATGTTGCTATTGCTTTCTTCATGACTTATACATGTTCCTATGACTATGATATTATGCAACTCCCGTTTATCGAAGCAACACTTTGTGTGATACCAAACGTCACAACGTAACTGGGTGATTATAAAGGTACTCTACAGGTGTCTCCGAAGGTCCTTGTTGGGTTGGCGTATTTCGAGATTAGGATTTGTCACTCTGATTGTCAGAGAGGTATCTCTGGGCCCTCTCGGTAATGCTAATGAGTTAGTTGCTGGATGATGCATTACGGAACGAGTAAAGAGACTTGCCGGTAACGAGATTGAACTAGGTATTGAGATACCGACGATCGAATCTCGGGCAAGTAACATACCGATGACAAAGGGAACAACGTATGTTGTTATGCGGTTTGACCGATAAAGATCTTCGTAGAATATGTGGGAGCCAATATGAGCATCCAGGTTCCGCTATTGGTTATTGACCGGAGACGTGTCTCGGTCATGTCTACATAGTTCTCGAACCCGTAGGGTCCGCATGCTTAACGTTCGGTGATGATTTGTATTATGAGTTTATGTGATTTGATGTACCGAAGGTAGTTCGGATTCCCGGATGAGATCGGGGACATGACGAGGAGTCTCGAAATGGTCGAGACGTAAAGATCGATATATTGGACGACTATATTCGGACATCGGAAAGGTTCCGAGTGGTTCGGGTATTTTTCGGAGTACCGGGGACTTACAGGAATACGGGGAAAGAAGTATATGGGCCTTATTGGGCTTTAGGGGAGAGAGAGAGGCAGCCCCCCCCCCCAATGACTAGTCCGAATTGGACTAGGGGGAGGGGCGGCGGCCCCTCCTTCCTTCTCTTCCCTCTTCCCCTTCCTTGTCTCCTACTCCTACTACTTGGAAGGGGAGGAATCCTACTCCCGATGGGAGTACGACTACTCCAGGGCGCACCATAGGGGTCGGCCCTCTCCCCCTCCTCCAGTCCTTTATATACGTGGCCAGGGGGCACCCCATAGACACAGGTTGATCTGTTGATCTCTCCCAGCCGTGTGCGGTGCCCCCTTCCACCATAATCCACCTTGGTCATATCGTAGTGGTGCTTAGGCGAAGCCCTCGTCGGTAACATCATCATCACCGTCATCACGCCGTCGTGCTGATGGAACTCTCCCTCGAAGCTGTGCTGGATCGTAGTTCGCGGGACGTCATCGAGCTGAGCGTGTGCTGAACTCGGAGGTGTCGTGCGTTCGGTACTTGGATCGGTCGGATCGTGAAGACGTACGACTACATCAACCTCGTTGTTCTAACGCTTCCGCTTTCGGTCTACGAGGGTACGTGGACACAGTCTCCCCTCTTGTTGCTATGCATCACCATGATCTTGTGTGTGCGTAGAAATTTTTTTGAAATTACTACGTTCCCCAACACCAAGACACAACAATTGATCATTGATCTCTTAGCCGTGTGCGGTGCCGCCCTCCACCATTATCCACCTCGGTCATATCGTAGTGGTGCTTAGGCGAAGCCCTGCATTGGTAACTTCATCAACACCGTCACCACGCTGTCGTGATGACAAAGCTCTTCCCGAAAGCTCTACTGGATCGTGAGTTCGCGGGACGTCACCGAGCTGAACGTGTGCTGAACGCGGAGGTGCCGTCCGTTCGGTACTGAGGATCGGTCGATCGTGAAGACGTACGACTACATCAACCGCGTTGTCATAACGCTTCCGCTTACGGTCTATGAGGGTACGTAGATGACACTCTCCCCTCTCGTTGTTATGCATCACCATGATCTTGCGTGTGCGTAGAAATTTTTTGAAATTACTACGTTCCCCAACAGTTAGCATCTTTTGGAATATCTCTTACTGTCTAGAACCTTTGCTTTGTTCATATACGTGATATCTGTTGTACATTTTTCTGCTCTCGGCTGCCATACAGTGCCATTTATATCTCACTTACATCTAGCTACTTAGAGCTATCATATTTTCACCAGCTTCCGCTCATTTGATTCAGTATGTGGGCTTAGATTGTTTTATCTCTTACTAGTTGACTGCCAACACTAGTTAGGAGTTTGAGAAATTATTCAACTTGCATTGCTTTTTGCTAAATTGTGCCACTGATATTGTGAATTGAGAAGCCTTTGCCAAGCTACACTTTTTCTACCAATAAGTACAGGTTCCAGCTCTACTGATTCCTAGTTATCGCTCCATCCAATCTTCATCGGTAGTTTTAAGCCAACACCAATGCGTAGATCACCACATGTTGCATTGGTAAGAACAAGTAAGAATTTGATACTAAGTTTGAGTGTGAGCGAATTTTGTCCACCACATCCTGTTAGTTGATAGGGATTATACATTGAGTTTTTTCTCTCTCACTAACAATGGCACAGATCAACCCACACTTGAGGGCCTCGCCGCGGATGTGAAAGTCACCAGCGAGCGTCTCAACCGGTGCTCGGACTGCGGCCGAAGAGAGACTCAAGGCTATAGAGGATGCACAGGGTGCTGCGAACACACAGCTAAAGGACATCTTGTCACATCTGGACGAGTTGCGGACTGCACCCCCCGTCAACAACAACGTTGATCCTCGCAACTCCACAGGTGGTGCCGCTATTTCGTGAGCTCGGCGTGTGCCCATGGGTCATCCACAACACCCAGCTACTGCCGCTAATGCCGCGACCATAAACCAGCACCAACGCATTTCTCCTCGTGTCTACAATGAATATGGGGATAACTACGTGGATTATTCCGGTGACACCGAGGACGACCAAGCGGTTGACCACCATAATGATCGTGCTCATCAACAACTGCATTTCAACCGTCAAGGTATGGCACGAGGTCCGCCCAGGTATGACGTTCGAGATTATGACCACTCTAGTGCTAAAATTAAATTTATTATGCCTGCTTTCAATGGTAAATATAATCCAGATGTTTATCTTGATTGGGAACTTTCAGTTGAACAAAAAGTTGCATGTCATGATATTCCTGAGAACCAGAGAGTTAGGGTAGCCACTAGTGAATTTACAAACTTTGCTTCCATGTGGTGGACTGAATATTGTCGTATTAATGCAAATAATATACCTACTACTTGGGATGCTTTAAAACGAGCTATGCGACAGCGTTATGTTCCTTCATATTATGCTTGTATAAACTAAATGAACTGCAACGTTTAAAACAAGGTAGCAATTCTGTAGAGGATTATTATCAAGAATTGTAAACTGGCTTAGTGCGATGTGCCTTAGTTGAAACCGAAGATGCTATGATGGCTAGATTTTTAGGTGGTTTGAATCATGATATTTAGGATATATTGGACTATAAGGAGTACAATTCTATTACTCGTTTGTTTCATTTTGCTTGTAAAGCCGAAAGGGAAGTACATGGACGACACAACAAGGGACGAGGTAACTTTTCTGCAAGTCGTCACTCCTCATGAACACACTCTCCAACTGTCCCAACCACTACCGAGGCAACACCACATGTCTCGAACAATCATGCACTCCCAACAAGTTCAAAATCAGCTCCACAATCCTCCGCAACATTGAAAGTAATTTCTCTAGCACCCACCACTTCATCTGGACACACAAGGGACATCAAGTGTCATATATGCAAAGGTGGCGGACACTTGATGAAGGACTGCCCAAATAAACGGACATTCATTGTGCGGGAAGATAGTGAGTACTCCTCTGCTAGTGATTTGGATGAAGAGACACATGCTATGCTTGCCACTAATAATGCAGGTGACACTAAGGAGCAAGACATGGAGGAGATACATGTTAATGCTGAGATGGCAGATAAATACCCAAGTCTTGTAACCATGCGAGTACTTAGTGCCCAGGTGGGGAATGCTGAGATGCATCAACGCAATAATATTTTTCAAACGAAGTTTGTTGTCAAAGGGCATTCCATTCGTGTAACCATTGATGGTGAAAGCTGCAATAATTTGGCAAGTATAGAGATGGTAGAGAAGCTTTGCCTTGCCACTACGAGACACCCCATCCATATTGCATCCAATGGTTCAATGACTGTGGTAAGTTGACGGTAACGCATCGTGTCAGAGTTCATTTTACACTTGGTTTGTATCATGATTATGTTGATTGTGATGCTGTTGAAGGAAATATGCCCTAGAGGCAATAATAAAGTTGTTATTTATATTTCCTTATATCATGATAAATGTTTATTATTCATGCTAAAATTGTATTAACCGGAAACTTAGTACATGTGTGAATACATAGACAAACAGAGTGTCACTAGTATGCCTCTACTTGACTAGCTCGTTGAATCAAAGATGGTTAAGTTTCCTAGCCATAGACATGAGTTGTCATTTGATTAATGGGATCACATCATTAGAGAATGATGTGATTGACTTGACCCATTCCGTTAGCTTAGCACTTGATCGTTTAGTT
The DNA here is from genome assembly GCA_021605205.1 of Aegilops longissima. Taxonomy (NCBI): domain Eukaryota; kingdom Viridiplantae; phylum Streptophyta; class Magnoliopsida; order Poales; family Poaceae; genus Aegilops; species Aegilops longissima. The sequence goes on along the minus strand of CM038678.1, from coordinate 322,817,479 downwards.
TGTTGCTATTGCTTTCTTCATGACTTATACATGTTCCTATGACTATGAGATTATGCAACTCCAGATACCGGAGGAACACTTAGTGTGCTATCAAACGTCACAACGAATCGGGTGATTATAAAGATGCTCTCTGGTGTCTCCGATGGTGTTTGTTGAGTTGGCATAGATCGAGATTAGGATTTGTCACTCCGTGTTTCGGAGAGGTATCTCTGGGCCCTCTCGGTAATGCACATCACTATAAGCCTTGCAAGCAATGTGACTAATGAGTTAGTTGCGGGATGATGCATTACGGAACGAGTAAACAGACTTGCAGGTAACGAGATTGAACTAGGTATTGAGATACCGACGATCGAATCTCGGGCAAGTAACATACCGATGACAAAGGGAACAAAGTATGTTGTTATGCGGTTTGACCGATAAAGATCTTCGTAGAATATGTAGGAACCAATATGAGCATCCAGGTTCCGCTATTGGTTATTGACCGAAGATGAGTCTCGGTTATGTCTACATAGTTCTCAAACCCGTAGGGTCCACACGCTTAACGTTCGATGACGATCGGTATTATGAATTTATGTGTTTTGATGTACTGAAGGTTGTTCGGAGTCCCGGATGTGATCACGGACATGACGAGGAGTCTCGAAGTGGTTGAGACATAATGATTGATATATTGGACGACTATTTTTGGACTTCGGAATGGTTCCGGGTGCGTTCGGGCAATTACCGAAGTACCGGGGGGGTTACCGGAACCCCCCGGGGAGTCTAATGGGCCATATGGGCCTTAGTGGAGAGAGAGAGGGGCAGCCAGGGCAGGCCGCGTGCCCCCTCCCCCTTGGGTCCGAATTGGACTAGGGAAGGGGGGCGGCGCCCCCCTTTCCTTCTCCCTCTCTCCTCCTTCCTTCCTCTCCTACTCCAACTAGGGAAGGGGGGAATCCTACTCGCGGTGGGAGTAGGACTCCCCTTGGGGCATGCCATGAGAGGATCGACCGTCCCCTTCCTCCACTCCTTTATATACGGGGGAGGGGGGCACCCCATAGAGACACTAGTTGACAGTTGTCTTAGCCGTGTGCGGTGCCCCCTCCACAGATTCCACCTCGGTCATATCGTTGTAGTGCTTAGGCGAAGCCTTGCGTCGGTAACTTCATCATCATCGTCATCACGCCGTCGTGCTGGCGAAGCTCTCCCTCGACACTCAGCTGGATCGAGAGTTCGTGGGATGTCACCGAGCCGAACGTGTGCAGATCGCGGAGGTGCCATACTTTCGGTACTAGGATCGGTCGGATCGTGAAGACGTACGACTACATCAACCGCATTGTCATAACGCTTCCGCTTTCGGTCTACGAGGGTACGTGGACAACACTCTCCCCTCTCGTTGCTATGCATCACCTAGATAGATCTTGCATGTGCGTAGGAATTTTTTTGAAATTATTGCGGTCCCCAACAGTGGCGTCCGGGCCAGGTCTATGCGTAGATGTTATATGCACGAGTAGAACACAAAGAGTTGTGGGCGATAATAGTCATACTGCTTACCAGCATGTCATACTTTGATTCGGCAGTATTGTTGGATGAAGCGGCCCGGACCGACATTACGCGTACGCTTATGCAAGACTGGTTCTACCGACGTGCTTTGCACACAGGTGGCTGGCGGGTGTCATTTTCTTCAACTTTAGTTGAATCGAGTGTGACTACGCCCAGTCCTTGTTGAAGGTTAACACAGCACACTTGACGAAAAATCATTGTCGTTTTGATGTGTAGGTAAGAACGGTTCTTGCTCAGCCCGTAGCAGCCACGTAGAACTTGCAACAACAAAGTAGAGGACTTCTAACTTGTTTTTGCATGGCATGTTGTGATGTGATGTGGTCAAGACATGATGCTAAATTTTATTGTCTGAGATGATCATGTTTTGTAACACAGTTATCGGCAACTGGCAGGATCCATATGGTTGTCGCTTTATTGTATGAAATACAATCGCCATGTAATTGCTTTACTTTATCACTAAGCGGTAGCGACAGTCGTAGAAGCAATAGTTGGCAAGACAACAACGATGCTACGATAGAGTTCAAGGTGTCGCGCCGGTGACGATGGTGATCATGACGGTGCTTTGGAGATGGAGATCAAAGGCACAAGATGATGATGGCCATATCATATCACTTATATTGATTGCATGTGATGTTTATCATTTATGCACCTTATTTTGCTTAGTTCGACGGTAGCATTATAAGATGATCTCTCACTAAATTTCAAGGTACAAGTGTTCTCCCGAGTATGCACCGCCAGAAAGTTCGTCGTCTTCGAGACACCACGTGATGATCGGGTGTGATAAGCTCTACGTTCACATACAACGGGTGCAAGACAGTTTTGCACACGCAGAATACTCAGGTTAAACTTGACGAGCCTAGCATATGCAGATATGGCCTCGGAACACTGAGACCGAAAGATCGAGCATGAATCATATAGTAGATATGATCAACATAGTGATGTTCACCATTGAAAACTACTCCATCTCACGTGATGATCGGACATGGTTTAGTTGATTTGGATCACGTGATCACTAAGATGATTAGAGGGATGTCTATCTAAGTGGGAGTTCTTAAGTAATATGATTAATTGAACTTTAATTTATCATGAACTTAGTACCTGATAGTATTTTGCATGTCTATGTTGTTGTAGATCAATGGCCCGTGCTACTCTTCCTTTGAATTTTAATGCGTTCCTAGAGATAGCTAAGTTGAAAGATGATGGTAGCAACTAAACGGATTGGGTCCGTAACTTGAGGATTATCCTCATTGCTGTACAGAAGAATTACATCCTGGAAGCACCGCTAGGCGCAAGACCCGCTGCTGGAGCAACGCCGGACGTTGTGAACGCCTGGCAGAGCAAAGTTGATGACTACTCGATAGTTCAGTGTGCCATGCTTTACGGATTAGAACCGGGGCTTCAACGACATTTTGAACGTCATGGAGCATATGAGATGTTCCAGGAGTTGAAGTTAATATTTCAAGCAAATGCCCGGATTGAGAGATATGAAGTCACCAATAAGTTCTATAGCTGCAAAATGGAGGAGAATAGTTCTGTCAGTGAGCATATACTCAAAATGTCTGGGCATCATAATCACTTGACTCAACTGGGAGTTAATCTTCCGGTTGATAGTGTCATTGACAGAATTCTTCAATCACTGCCACCAAGCTACAAAAGCTTCGTGATGAACTATAACATGCAAGGGATGGATAAGACGATTCCCGAGCTCTTCGCAATGCTAAAGGCTGTGGAGATAGAAATCAAGAAAGAGCATCAAGTGTTGATGGTCAACAAGACCACCAGTTTCAAGAAAAAGGGTAAAGGGAAGAAGGGGAACTTCAAGAAGAACGGCAAGCAAGTTGCTGCTCAAGTGAAGAAGCCCAAGTCTGGACCTAAGCCTAAGACTGAGTGCTTCTACTGCAAAGGGACTGGTCAGTGGAAGCGGAACTGCCCCAAGTATTTGGCGGATAAGAAGGATGGCAAGGTGAACAAAGGTATATGTGATATACATGTTATTGATGTGTACCTTACTAATACTCGCAGTAGTACCTGGGTATTTGATACTGGTTATGTTGCTAATATTTGCAACTCGAAACAGAGACTATGGATTAAGCGAATATTGGCTAAGGACGAGGTGACGATGCGCGTGGGAAATGGTTCCAAAGTCGATGTGATCGCCATCGGCACACTACCACTACATCTACTTTCGGGATTAGTTTTAGACCTGAATAATTGTTATTTGGTGCCAGCGTTAAGCATGAACATTATATCTGGATCTTGTTTGATGTGAGACGGTTATTCATTTAAATCCGAGAATAATGGTTGTTCTATTTATATGAGTAATATATTTTATGGTCATGCACCCTTGAAGAGTGGTCTATTTTTGTTGAATCTCGATAGTAGTGACACACATATTCATAATATTGAAGCCAAAAGATGCAGAGTTGATAATGATAGTGCAACTTATTTGTGGCACTACCGTTTGGGTCATATTGGTGTAAAGCGCATGAAGAAACTCCATTCTGATGGACTTTTGGAATCACTTGATTATGAATCACTTGGTACTTGCGAACCATGCCTCATGGGCAAAATGACTAAAACTCCGTTCTCTGGAACAATGGAGCGAGCAACAGATTTGTTGGAAATCATACATACTGATGTATGTGGTCCGATGAATATTGAGGCTCGCGGCAGGTATCGTTATTTTCTGACCTTCACAGATGATTTGAGAAGATATGGGTATATCAACTTGATGAAACATAAGTCTGAAACATTTGAAGAGTTCAAAGAATTTCAGAGTGAAGTGGAAAATCATCGTAACAAGAAAATAAAGTTTCTGCGATCTGATCGTGGAGGATAATATTTGAGTTACGAGTTTGGTCTTCATTTGAAACAATGCGAAATAGTTTCACAACTCACGCCACCTGGAACACCACAGCGTAATGGTGTATCCGAACGTCGTAACCGCACTTTATTAGATATGGTGCGATCTATGATGTCTATACTGATTTAGCGCTATCATTTTGGGGTTATGCTTAGAGACGGCTGCATTCACATTAAATAGGGCACCATCTAAATCTGTTGAGACGACACCTTATGAACTCTGGTTTGGCAAGAAACCCAAATTGTCGTTTCTTAAAGTTTAGGGTTGCGATGCTTATATGAAAAAGCTTCAACCTGATAAGCTCGAACCCAAATCGGAGAAATGTGTCTTCATAGGATACCCAAAGGAGATTGTTGGGTACACCTTCTATCACAGATCCGAAGACAAGACATTCGTTTCTAAGAATGGATCCTTTCTAGAGAAGGAGTTTCTCTCGAAAGAAGTGAGTGGGAGGAAAGTAGAACTTGATGAGGTAACTGTACCTGCTCCCTTATTGGAAAGTAGTTCATCACATAAATCAGTTCCTGTGACTACTACACCAATTAGTGAGGAAGCTAATGATGATGATCATGTAACTTCAGATCAAGTTACTACTGAACCTCATAGGTCAACCAGAGTGGTACGGTAATCCGGTTCTGGAGGTCATGTTACTTGACCATGACGAACCTACGAACTATGAGGAAGCGATGATGAGCCCAGATTCCGCGAAATGGCTTGAGGCCATGAAATCTGAGATGGGATCCATGTATGAGAACAAAGTGTGGACTTTGGTTAACTTGCCCGATGATCGGCAAGCCATAGAGATTAAATGGATGTTCAAGAAGTTTACTGACGTTGACGGTAATGTTACTGTCTAAAAAGCTCGACTTGTTGCGAAAGGTTTTCGACAAGCTCTAGGAGTTGACTATGATGAGACCTTCTCACCCGTAGCGATGCTTAAGTCCGTCCGAATCATGTTAGAAATTGTTGCATTTTATGATTATGAAATTTGGCAAATGGATGTAAAGACTGCATTCCTGAATGGATTTCTAGAAGAAGAGTTGTATATGATGCAACCCGAAGGTTTTATCAATCCAAAGGATGCTAACAAAGTGTGTAAGCTCCAGTGATCCATTTATGGATTGGTGCAAGCATCTCGGAGTTGGAATAAACGTTTTGATGGTGTGATCAAAGCATATGGTTTTATACAGACTTTTGGAGAAGCATGTATTTACAAGAAAGTGAGTGGGAGCTCTGTAGCATTTCTAATATTATATGTGGATGACATATTGTTGATTGGAAATGATATAGAATTTCTGGATAGCATAAAAGGATACTTGAATAAGAGTTTTTCAATGAAAGACCTCAGTGAAGCTGCTTATATATTGGTCATCAAGATCTATAGAGATAGATCAACACGCTTAATTGGACTTTCACAAAGCACATACCTTGATAAAGTTTTGAAGAAGTTCAAAATGGATCAAGCAAAGAAAGGGTTCTTGCATGTGTTACAAGGTGTGAAATTGAGTCAGACTCAATGCTCGACCACTGCAGAAGATAAAGAGAAAATGAAAGTAATTCCCTATGCTTCAGCCATAGGTTCTATCATGTATGCAATGTTGTGTACCAGACCTGATGTGTGCCTTGCTATTAGTTTAGCAGGGAGGTACCAAAGTAATCCAGGAGTGGATCACTGGACATCGGTCAAGAACATCCTGAAATACCTGAAAAGGACTAAGGATATGTTTCTCATTTATGGAGGTGACAAAAAGCTCGTCGTAAATGGTTACGTCGATGCAAGCTTTGACAATGATCCGGATGACTCTAAGTCACAAACCGGATACGTATTTATATTGAACGGTGGAGCTGTCAGTTGGTGTAGTTCTAAGCAAAGCATCGTGGCGGGATCTACGTGTGAAGCGGAGTACATAGCTACTTCGGAAGCAGCAAATGAAGGAGTCTGGATGTAGGAGTTCATATCCGATCTAGGTGTCATACCTAGTGCATCGGTTCCAATGAAAATCTTTTGTGACAATACTGGTGCAATTGCCTTGGCAAACGGATCCAGATTTCACAAGAGAACCAAGCACATCAAGAGACGCTTCAATTCCATCCGCGATCAAGTCAGGGAGGGAGACATAGAGATTTGCAAGATACATACGGATCTGAATGTTGCAGACCCGTTGACTAAGCCTCTCTCACGAGCAAAACATGATCAGCACCAAGACTCCATGGGTGTTAGAATCATTACCGTGTAATCTAGATTATTGACTCTAGTGCAAGTGGGAGACTGAAGGAAATATGCCCTAGAGGCAATAATAAAGTTGTTATTTATATTTCCTTATATCATGATAAATGTTTATTATTCATGCTAAAATTGTATTAACTCGGAAACTTAGTACATGTGTGAATACATAGACAAACAGAGTGTCACTAGTATGCCTCTACTTGACTAGCTCGTTCAATCAAAGATGGTTAAGTTTCCTAGCCATAGACATGAGTTGTCATTTGATTAACGGGATCACATCATTAGAGAATGATGTGATTGACTTGACCCATTCCGTTAGCTTAGCACTTGATCATTTAGTTTGTTGCTATTACTTTCTTCATGACTTATAGATGTTCCTATGACTAAGAGATTATGCAACTCCCGAATACCGAAGGAACACTTAGTGTGCTATCAAACTTCACAACGTAACTGGGTGATTATAAAGATGCTCTACAGGTGTCTCTGATGGTGTTTGTTGAGTTGTCATAAATCGAGATTAGGATTTGTCACTCCGTGTTTCGGAGAGGTATCTCTGGGCCCTCTCGGTAATGCACATCATTATAAGCCTTGCAAGTAATATGACTAATGAGTTAGTTGTGGGATGATGCATGATGACCCACAAGTGTAGGGGATCTATCGTAGTCCTTTTGATAAGTAAGAGTGTTGAACCCAACGAGGAGCAGAAGGAAATGACAAGCAGTTTTCAGTAGGGTATTCTCTGCATGCACTGAAATTATCGGTAACAGATGGTTTTGTGATAAGGTAATTTTTAATGGGCAACAAGTAATGAAAGTAAACAAGGTGCAGCAAGATGGCCCAATCCTTTTTGTAGCAAAGGACAAGCCTGGACAAACTCTTATATGAAGGAACACACTCCCGAGGACACATGGGAATTATCATCAAGCTAGTTTTCATCACGCTCATATGATTCACGTTCGTTACTTTGATAATTTGATATGTGGGTAGACCGGTGCTTGGGTAGTGCCCTTTCTTGGACAAGCTCCCACTTATTGTTAACCCCTCTTGCAAGCATCCGCAACTACAAAAGAAGTATTAAGGTAAACCTAACCATAGCATGAAACATATGGATCCAAATCAGACTCTTATGAAGCAACGCATAAACTAGGGTTTAAGCTTCTGTCACTCTAGCAACCCATCATCTACTTATTACTTCCCAATGCCTTCCTCTAGGACCAAACAATGGTGAAGTGTCATGTAGTCGACGTTCACATGACACCACTAGAGGAAAGACAACATACATCTCATCAAAATATCGAACGAATACCAAATTCACATGACTACTTATAGCAAGACTTCTCCCATGTCCTCAGGAACAAACGTAACTACTCACAAATCATATTCATGTTCATAATCAGAGAGGTATTTATATGCATAAAGGATCTCAACATATGATCTTCCACCAAATAAACCAACTAGCATCAACTACAAGGAGTAATCAACACTAGTAGCAACCCACAGGTACCAATCTGAGGTTTTGGGACAAAGATTGGATACAAGAGATGAACTAGGGTTTTAGAGGAGATGGTGCTGGTGAAGATGTTGATGGAGATTGACCCCCTCCCGCTGAGAGGATCGATGGTGATGACGATGGTGATGATTTCCCCCTCCCGGAGGGATGTTTCCCCGGCAGAACAGCTCCGCCGGAGCCCTAGATTGGTTCCACCAAGGTTCCGCCTCGTGGCGGCGGTGCTTCGTCTCGAAAGCTTCCTCCTGATTTTTTCCAGGGTGAAATACTTCATATAGCAGAAGATGGACACTGGAGGCCTGCCAGGGGGCCCACGAGACAGGCGGCGCGCCCAGGGGGTAGGGCGCGGCTCCCACCCACGTGGCCAGGGTGTGGGCCCCCTCTGGTTGATTCTTTCGCCAGTATTTTTTATTAATTCCAAAACATGCCTCCGTGAAGTTTCAGGACTTTTGTAGTTGTGCAGAATAGGTCTCTAATATTTACTCCTTTTCCTGCCTAGAATTCCAACTGCCGGCATTCTCCCACTTCGTGTAAATCTAAAATAAGAGAGAATAGGCATAAGTATGGTGACATAATGTATAATAACATAATGCAACAAATATCGATATAAAAGCATGATGCAAAATGGACGTATCAACTCCCCCAAGCTTAGACCTCGCTTGTCCTCAAGCGGAAACCGATAACGAAAAATATGTCCACATGTTTAGAGATAGAGGTGTCGATAAAATAAAATACGGACATGAGGGCATCATGCTCATTCTTATAACAGCAACATATATAAATATATTCATATGATTTCTTATGCTCAAGTAATAATCTATTCACAATGTCAAGTATGAATCAGAAACTTCATTGATAACTAACAAACTATCATCTCGGTCACTGAAGCAATTGCAATTTATCATAACATCAAAAAGAGTCAATATAAGAGCTTTTCAGCAAGTCCACATACTCAACTATCATTTAGTCTTTCACAATTGCTAACACTCACGCAATACTTATGGTTATGGAGTTTTAATGGAACCTACGAGAAAGATAGGGGCTTATAGTGTTGCCTCCCAACCTTTTACCTCAACGGTAATGTCAACAATAATAGTTCATGCTAACTTACATCCAATTGGATATATATATATCAGGATCTTTCCAACACATGCGCTTGCCAAAGGATAAAATATAAAAAGGAAAGGTTAAGATCACCATGACTCTTGTACAGGGTACAAGACAAGAATAAAAGATAGGCCCTTCGCAGAGGGAAGAAGAGGTTGTCATGTGCTTTTATGGTTGGATGCACGAAATTTTAATGCAAAAGAACATCACTTTATATTGCCACTTGTGATATGGACCTTTATTATGCAGTCCATCACTTTTATTGCTTCCACATCACAAGATCGTATAAAGCTTATTTTCTCCACACTAATAAATCATATATATCTAGAGAGCAATTTTTTATTGCATGCAACAATGACAACTTACTTGAAGGATCTTACTCAATCCATATGTAGATATGGTGGACTCTCACGGCAAAACTGGGTTTAAGGATATTTGGAAGCACAAGTAGTATCTCTACTCGGTGCAAAGAATTTGGCTAGCATGAGGGGGAAAGGCAAGCTCAACATGTTGGATGATCCATGACAATATACTTTATTTCCGATATAAGAAAACATAACCCATTACGTTGTCTTCCTTGTCCAACATCAACTCTTTAGCATGTCATATTTTAATGAGTGCTCACAATCATAAAAGATGTCCAAGATACTATATATTTATATGTAAAAACCTCTCTTTCTTTATTACTTCCTATTAATTGCAACGATGACCAAAACTATGTTTGTCAACTCTCAACAACTTTTATTCATCATACTCTTTATATGTGAAGTCATTACTCTCCATAAGATCAATATGATCTCTTTATTTCTTTTTATTCTTTCTTTTCCTTTTATTCCCTCACGATCATAGCAAGATAATCAAGCCCTTGACTCAACACTAATCTTTATTATATATAGCTCACGGACTCGATTACATAGAAGGATCATAAAGCAAAACTCAAAACTAAATCATACTAAACTTTATTCTACTATATCAAGATATTACTGTCGGATTTCGGGTTCCGGCAAAACCCTTGAGGTTCGAACACTAGGGTGCGCACGAAGATCTCTCCCTTCCCCTAGCTCGCTCTCGCAACGATCGTCAGGCCTAGCGTGTCGAACCCAAAGAGCAAGGAGACACAAGAGTTTATACTGGTTCGGGCCACCGATGTGGTGTAATACCCTACTATAGTGTGGTGTGTGGTGGATTGCCTCTTGGGCTGAGGATGAACAGTTAGAGGGGAATAACAGCCTCCTGAGGAGAGGTGTTCTTGTGCTTGGTAAACTTGTGTGGTTGAGGATGATTTGAGTGATCCCCCCTCTATGGTGGTGGCTAGCCCTATTTATAGAGGCCCTGCCCTGGTCCTCTCCCCAAATATTGAGCGGGAAGGGATCCAACAACAGCCAAATTCGAAGGGAGACAACTAGTACAAGTTATCCTGACTAAAGGTGGTCTTCGCCTGCCAAAGGCTCTGGCGGTGACGCCGTCTTGGGCTCCACGGTGACCTCCGTCCCGTCGTCCTGCTGGTCTTGGTCTCGTTGCACCGATATGGAAACCTTTGCATGATGCCTCGGGACTCTTCACCTACGCTTGCCTCTTTAGCACCAAAGAGGAAATGAGGACGCTGCGCGCGCTGGCGCTCGCCTGGCGCCCGCCTGGCTCCAGTAGTCATGGCTTGCGTCACAGAAACCTCGCGAGGTGTCCCTTGCCTTCATCTCTCCGCCCCTCACGAGCCAGCCTGGTGAGGCCGCCCCTGAGGAGGTCTTGCGTCGTCCGCCTCGCGAGGGTCTTGAGTGTTTGCTGGTGAAGATGGGCTGTATAGGGCCGCTGGTGGAGCCACGCCGTGGGCCGCAAGCAGGCAAGTCTAGGGACCCCCGTTCCCAGGACGCCGACAGTAGCCCCCGGGCCCAAGGCACGCTCGGACTTGGCTTCGAGGCGAAGCCAAAGGGCAAGTGCGGAGCGCCGCAGGCCCCAACAGCCTGCGGCCCCGCTTGACGCGTGGCGATTGATTGGATGTGGGCGTCTCCGCTTCCCCATGCTGCCTCGGCAACTGCCTGACTTGACAAGTCCCTGTTGCATGCAGAGAAAAATCATCATTACCTGTGATCATGGGGATCGTCGGTTGGCCTCCTCCCACTATAAATGAGGAGGGGGCGGAGCCCCCATCGCTCATCTCTTCCTGCTCCGCTCGCTTCTTCTTCCTTGCTCCATTGCTAGTAGCGACCCCCATGGCACCTATTCGGAGGTTCTCAGCCGCAGAGAAGGGAAAAACCCCCCGCGATGAGCCCGGGCCACTTCCGCCAAAGAAGAGGCCGGGCCACCACCGTGACATGGTCGTGAGGCCGGAGGCCTTGGTGCGAGTGGCCTCCTCCCGGGTACCTGTTGCCTTTGTACGCCCAAGCTGAGGGCTCCGGGGGGAGGGGCGACGAGCGCCGCCGCCCTCGCCAGGGTCGTGGTCGCTGCGCCGCGACTGTCGGTGTCAAAACCGGTGGATCTCGGGTAGGGGGTCCCGATCTGTGCGTCAAGGCTGATGGTAACAGGAAGCAAGGGACACAGACGTTTACCCAGGTTCAGGCCCTCTCGATGGAGGTAAAACCCTACTTCCTGCTTGATTAATATTGATGATATTGGTAGTACAAGAGTAGATCTACCACGAGATCGTAGAGGCTAAACCCTAAAAGCTAGCCTATGATGGTATGATTGTAGTTGTGATCGGCCTTCTAAGGACCAACCTCTCCGGTTTATATAGACACCGGAGAGGGCTAGGGTTTACATGGAGTCGGTTACAAGGAAGGAAATATAATATCCGGATCGCCAAGCTTGCCTTCCACGCCAAGGAAAGTCCTATCCGGACACGGGTCGAAGTCTTGAGTCTTGTATCTTCACGCTTCCATAGTCTGGACGATGTATATAGTCCGGCTGTCCGGATACCCCTAATCCGGGACTCCTCGGTAGCCCTCGAACCAGGCTTCAATGACGATGAGTCCGGCGCGCAATATTGTCTTCACATTGCAAGGCGGGTTCCTTCTTCGAATACTCCAAACTAATCATCGAACACTTAGACCGTGTCCGTATCTGCGAGATGATCTTCATATCCACCGTCGGGAGAATGATATTTCACAAATGCAACCTGCTGACAACCTTTTCTGATGACGCGTCTTATTATGGTCGGATCGTTATTCGAACGTTTTCTCACAACCAGCTACAGCGCATATTACGAGGCGGTTTCCTTGACACGTCTTGTCAAAGCAGAGATCGTGTCCCCTTATCACGGGATTCTCATTAATACGGGTATGGTTAATCCCACCACGCCATCAAGCGTGGCGCTTGGGAAGCAAGCGATTCCCAACGGGCAAGTGGGGAGGCGCACCGCTTTCGTCGCCTCTATAAAGGGATAAGATTTCCTCATTTTTACCCACGCCTTCTTCCTCCTTTGACCACTCTTGCCCCCTCGAGCTCCCGCGCCCAAGCCCAAGTCTTCTCCGCACAGCTAAACATGTCCGGAGCAGGAGGCAAGTGGGTGGCTTCCACCGTCAAGGAGAAGCATATCGCAAATCTTCGGGCGACCGGATACTTGGCACAGACACAGCGCACCGGCCACGGATCTTGGGCAGGTCATTCCGACCCGGGACCCCACGAGAGGTCGTGTTCGCCGCCCACGCCGTCCATAGATCGGGTTTCCACTTCACCCCTTCGTCCGTGGGCTCATGTTCTACTACGGGCTAGATTTCCATGATCTAGCCCGGAATTTCATCCTCAACATCTCGGCGTTCATCGTCGTATGCGAGGCTTTCCTCCGCATCTGGCCTTACTTCGGCCTGTGGCTGCAAATCTTCTGCGTGAAGCCGAAGATTGTACGCGGCCAGCAAGCAGAGTGCGGAGGGGCCATGGTGGGTAAGATGCCTAACGTCACCTGGATGGACAGCTCCTTTGCGGAGACCGTAAAAGGGTGGCAATCGGAGTGGTTCTACATCACCGAGCCAGCTGGGCGCCAAGCGGGCGGCGGCCCCGAGTTCGATCCGAGCCCCATGCGGCTCACCTCCTGGGAAAGGAAGGGCCTGACTTGGGGCGAACCTACAGAGCTGACCGGACTCCAAATCTGCATCAAGAGCATGAAGGACAAGAACATTATGCTCGTCCACGTAATCCAGGTCATGCTCGTTCGCCGAATTCTGCCATGCCAAAGGCGGGCATTCAATCTGTGGGAGTTCGTCCCGGCCGAACACCAGACGCTTCAGAGGCTCTATGGCATGAAGCACAAAGATGCATGGGAGGAGTTGTTTAAGGCCTCCAAAGTACCTCCTCCCACGTCCGAGGACCACAGACTTCATGCAGCGCGGCCCCCGCGTCCGGTGAGTTTTGGGACTACCACCAGATTCGGTTTTTCCCAATACATTCATGGGGGAGTCTTAAGTATTTGTGTATATTTGATCAGGACTATGTGGAGACAGCGGAGCAGATTGACTATCCGGCTTTGTTGCCAGAAGATCCAGCTGATGCTCTCTTGACAGAGATGCTGATCCCGGCGCCCTACAAGGCACCGGAGAAGAAGGCCGAAAAGAAGGCCCCGGGGACCAGGAAGGGTCTCCGGCGTAAGGTTGTGCCGGAAGCCTCGTCCGAAGACGACGAGGCGCACTCCTCCCCCGAAGAGGAGGAGGAAGAAGAAGAAACCGCCCCATCCGGAAAGGATGAGAGGCCTGAGGGGACGGGCCATGGGGCCGGGAGAGGCCCTCGACGCAAGGCCGTCATACCCACGTCGTCCGATGACGATGAAACAGATTCCTCCCGCGGAGGCGGGGGGAAGCAAGAAGAAACTCTACCTCTCCACATTGGGGAGGAGAAAAAGAGAAAAGCCACCCCGGAGGGGGAGGCTGGGACGCCCAAGAAGGGAAAGACGTCCCTTCCAGACTACTCCACCACGGCTGCTCACAGCGAGGAAGGGTGGCTGCCTAGGGGAAAGCCCCTGGCGCGATCGTAAGTGTCCGCACTCTACCGTGATTTTATTTCATAGTTGTTTAATAACGCCGAACATATATGCAGTCCGGCCCGGGCTCATCCGGAGGTGTCGTCTTCGGATGGGTCTCTGAGCACTTCAGAGATGAACTCGCTCCAGACGGCCACCACTCCTCAGCCTGCGGATGACACTGAGGTGTTGTCCGAAGGTTCCCGGCGGGGGGTGACCCTGGAGATGCCCCAAGGCAGAATTCCAAATGTCGGACATGCGGGGTTCAAGATCCCCGTGGATCGCGTCGATGAGAGCCGCAACAAGGCGGACTCTCGACCGAACACTGCTCCGGAACCTTCGACGGTTCCGGACTTAGGCGGGCAGCCCCTCATTAGGGAGGGCGAGCCGCTCGTGCTGAGGACTTCCGTCGCATCAACGGCGCCGGATAGTCTGGTGGAAGCGCTTCGAGGCGCTTCCATAGAGGAAGAGCACCGTACTCTTATGAGTGCGGTGATTCGAAGGTTCTCATCCGCCAAAAGCGGACTAACAAAAGCTCGCACAAGCCTCTGACGGGCTTCGAGGTAAGTAATAAAAATACGTGAAATTACCACCCGATAGGTAGTAGCCCCTGATACTCTGTTTGGTGTTCGGAAAGAAAAGCCAAACAGAGGGTCAATTATAATCGCAGGAGTCTAATAAGTGTTTATGTGACTAAGCAGGCCGTCTTGCTGCTCGCTGCTACCGTCTACTGAGGTTGCCGAACTAAAGTGACACTGGAGCGGTAGCGAGGAGAGCTCGACCTCACGAAGAGGCAGCTCGAAGAGAGCAAAGGTGAGTAATTCTCCGCTCGTATGTATGTAAAGATAGATAAAATTGTTTAGTCTGACGGCAAAGCGTCATGACTGTGTGACAGGTCTACGCCAAGTGGCGCCCCTCAAGAAAAGCGCTATCAAGGTCGAAGACAAGGCGGCCTTGGAATGCAGAGAGCGAGAAGCAAAGTGCTAAGGTGGGCGAGTGCAGCAAGAGCTCCCGAACCTCGGCAAGAAGTTCGAGTCCGTGGAGCATGATCTCGAAGACGAAGAGGTCGAGCTTGCGAAGGCCCTTGTGAATATGAGAGACGCCAAGGCGAAGCCGAGAAGGCACAGCAGGGAGATCCAGGAGGCCAAAAGATAGCGGTGGGTAAGAAATTCTTTGTGCAAAGCAAACATGTGGAGGCGTTTCTTTTACTTACTCAATTCGGAGCTCTCCGGGGGCATTCGCAGATCGCCATGCAGCGTGTCGATCTGCGGAGTTCTACCATGCCCAAGAGGGGAGCTCAGCGAGAAGCTGTTACGGTCCCAAAGATCTTTGGGGCGAACACCTAACGCCTCGAGTGATCAAGCCCAAGCGGTTGGTCGAACTCCTGGTCGGCCGAAGTGGCTATGAAAGATTTCATAGTCTGGATGTGGCCTGGTGAGCCCCTGCCCACTAGCTACTTTGGCCTGATCAAGCGGATGGTGAATGCCTGTTCGCGGCTTGAAGTAATCAAGCAATCTGTTTGCATCGAAGGTGCCCGCCAAGCCTTTGCCCGCGTCAAGGTGCATTGGGGCAAGCTGGATGCGGAGAAGCTGGTCAAGGACGGGCCACCGGAGGGCAAGCCGCATCGCCATCCCGAAATGTACTACGATGGCGTGATGAAGGGTGCTCGTCTCGAGGCCGATGAGTGTTCCAAGGACAAGATCTTTGACTAAATATACCTCTGCCGCTATTGTAATTTAAAGACGAAGTTAATTGTGCTATGTAGCACTGTTTGATTTAAAATATTACCTTCTGTGCGGCTGTTTTAGAATACTGAAAGTAGGCCTGTCGTCGGCTTCCGCCCCCACGCAACTAGTGCCGGGGTGTTCCTGGAAGAACCCAGATACTCTTTATCCAAATGTTTGGTCCCTTAAGGAGGTATCCGGCGCAGCGAACAAGGCAATCGGACTATTCGGCTTTATAACTTTCACTTAGCCGTAGAAGTCTACAATTTTAAATTTCGGCGAAGCCCCCAGAATCCGGAAGGCCGAATTGGGGTGCTATATACGCCTAGATCGGACGAAGCCGATTTATCGCTTAAAGCAGAAAATCTTTAAGGATTTTAAGACCTCTCGAACAGCGACCAGCTCTCGCCACATCACGCCGGGTCGGGTTTGGCTTTCATCGAGGTGCTCGTCCGAAAGAACCGGGACACAATCGCAGTAGTTCTCCCTGCGCTACCATAGCCGATATAACGGAACGTAAGGCACCAAAACAAGGGAGCCGGGCTATCCCAACTATAGACCCAAGACATGATTCAGAGTTGATGCATATAGTGTTATAAGTTCGGGGTGCCGCACTGTTCAAAGTGTTCGGACTTTATTTGCCATATTACAGGGCACCATGAGAAGCCCCTGGCAAACTGACCGCACCAAGGTGTACGGATGCAATATCAAATAAACATTTATAAGATAAAAATGCTCAAATAAGAATAATAAGTGACGCTATATATAATCTCCCATTGACGAAAAAATACGTTTAAGCGCACGTTTACAATGGATGCGTTAGCGAGAGATAAAATAGGACTATTTAACATGTCCTATCCGGGGCAGCTGTGTTCAGATAGATAAAGCGGTATAATGATCGTAAATAGATTCCACCTGGGTATTTCCTTCTGTGCACAACGTCTGTTGCCTCCTTGGATGTCTCTCCCCTATAAGTCCGGCAATTCGGCTCTTTCGAGGATGCTGCCCCAACGCGATGTCCTGAAAGGTAAGAGGGAAAGAGTATGAAGGTATTTGGCGGTTACCCGCATTATTGACTGAGTCGTTGATGCGCCTCCGCCTATGCCCATGGTATTTTGAGTGCGTAATTGTGTGCGCGTGGCGCGAATGCTGCTTTGGAGAGGCTTGAGCGGACGCCGGACTGCTAATCATGCTCTTGGCGTTCCTGATGATCCTGTTGCGGGGTGCTCCGGACTCGCTTGGCCGTGCTCGAAGTTGTCGCCGGATTGGTTTGTCGGAGTAGGCCGCATTGTACTTCTGCCGCGAGGGCTGCCGTATGCTCTTTTGTTCGAAGGGAGCGGTCCATATTTCCGTTGACAGTGATGACCCCGTGCGGTCCTGGCATCTTGAGCTTGAGGTATGCATAATGTGGTACCGCATTGAATCTAGCGAATGTGGTTCGTCCGAGCAGTGCGTGGTAACCACTGCGGAAAGGGACGATGTCGAAGATTAACTCTTTGCTCCGGAAGTTGTCCGGGGATCCGAAGACCACTTCGGTGTTATAGAGCCCGTCATACGGGCCTCTACTCAGGAATTACACCCTTAAAGGTGGTTTTAGTGGGCTTAATCCTTGAAGGGTCAATGCCCATTTTGCGCACTGTGTCCTGATAAAGCAGGTTCAGGCTGCTGCCGCCATCCATAAGGACTTGCGTGAGGTGGAACCCGTTGATGATTGGGTCTAAGACCAATGCGGCTGAGCCGCCATGACGGATGCTAGTAGGATGATCCTTACGATCAAAGGTGATCGGACAAGCCGACCATGGGTTGGATTTGGGGGCGACTGGCTCCATCGCATAGACGTCCCTTAGTGCCCGCTTCCATTCCTGCTTGGGGATGTGCGTGGCGTAGATCATGTTGACCGTTTTCACCCTGGGGGGGGGGGGCAATTTCTTCTGTCCGCCCGTGTTCGGACGTCGGGGCTCCTTGTCATCGTCGCTGTGCGGCCCCTTGTCCTTGTCTTGGCGTTTATCTTGCGGCCTGTTTGAATACCAGCAATCTCTATTGGTGTGATTGGCTGGCTTGTCCGGTGCCATGAATTTGGCACAAGCGCCCGATATGCGATCCATGGGACGGTCCTCGATTATTTCTTTTGAGCGGCTTCTTCCGCCGACCGGCTTGATCCGCTGAATCCGGCGTTGATCGCCGTGTCTTGATCTTTGTCGCCGTTGTTCCGTCGCTTATGTCTCATACGTCGTGGCTTGCCGTTATTGTCGCGCCATCAAATTGCTAGAACATGGCGTAGTCTTTGCTGCGAGCCAACCAACCGTCCTCGCCAGCGCAAAAGCAGGTCATTAGTGTTGTGAGAGCTGCCATGGACTTGGGTTTTCTGGCGAGGTGTCGAAGCGAGCCACTCATCATGGATATTATGCTTAAAATCCGCGAGGCTTGGCGTCCGGACATCAACTATTTGGTTCTTTTTAGTTAGGAACCGAGTCCAGAATTTCCTGGCTGACTCTCCGGGCTGTTAAGTAATGTGGCTCAAGTCATCGGCGTCAGGTGGTCGCACATATGTGCCCTGGAAGTTGTCGAGGAATGTGTCTTCTAGGTTTTCCCAACTGCCAATGGAATTTGCTGGCAGGCTGTTTAGCCAGTGTCGGGCTGGTCCTTTGAGCTTAAGGGGAAGATACTTGATGGCGTGTAGATCGTCTCCGCAGGCCATGTGAATGTGGAGAAGAAAATCTTCAATCCATATTGCGGGGTCTGTTGTGCCATCGTATGATTCAATGTTTACGGGTTTAAACCCTTCTAGGAATTCATGATCCATTACTTCGTCGCTGAAGCGAGAGGGGTGCGTGGCGCCTGCTGTCTGCGGGCTATGGCTACGTGGTCGAATTGCTCTGGGTGGCTATATTCGCCCGACCGGACTTGTTGAAGGTGTATACGGTGTGGCGGTCGCCGTCGCGTCGCGTCGAGGCGCGCCCCCGCGATCCGTAGATCGATCTTGGTTGTCCCGTTTTGTTGCCCCGGGCCGTAGTATGTTGGCGTGGGGTGTTGGCTGGTATGAGGACTGGTGTGCGTTTATCCCGCCACGAGGTGGCGATCGGCCGTATGGTGCTCGAGTCAGTATTCCTCGGCTGCCGGGACTTGATCCATCCGTCGTGAGCAGGTCTTGATCAGCTTGGAGTTATTGTTGCTTTTTCGGGCTCCTCGCGGTGGCTATAAGCCGGCGCTTGAAGCGCTCCTTCTCTGGGATCCTCAGCACGCCGAACTAAATCGTCGTCGAGGCTAATCTCGTCTTGAAGGGGGCATGTAGCTGTCCTCCTCCGGTATTCGTCCGTCGCTTTGTTCTTACGGGCTGAGTTGCTCATCCTCTGCTCGCCTGCTCGGCGGGCTGATCGAGGTTGTATTCTTCTTGGCACCATTCAGATTGTTTTCGTCTCTGGGCGGTGTTCTTGTGGCGGGGCTTGGAGTGGCGGCGACGACGCCCATTCTTTGCTTTTTCCACGAGGTTTTATCCTCCGTTGCCTCATCGCCATTTGTTTCCTTTGGGGTGTCCACCATATATATATCATAAGAAGAGGTGGTTGTCCACCGCTTGATGTGATGGTTCATGTTCTTCTCCTGCATAAATCGTCTATACCGTCGATGTCTTGAGTCGAGTTCATTACCTCGGTTAAATCATCGATCGTGGCAATGAAGTGGGTGGTGGGTGAGCAACGAATTCCTTCGTCACTTTGCCTCCCACTCAAGCTGGACATAGTTCAACGAAGAGCCTCGACAAAGAGAGACTTTAATGAGTCTAGCATGTCGCCAAAGGGCGAGTCTTTGGAAGATATCATTGCGGTGAACTCCATTACCGAGCCCAACCTGCCAAGACGGGCTCGGAGTCTTGTGATTTGGAACCAACGTCCGGATCTGAATCCGGGGTTGAGTCTGAGCCACCGCAGAGGTAAGACCGTGTTCAGCTTCACCGCCGATGAGTGTGCGAACTGTGGGCGGGTCCATCCTCCGATCCTTAAGGCAGCGACCTGCTCCGGATCTGGGTCGGGGATACTACTGAGGTAATTCCCGAGCTTCGTCGACGGCAGGTCTAAGCCGTGCTTGTCGTGGCTGTCCGGTGCTCTGGCATAGGCCCCAATCCATCGAAGATCAAGTCTCCGGATGTCCGTCATGTAGTTCAGGTTTCGAACTGATCTGGTGGCTGGGCGTGTTGTCGATCTGCTCGGATGGCTAAGAGAGTTGGCCCTTGATCTGGGTCCGCCAACACGAAGATCTGTCCGGGGAGGAAAGTCTCTCCCTGGATAGCATCGTTGATGATGATTGAAGGAGCCATCGAGCCTGACAGCGACGACACGGAGGAACTCTCAATGAAAGCACCAATGTCGGTGTCAAAACCGGCGGATCTCGGTAGGGGGTCCCGATCATGCGTCAAGGCTGATGGTAACAGGAAGCAAGGGACCTGAGATGTTTACCTGAGTTGGGCCCTCTCGATGGAGGTAAAACCCTACTTCTGCTTGATTAATATTGATGATATGGGTAGTACAAGAGTAGATCTACCACGAGATCGTAGAGGCTAAACCCTAAAAGCTAGCCTATGATGGTATGATTGTAGTTGTGATCGGCCTTCTAAGGACCAACCTCTCCGGTTTATATAGACACCGGAGAGGCTAGGGTTTACATGGAGTCGGTTACAAGGAAGGAAATATAATATCCGGATCGCCAAGCTTGCCTTCCACGCCAAGGAAAGTCCTATCCGGACACGGGTCGAAGTCTTGAGTCTTGTATCTTCACGCTTCGATAGTCCGAATGATGTATACAGTCCGGCTGTCCGGATACCCCCTAATCCAGGACTCCCTCAGCGATGACGCACGCCGTCGCCCCCAGGAGTCCACGCCGCGGACTCCTCGCACGAACTCATGATGTGGGCGGCGATGTCTACGCGCACTTGGATCCGCTTCCCGCAGTTCTTCTCCGCCGAGATGCCGCCGAGGGGCCCCCTTGAGCTTTGGCTGCAGCACGCCGACTACGACGCCCCGACGACTGGAGCGGAGGTGGAAGCCGTTTCCCCGGGCAAGATCTTCATGACTCGCAGCTGGGGCGAGGTCGCCCGGGTTTGCCGCGAGGAAGGCGCCCTCGCCATCCACTTCAAGTACGACGGCGCCTCCACGATGTTCTTCAAGGTCTTCGACATGGAAGGCTGCCGCTTGGAGTGCTGCCCTGGAGAGGGTCATCGGAGCGGCGCGGCGACCAGCGCCGAGCTTGCCGCTGGCTTCGCGAGCAGCAAGGTGGCTCTTGGGAGTCCAGCGACTCTCCCGAGCCCTACGAGACACCGGAGACGAGCGACGACAGCTACGTGCCTCCAAGCTCTCGCCGGGCCCGGAGCAAGGCCGTAGCGTCCGGCCGCCGCCGTCGCTGATCTGGATGGGATTGACGCCGGCCTCCCGTGGCCCACTGTTGATGATGGCGTCGGCTGCCCTGGCGCATGTAGATAGAGCTCCTAGAAACTCCCTTCTTTTTGTTCCCTGCGAGGAGTCGAAATGGACCCCGTGGGGGCGTGTAAAGGGTCTGTAATGTCTTCTGTTCATATTATCCCTATTATCAAAATTTGCGTTTTGGCTCGGTCTCCCCTTTCCAACCCCACGACAGCTTGGTGTTCTACGCCGACAGGTCCCAGCCCCAGGCAGGCTGCAGCCGTCGCTGGTATGCCAGGTCGCGATGTCGTGGTCAAGGCCAGGAGGTGAGCGGCCCGAGGTCTAGTAAGAGCTCCTGAGGAGCGATGCTCAAGAGGTCCCCCTTAGCGCTCAAGCAACTACCGAGAGTCAAGAAAGGGTGGCGATGCTGCCGTAACAAGGCTGCCACAGGTGAGGATCCTATGCTGTAGCACTGGGTCGATCCCGGCACGAGACTTATCTTGGCATTCCGGAGCTGGTTCCTTGTGTTGCGCATGACTTGTGCGTCGACTACTGTTGGGTAGCTAGGTTAGGCCTGTGCGAGCCTCCCCTCTTCCCCACACTCTTCTGTGTGCTCTGCGTCCTCAAGTCCTGGCCCTCGAGCGAGCTCAGCCGCCGCTGGTATGCCAGGTCGCGATGCCGTGGTCAAGGCCAGGGGGTGAGGGCTGGAGAGCCAGTAAGAGCTGCTGAGTCGTGATGCACAGGAGCCCCCCTTTTAACGCGCAAGCGAATAGCATGGGAGAAGAAGGAGCCCGTGGTACCGCCCACTGTCGTCCTCAGGAGGTCCCTGCAGGTTAGCACGAGGAGGGACATAGATCGCCATGATGATTGTCGGTCTGCCGCGGGTCGCTCTACAAGAAGGCGAAGGCACTGAGGGCCTGGTGAGGTGGCGTGCGCGAGGCGTGCCGCGAGCCAGAGCTCGACCGCTCAGATTTGTCGATGTTGCAGGGACGGACCCGAGCACAAGCGCTGTGCCAGCATATGTAGCTCCCGTGGTGGGTGACAATCAAGTAGGTGATAACCATAGATAGATTATGCATGAAAAGCAGACTAGTTTAGGTAAATGCAAGAACAATTCATGCCACCGGGACGGACCCGAGCGTCCTGGGGATAACGCAGCCCGAGGGGCGCTCCCAACAGAGTAAGCTAAAGATGCAAAAGGATACATGCCATGAGGACAGCCCACGTCACAGGAATGATGCAGCCCAGGGCGCCCAGCTAAATAAACTTGGAAAATGTCACCTGGTTTCGTTGTCGAAGGGATGTTGGGGTAGAAGAAGATGCGTGGCGGAGGGGTTGCTTCTCATGAGCCACCGGAGCCCTGAGCCTCGGGAGGCTCTGGTGGTCCGGGTGGTTCCTTGAAGACCGTCTCCATCTCCTCCAGGACTGCGTGATGCCTGGCCTCCTGAGCCTTGGGGACGCTCCGCAGTTCTTGATGAGGCGGCCACCATGCTCGGCGGGCGAATGGCATGCGAACATAGCTGTGAGGTGGGCCTCGCATAGCGTCCCTGGCGAAGGCGGAAGAGCTCCTAAGATGCGGCCCTGTTGAGCCCTGGGATGTACGCGCAACCCGCCATCCTTGTCTGGATGGGGAGCTGCGCCAGGTGGGCGGCGGTCGCCACGCATGGCTCTTGCTTCTTGAAGCTCTTGGCTAGTCTTGGTGATGAACTCCTGAACACCAAGTGCTCCTCGCCCGGTGCCCTCCTGAGGGAAACGTGCCGCAAAGCACGCCTCCACGTGGTGCCCGAGCGCCTCCCTCGTGATGTTGGCTAGGTCTGAGGCCCTCCAAAAGAGAGCCCCCGAGCCTCGCCCGAGGAGGGCGCCAAGCGCGTCTTCCTATGCGAGGGAGGGAGGCGCCCCAGGCGCGGGCGCCGATCCGGATGTGGCACCGCTAGAGGCGCCGATCCCCTGAGGCCCTGTACGAAGTAGCTGCTTCTTCTTCTTGGGGATGGCCTCAGGAGGGTACTGCACGCTCCCGTTGTTTGGGTCTTCGATTGCTGCGGCCTGAAAGGCGCGCTCGAGGGAGTACACCGCATCTCTTTCTTCGCAGGGGACTGTGATGATCCCGCTGCTCCCTGGCATCTTGAGGACGTTGTAGCCGTGGTGGGTCACTGCCATGAACTTTGCCAGCGTTGGGTACCCAAGGATGGCATTGTACGGCAGACAGATGTGGGCGATGTCGAAGTAGATGAGCTCAATGTGGTAGTTGTCGCGCTGTCCGAAGGTGACAGGGATGCGGACCTGCCCTATCGGGGTGGTGGAGCCGTCGGTTACTCCTGAGAAGGGCTTGGTGGGCTGAAGCTGATCGTATGGCACTTGGAGGCTATCGAATGTCTTGACGGACAGGACGTTAAGCCCTGCACCGCCGTCAATGAGGGTCTTGGTGACTTGTACGTTGCTGATGACGGGTGAACAGAGCATCGGGAGGGCGCCTGCGATGGCCGCGCACTTGAGCTGGTCCGCTGAGCTGAACATGATGGCACACTTGGACCACCGGAGAGGGCGTGTGGCCTCAAGCCTGGGAAGGGCTGCGTTCACCTCGCGAGCAAACTGCTTGAAGATGCGCTGAGAGGCTGGGGCTTGAGCTCCGCCCAAGATGCAGGCGATGGCGCACGATTCCTGGAAGCCCCCAGCCCCCTCGTCCTGAAGGTGGTCATCGTTCCTTCTTGGTGGTGGCGGTAGCGGAGGAAGACCGGCGTTGCCCTGAGGGCGATCCTCGTGAGGCTGATCCCTCCAGGCGCCCTCACGAGGCTGGTCCTGCCAGCGGTCCTCGCGAGGCCGGTCGCACCACTCCTGACGTGGGCTGCGATCGTCCCAGCGTCCTCCGCCTCGTCCTCCTCCTCGGCCGTAGCCCCGGTCGTTGCGCTCGAGGCATCGACCTAAGCGTCCATCTCGAACGGCCCTAAGCTCTTGACAGTCGTTGGTGTTGTGGATGTGTACATTGTGGAAGGCGCAGAACGGCCGACTGCTCTTGGATGACTCGGGATGGTCCCGGCCGCGCTTCATATCTGGCTCCCCTGCGAGCACGGCTACTCCCTTGCACTTCACGTCCTTGGCCTTGGCTTTCTTCTCCTCCAGGTCGGCAGCCGGGAGCTCGAGGAGGGAAAGGCGCCCCTCCTCAGCTCTTGCGCTCTTGGTCGCCAGGTTGAACAACTCCAGAGCCGTGCATAGCTCCTCGTGGATGGCGAGCTCCTCCTTCATCTTGACGTCACGGACGCCATCAGAAAACGCCGAAATGATGGCCTCGTCCGTGACCTTGGGGATCTTGAGGCGAACATTGTTGAAGCGCTGGATGTACTTTTGCAGGGTCTCTCCTGCCTGCTGCTTGACGCGGCGTAGGTCGCCCACAGCTAGGGGGCGGTCGCGCGTGCCCTGGAAGTTGGCGATGAAGCAGCCACGCATCTCGTCCCAGGAGGAGATCGAGCCCGGTGGCAGGTTCAGGAGCCACGAGTGAGCGCCATCCTTGAGAGCCATGGGCAACCAGTTCGCCGTGACTTTTTCGTCGCCATTGGCTGCCTTGATGCTCAGCTCGTAGAGCTGCAGGAACTCCGCAGGGTCGGGGGTGCCGTCGTACCGAGGAGGCAGGTCTGGCTTGAACTTGCCCGACCAAGCGACGCTACGCAGCTCCAGAATGAAGGTGCAGCAACCTGCCGTGGCCACCAGGGCCCTTTGCAGAGGTGGGGCCTGCCCTTGGTGCCCGCGCACCGCCACAGCAGGTGGCACGCGGTCTTGTCACGGTGGCGTTGGGAGTGCGGGAGCATTCTCTTGCGGCCGGGGAACTTCTTGGCAGCTTCCTTCTTCTCACGCGGGCGCCCTACATGGTGGGTCACGCCGGGGGGCCGCGTGCCTTGGTGCCAGGGCGCTGTCTTGGTGCGGAGGTGGTGGAGGCGCTTCGTGAGCCACGTCGCCTGCAGCTGGCAGAGGGTGAGGCAGCAAGAGGGATGGTGCGGGGGAGCCCCCTGCGGCGCTGACGAGCTCGGCGATGCGGTCTAGCCAGTCCTCGTAGAGGTCATCGACTGGGCGGTAGCGCAGGAGATCGCGCGCCATGAGCAGCAAGGCCTGCGCGTCGGTGGGAGCGTGACGATCATGGGACGACGAGCCGGCTGGGGTCAGCGACGGAGTGGCGGTGCGGCCGTCCCGCCGCACCGAGGGGTGCAGAGAGGACGCATGCTGCTCGTTTCCCGCCGGGCCGGTGGCAGCGTTGGCGGCGGGTGATGGAGAACGACGGGAGGCCCGGCGAAGCGGTCCCGAGCAACACAGCGGCGAGGGCGGCCCGGCGCTCGATCTGCGTTGACATGGTCGCATGATGGAGCAGTGGAACCTGATTAGCGAAGAAAGCTTGGTGCACCCTACTTGGCGCGCCAAATGTCGGATTTCGGGTTCCGGCAAAACCCTTGAGGTTCGAACACTAGGGTGCGCACGAAGATCTCCCCCCCCCTAGCTCGCTCTCGCAACAATCGTCAGGCCTAGCGCGTCAAACCCAAAGAGCAAGGAGACACAAGAGTTTATACTGGTTCGGGCCACCGATGTGGTGTAATACCCTACTCCAGTGTGGTGTGTGGTGGATTGCCTCTTGGGCTGAGGATGAAACGATTCTGGGAAGAAGCGCCTCCTGAGGAGAGGTGTTCTTGTGCTTGGTAAACTTGTGTGGTTGAGGATGATCTGAGTGATCCCCCCTCTATGGTGGTGGCTAGCACTATTTATAGAGGCCCTGGTCCTCTCCCCAAATATTGAGCGGGAAGGGATCCAACAACGGCCAAATTCGAAGGGAGACAACTAGTACAAGTTATCCTCACTAAAGGTGGTCTTCGCCTGCCAAAGGCTCTGGTGGTGACACCGTCTTGGGCTCCACGGTGACCTCCGTCCCGTCGTCCTGCTGGTCTTGGTCTTGTTGCGCCGATATGGAAACCTTTGCCTGATGCCTCGGGACTCTTCGTCTGCGCTTGCCTCTTTAGCACCAAAGAGGAAACGAGGACACTGCGCACGCTGGCGCCCGCCTGGCTCCAGTCGTCATGGCTTGCATCACAGAAACCTCGCAAGGTGTCCCTTGCCTTGATCTCTCCGCCCCTCGCAAGCCAGCCTGGTGAGGCCGCCCCTGAGGAGGTCTTGCGTCGTCCACCTCGCGAGGCTTGGCCCCTCGCGAGGGTCTTGAGTGTTTGCTGGTGAAGATGGGCCGTACAGGGCCGCTGGTGGAGCCATGCCGTGGGCCGCAAGCAGGCAAGTCTGGGGACCCCCGTTCCCAGGACGTCGACAATTACTAAAAGGATCGAACTAAGAAAACGGTAAAGATAGGAGTGTGATGGTGATACGATAACGGGGCACCTCCCCCAAACTTGGCAGTTGCCAAGGGGAGTGCCCATACCCATGTGTTTATGTCCCCTTCTTCAGGGGTGGTGATGGTGATGATGAAGATAATTGTGCCTTCAGCTTTTTCATATTGTAATTGAGAAGAGCAATTTCCTCCTCAAATGAGCATCCTCATCATCATCCGTATTTCGACCACAAGGAGATAGGTCTCCATAGGTCTTTGGGTCAGCAATGAAATGTGAGACGTAGCTCTCTTCGTCGGAGTCTTGAGATGACATCTTGCTCTAAATCTGCTATAGAAACAGCTTGAAGCAAAAACAGAGGATATTTGCATGGTACAGTGGTCAAAACCTTAGGGAGATTATATAATGAATTTTTATCGACCAAAAGAACTATCATGCAAGAAAACGGAGTCCGGAGAGCACACGAGGTGCCCACGAGGCAGGGGGGGTAGGGCGCACCCTCCACCCTCATGGACGCCTCGTGTCCTTCCCGGACTACTTCTTATTTTCCTATTTTCTTAAATATTCCAAAACGGAGAAAAATTACCATTAGAAATGTTTTGGAGTCGGTTTACTTACCGTACCACATACCTATTCCTAAAACATTCTGGAAGGTGTCCCTTATGTAATCCTCCAGGGTTACTGATAGAGGCGAGGGTGTCCCGATCTTTCGATGAGATGATAACTCTCGATTTGATGGAGTCGACTCTGACGATCCGACTACAAACGTGCACGACGTTGCGCCTTAGCAATCGCTAAACCAATCTCCTTAGGTTCTTGGCGATGCGGAAGCACGATCACCGACCACGAAGGTCTATTCCTGCAAGCAATCGAAGAACGAGCAAGAATATGATAAAGCAATCTGAATATTGCGAATATATATGAAGTATTGATAATGGTGGGGATCCGTAAGCGGTCTTGGTCTGGTCGTTGAACACAAACAAAGTACGAAGTTGCAATGGCTAACTTTTAACTAAACAAATCCCAAGGAAAAAGCTACTAGATGGATCTACTTATATAGGAGCAAGGGGTGGCAGCCAAGGAGGTGGGAGGGCGTCCCAAGGCAGCCTAAAACTAACCCTAGGTCGTACAAGGCCAATGGGCCCAAGCGGAGGTGACGTAACACCTTTGGACTTGTAGTTTGACTCGGATTCTGCTGCAGACATCAGATTGTTTCGTCTATAACTCAACGCTCCGGACGGATTTTAAGGTGACTCAATTGGGTTGGAAAATGCACGAAATCTATTTTCCAACAAAAAATAATCAACCAATTTGGAGTCTGTATGAAAAAGTTATAGACGTTTTGAGTCAGGTATGTCTGCAGTAGTCCGAATCTGAGTCGAACGTGAGAGACTTGGACTCTATCTTCTCTTGGGCCAAAAGTGACGTGAGAGAACTTTTTGAACAGCAGGTAAACATCTCTTTCTCCCTTATCTTCATATGTGGATTGTACAAATGTCCCATACACCTGCAATTAGACATGGCACAAAAGTTTGTGAAGTATTTTGTCTTGGATGACATAAATAAATTATTGCATAGTTTGCATTAGAAATCACCTCACAAATATACATGTATGCAATATTTTTGGTCGTATCCAAGGTAATCATGTCCTCATCATCCTCCCTTCTTGAAAACAAAGCCGTCCTCGGCGTTGCTTAATCTGAAATGTGGCTAACAAAAGAGACAAGGTGTACATGTTGTATATGTATCGTCATCCATTTTACTTCCTTGATTTTTGCATATATGACACATGAATAGATGAGTAACTTGCATAGTTCATAAAATCTAAAGCCAACAAATTAGCACAAGAACTAGAAGGCTTGAAAATACTGCAACTCAGTTTGCACATATAAGTGAAGCTCTTATTTAATTCAAGAGATTGACAATGTTCATCATTAAACCATCCCAACATTGGTGAATAAACCTTATTTGAATCAAATTTACATGCTACAACATGCTTAGATAAGCAAACATGCAATGAGTCATTCGACACAGAATCATCACCAAGATTAGAGGTCGTATCAAAATGATTAAACATTGATTCTTTTGCATCAATAGTTAATTCAATGGGTGCTCTCAAAATTGTTGGTATTTCAGTTGTTTGATCACATGGCAAAGTCAAATTATCAATATAATCCTCTAAAATAGGTGGTGTGATCAAAGTAGTGGGTAGCTCAACACATGATGTATTCAAGTTAACTAGGCATGCATCATTCTCATGTAGAAGTGGAAAATCTGTACCTTTGTCATTACCTCTTATAGTCAACTCAGATGATGCAGGCACTCTCGATGGTGATGTGTCACATGGTGGAGATGATGTAGTCCTCGCAACAACGGATGTGGTTGTCATAATACGCCTAGTAGTTGAATAAACATCTGTATCAACAGTTGGAATGTGCACCGTGCGCTTGTTCTCCTTGTGGGCAACACGTCGTTTTATTTCCTGTTCAGCTTTGCAAGCAAGACGAAACAAATGGTCCATAGGATAACACTCTTCATGAATTAGTATCTCCTGAATATTATGGTTTAATCCTCCCCAAAATCTATCCATAAAATTTTCTTCACTTTCTTCTAAAAATGAGTGCAACAAGGTAGTTTGTAAATCATCATAATATTTTGTTACGGTGTCACTACCTTGTTTTAAATGTTCCAGTTTTTTAATCATGCCACAGTATAATAAACATCGCGAATCTATCTCTCATGACATGTTTTAAATCATCCCAAGTATTAGGTACATAATCAGGGTGTAACCGACAATATTCACTCCACCAAACTAGAGCATAACCAGTGAAAGAACCAACCGCAACCATAACTTGTTTACGTTCATCAAAATTATGGGAAGCAAATGTATTATTTATGTCTAACTCCCATTCAATATATAAAGGAGGCCTAAAACGGCCATTAAATGGTGGTATAGAAACATGAACCTGATCATGTGCATTTGGATGTTTGTGCACCTCTCGTGACGGTTGTGGTATTTGCATAGGTGGTGGCATGTCTCCCGCGATCGACAAAGCCCATGAATTGACTCTGGATCCTGTCATGATTAGTAGAACAAGAAACAAAATCCAAAAATAATGTTCCTATAACTACTAGGATGTGGTGGTAAAACGCTCACAGTAAAGCAAATATCAATGTCTTACAAGTTCTTACCATGCAAGGCGGTGATCGGCAACCAGCGGTGTCAAGTAACTCGAATATTGAGTAAAGCGATTGCCGGGGAGCGACGTATACAGTGTAGAAATATGTGGAGCTGGGTTGGCTATATATGGTAGCAAAAGATTAGCAATAATCAATTCAAAGATGCAATGTTGAATAAGCGCTCAACGACGGTATCTTGTGCTGGTCCTAGGCTAGACCGGACTAGAGACGCGAGCCTAGAACACTAATGAGGTCACGGCATAGCACAACTAGCATCAATGAAGGATACTAAGTAGCTCTTGACAGCAAGATATAAGTGAAGATCACAACGGCGGTGAAGATAATGATGAAAACAAGCGCCAAGCAGGACATACAACAACTCTCTCTCCAACTTTCCTCTTGAAAAGTTTGAGCCAATTTTCTGATAAATTCTTTCAAAGAATGCTACTAACTCAAGCTTTCCAATGCAAAAGAATCACTCAATTCGAGTTGATATGAGGAGTCAAAGAATTCTAAAACTGGCCTGAAAAATTGGAACAAGCTGTGTTCACGAACTTCAGAGGGCAAAAACACCTATTTGGAAGCCGATTTTGAGGTGTCAAATATTGAACTAGCTTCTGCAACTATTTAGATGCGCCTCGTCTCTAGCTTTAATTTGAGTACTCACGGAGTCAAAACGGACTTCGTATGAGGAAGATACACCTGTTTTACTGAACAGTGCGCAAAACAGATTCCAATCCGAATTCAGGTACGAGATTGATTCTAGATAGATCCGGTTTTTTCCTCTCTCTTTTTTTTTCTCACGCTTTTTTTTCTTTTTCTTCTCTCTCTTTTTCTTTTTTTTCTTTCCTTTTTCTCTCTTTTTTTCTCTATCTTTTTTTTTCTCCCTCTTTCCAAGACAAACTGGATAAGATGCAGATTGGATCAGGCGAAGATGTGAATGACCTCAACTATGATTATGACAATGAACAGTGCGTAGCACGTGATGGAAATTAATGGATGGGATGGTGGACAGCGGAAGGGATAATGATGCAGCGGCGTGACTAATGTGAACAGAACTCAAACTCTAAAGGAACAAGACACTAAGACCAACAACTCGACACGACGATGCAACCGATAATTCAATAATGCAAACAATGAAAAGAAAATTGCAAAGGCTTGGACTGGCTAGGACAAATGATGAATAGATCTAACTTTTTGTGGCTTTTCTTGGACAATTGGTAAGAAAATAAATCGAATCTAGGGATAAGCGGAAAATCTCACCGAGCAACCTGAAAACCGATACCACTTGATAGGCGAGGTGTCCCGATCTTCGATGAGATGATAACTCTCGATTTGATGGAGTCGACTCGACGATCCGACTACAAGCGTGCACGACGTTGCGCCTTAGCAATCGCTAAACCAATCTCCTTAGGTTCTTGACGATGCGGAAGCACGATCACCGACCACGAAGGTCTATTCCTGCAAGCAATCGAAGAACGAGCAAGAATATGATAAAGCAATCTGAATATTGCGAATATATATGAAGTATTGATAATGGTGGGGATCCGTAAGCGGTCTTGGTCTGGTCGTTGAACACAAACAAAGTACACGAAGTTGCAATGGCTAACTTTTAACTAAACAAATCCCAAGGAAAAAGCTACTAGATGGATCTACTTATATAGGAGCAAGGGGTGGCAGCCAAGGAGGTGGGAGGACGTCCCAAGGCAGCCTAAAACTAACCCTAGGTCGTACAAGGCCAATGGGCCCAAGCGGAGGTGACGTAACACCTTTGGACTTGTAGTTTGACTCGGATTCTGCTGCAGCATCAGATTGTTTCGTCTATAACTCAACGCTCCGGACGGATTTTAAGGTGACTCCAATTGGGTTGGAAAATGCACGAAATCTATTTTCCAACAAAAAAATAATCAACCAATTTGGAGTCTGTATGAAAAAGTTATAGACGTTTTGAGTCAGGTATGTCTGCATGCAGTCCGAATCTGAGTCGTAACGTGAGAGACTTGGACTCTATCTTCTCTTGGGCCAAAAGTGACGTGAGAGAACTTTTTGAACAGCAGGTAAACATCTCTTTCTCCCTTATCTTCATATGTGGATTGTACAAATGTCCCATACACCTGCAATTAGACATGGCACAAAAGTTTGTGAAGTATTTTTGTCTTGGATGACATAAATAAATTATTGCATAGTTTGCATTAGAAATCACCTCACAAATATACATGTATGCAATATTTTTGGTCGTATCCAAGGTAATCATGTCCTCATCAGTTACGGTTTCAATAACATTAGTTTCAACATTTATAGGATTACCTGAGATATAATGTTTGATTCTTTGACCGTTCACCACCTTCGGATTTGTGCCTTCGAAGTTGTTGATTTTTATGGCACCAGAACGATAGACCTCCTCGATTACGTAAGGCCCTTCCCATTTAGAGAGAAGTTTACCTGCAAAAAATCTTAAACGGGAGTTGTATAACAAAACATAATCACCTACATTAATCTCACGCTTTTGTATCCTTTTATCATGCCATCTTTTAACCTTTTCTTTAAACAGTTTGGCATTCTCATAGGCCTGTGTTCTCCACTCATCAAGTGAGCTAATGCCAAATAGTCTCTTCTCACCGGCAAGTTTGAAATCATAATTGAGCTCTTTAATGGCTGAATATGCCTTATGTTCTAGTTCGAGAGGTAAGTGACATGCTTTTCCATAAACCATTTTATACGGAGACATACCCATAGGATTTTTATACGCAGTTCTATAGGCACATAATGCATCATCAAGTTTCTTGGACTAATTCTTTCTAGATCTATTAACAGTCTTTTGCAAAATTAATTTGAGCTCTCTATTACTAAGTTCTACTTAACAACTAGATTGTGGATGATATGGGGATGCAATTCTATGATTAACATCATACTTAGCAAGCATTTTACGAAAAGCACCATGAATAAAATGTGAACCACCATCAGTCATTAAATATCTAGGGACTCCAAACCTCGGAAAAATAACTTCTTTAAGCATCTTAATAGAGGTGTTATGATCAGCATTACTAGTTGGAATATCTTCTACCCACTTAGTAACCTAATCAACAACAACTAATATGTGTATACCCATTAGAGGAAGGAAACGATCCCATATAATCAAAGCCCCAAACATCAAATGGTTCAATAACAAGTGAGTAGTTCATAGGCATTTCTTGACGTCTACTAATATTACCAATTCTTTGACATTCATCACAAGACAAGACAAACTTACGGGCATCCTTGAAGAGAGTAGGCCAATAAAAACCGGATTGCAATACCTTATGTGCAGTTCTATCTCCAACGTGGTGTCCTCCATAAGCCTCGGAGTGACACTTGCGTAGGATCATTCTGTTCATGCTCGGTACACAACGTCTAATAACACCATCTACTCCTTCTTTATAAAGGTGTGGGTCATCCCAGAAGTAATGTCTTAAATCATAAAAGAACTTTTTCTTTTGATGATATGTGAAACTAGGTGGTATAAATTTAGCAACAACGTAATTAGCATAATCAGCATACCATGGAGCAATACGAGAAGCATTTATGACAGCTAATTGTTCATCAGGGAAGCTATCATCAATAGATAGTGGATCATCAAGAACATTCTCGAGCCTAGATAAGTTGTCTGCAACGAGGTTCTCAGCTCCCTTTCTATCAATAATATGCAAATCAAATTCTTGCAGCAAGAGAACCCATCTAATAAGTCTAGGTTTAGCTCTTTCTTTTCCATAAGATATTTAATAGCAGCATGATCAGTGTGAACAGTTACTTTAGAACCAACAATGTATGGTCAGAACTTATCACAAGCAAATACAACTGCTAAAAAATTCTTTTTAAGTAGTAGCATAATTTCTCTGGGCACTGTCTAGAGTTTTACTGGCATATTGAATAACATTTAGTTTCTTATCAACTCTTTGTCCTAGAACAGCACCTACAGCATAATCACTAGCATCACACATAATTTCAAAGGGTAAATTCCAATCTGGTGGCTGAACAATAGGTGTAGAAATCAAGGCTTTCTTAAGTATTTCAAATGCTTCTACACAATCATCACCAAAGATAAAAGGAACATCTTTTTGTAAGAGATTAGTCAGAGGCCTAGAATTTTTTGAGAAGTATTTGAGAGAAACCAGAATAACCATCTAGAAAGCAAAAATGCGTATGTTTGGATAATCTTTCTAGCATTTGATCAATAAAAGGTAAAGGGTAATGATCCTTTTAGTAGCTTTATTTAGTTTGCGGAAATCAGTTACCATTCCATAACCTGTAATGATTCTTTGTGGGATCAATTCATCTTTATCATTAGGGACAACAGTAATGCCTCCCTTCTTAGGGACACAATGGACAGGACTTACCTAATCGACTATCGACAGAATGAATAAATTATACCGCCTCCGAAGCTTTAGTATTTCTTTTCTTGCCACTTCTTTCATCTTAGAATTTAACCGTCGTTGGTGATCAACAACCGGTTTAGCGTCTTTCTCCAATTTTATTTTGTGCTGACATAGAGTGGGACTAATGCCTTTAAGATCATCAAGAGTATATCCAATAGCAGCACGGTGCTTCTTCAGAGTTTTTGATAGAGGCAAAGGTGTCCCGATGTTTCGATGAGATGGTGGCTACCGTTTCTGTGGGAGTCGACCTTGACGATCCGACTACTGAACGTGCGAGACGTCGCGCCTTAGCAATCGCTAAACCAACTTCCGAGGGTTATTGACCACGCCGAGCACGATCAACGACCACGAGGGCTGTTTCCTGCGAGCAAGCGAAGAACAAGCAAGAAAGCTGAGATTGCAATCTGGATATTGCGGATATAAGATGAAAGCTTTATTGATCAAGGTGGGGTTCTGTGACGCCTTGGTCAGTCGTTGAACACAAGCGAAATGCGCGAAGTTGCAGCTATGGCGAACTTTTGATCTAAACAAAACCCAAGGTCTAAGCGGTGCCCTAAGGGCTGTATATATGGAGGAAGAGGGGGAATTTCGTGGCCCTTGGTGGAGGGTCCGAAATCAACCCTAACTCTTGTTTCCCCACACATACGGACTCTAAAACAGCCTATACTTAAGTATTTCGAAATTACATGGGCTGGCCCAATAATAAGGTGTGAGCACCTAGAATAGCCTCGGGACGACATTTATGAAGTAGCATCTTGTATATTTCGTCCAAGGCTTCATGCATCCATTATGGTGGCTTCAAAGTCCTGAAATCATCACTTGTAACTCCGTTCTTGTTCCCCTTGCATGGCATTATCTCCATGCTTGTTCTTGCTCAATGTCCATCCTTCTCCAAGCTAGGGCCTTCATTTGTAAGCAAAACAAATGTATCCAATTTAAGCGACATCATATTCTCATGAACATTAGAATCATTACCAAGAAAGCGAAAGTACGATAATTTAATTGGCGTGCATGAGCTCTAGTAATTGGTCCAAGATATGTAGCAAGAGGGGCTGTGGGTGTAACAATGGTATTGATGTCCTCATCATCCTCCCTTCTTGAAATGAAGTCGTCCTCGACGGAAGCTCATATTCCTCACCCAAATAAGGCTTCAAATCTGCAATGTTAAAAGTGGGACTAACCCCAAAATCTGTAGGCAGCTCAAGTTTATATGCATTATCATTTATTTTCTCTAACACCTTAAATGGACAATCAAGACGTGGCATTAGCTTTGATTTGCGCAAATTAGAAACCTATCCTTACATAAATGTAACCAAACAAGATCTCCGGTGCAAAGACAACATGTTTTCTACCCTTATCTCCAGCAAGTTTATATTTAGCATTCATACGCTCAATGTTTTCCTTAGTTATCTCATGCATTTTTAAATCAATTCAGACGTTCTTTAGCATCAAAATTAACCTTCTCCGAAGATGGAAGAGGCAACAAATCAATAGGTGCACGAGGTAGGAAGCCATACACAATTTCAAAAGGGCACATCTTAGTAGTAGAATGCAATGAGCGATTATAAGCAAATTCAATATGAGGCAAGCATTCTTCCCACATTTTCTTATTATTCTTCAAAATAGCCCTAAGCATAGTAGACAATGTTCTATTGACTACTTCAGTTTATCCATCGGTTTGGGGTGACAAGTAGTACTAAAAGCAGTTTAGTCCCCAACTTAGCCCATAAACATCTCCAAAAGTGGCTAAGAAATTTAGTATCACGATCTGAAACAATAGTATTTGGCACACCATGCAAGCGAATAATTTCACGAAAGAACAAATCAGCAACATTAACAACATCATCGCTTTTATGACATGGTATAAAGTGTGCCATTTTAGAGAATCTATCCACGACAACAAATATGCTATCCCTCCCTTCTTTGTTCGAGGTAAACCTAAAACAAAGTCCATAGATATATCCTCCCAAGGAACACTAGGCACGAGCAAAGGCATATATAAACCATGAGGATTGAGTCGTGACTTAGCTTTTTGACATGTAGTGCAGCGAGCAACAAAACGCTCAACATCCCGTCTCATCTTTGGCCAAAAGAAATGTGTAGCAAGTATATCCTCCGTCTTCTTGGCGCCAAAGTGTCCCATTAATCCTCCTCCATCGCCTCCTGCAACAACAAAAGACGAACAGAGCTAGCGAGGAATGCATAGCTTGTTAGCACGAACACAAAACCATCATTAATAACGAACTTGTTCCATGTTCTTCCTTCTTTACAATTCTGCATTACATCTTTAAAATCACCATCATGCACATATTGATCTTTGATGGTCTCCAAACCAAATATTTTGAAGTCAAGTTGTGAAAGCATAGTATAGCGACGAGACAAAGCATCAGCAATAACATTTTCTTTACCCTTCTTGTGTTTAATGACATAAGGAAAGTCTCAATGAATTCAACCCATTTAGCATGTCTACGATTCAGTTTAGCTTGACTTTTAATATGTTTCAAAGATTCATGATCGAATGTATAACAAATTCTTTGGGCCATAAATAATGTTGCCATGTCTCTAAAGTCCGAACAAGAGCATATAATTCTTTGTCATAAGTAGAATAGTTCAGACTAGGCCCACTCAATTTTTCGAAAAGTATGCAACAGGTTTGCCATCTTGTAATAACACACCTCCTAATCCAATTCCACTAGCATCACATTCAAGCTCAAAAGTCTTATTAAAGTCGGGAAGTTGGAGTAAAGGAGCATGTGTCAACTTATCTTTCAATACCGTGAAGGCTTCTTCCGTGCGGTACCCCAAACAAAAGGCACATCCTTCTTTGTAAGCTCATTGAGAGGTGCAGCAATGGTGCTAAAGTCTCTCACAAAACGCCTATAGAAACCAGCGAGTCCAAGAAAACTCCTCACTTGTGTGACCGTTTTGGGCTGCGGCCAACTCTCAATAGCTTCAATCTTGGCTTTATCAACTTCAATTCCTGTGGAGTAACAACATAGCCAAGAAAAGATACTCGGTCGGTGCAAAAGGTGCACTTCCCAAGGTTACCAAACAAGCGTGCATCACGAGAGCATTAAAACAACACGTAAATGTTCCAAATGTTCTTCCAAAGATTTGCTATAAATCAGTATATCATCAAAGTAAACTACCACAAATCGTCCAATGAAAGCACGTAAAGTTCGTTCATTAATCTCATGAAAGTACTAGGTGCATTAGTTAACCCAAAAGGCATGACTAACCACTCATATACTCCAAACTTAGTTTTAAATGTTGTTTTCCATTCATCTCCCAATTTCATACGAATTTGATGGTATCCACTACATAAATCA
This sequence comes from Aegilops longissima, assembly GCA_021605205.1. Classification (NCBI taxonomy): domain Eukaryota; kingdom Viridiplantae; phylum Streptophyta; class Magnoliopsida; order Poales; family Poaceae; genus Aegilops; species Aegilops longissima. The sequence goes on along the minus strand of CM038678.1, from coordinate 322,779,953 downwards.
ACTTTGGAGAATATTGTAGAGCCACTCAATTCATCAAGCATATCATCTAGCCTAGGAATAGGATGGCGATAACGAATAGTAATATTATTAATGCCTCTACAATCAACACACATACGTGACGTACCATCCTTTTTAGGCACTAGTATAATAGGAACAGCACAAGGACTAAGAGATTCGCGTATATAACCTTTGTCGAGCAGCTCTCTGACTTGACGCATAATCTCCTTCGTCTCCTCTGGATTGGTACAGTATGGTGGTGCGGCGGTTGGTAGCGATGCACCGAATTAAGTCAATTTGATGCTCAATCCCTCGAATAGGTGGTAATCCGGTGGCACGTCTTGTGGGAAGGCGTCGCGAACTCCCTGCAAAATGTTAGTGACAGCAGGGGCAAAGAGGAAGGCACGTCCTCGAATGAAAATAATGCCTATTTGCACACAAAAGCATAGCAAACAGATTTGCTAGAATCTAGCTCATCAATATCAGATTTGGTGGCAAATAAACATGCACTTTTCAGTTTAATTTCGAAGCAACATTAGATGGTATATTATTAGGCTTCATTTGTTGCTCAAATTCTTTTGCCACAATCTGATTTTCACTCCTATTTTTCTCTGTTTTGCTTTATTAGCTCTATTAATATCATCTTTCAAAATGGAATCAGGAGTCATAGGAAGCAAAGTAATATTTTTATCCTTGTGAACAAGAGTATCTGATTGTTTCTACCATGGTGTACTGAAATTTTATCAAATTGCCATGGTCTACCAAGTAATAAGGAACATGCTTGCATAGGTACCACATCACAATCAACATAATCAGCATATGTAGAGATACTAAAATACACACTAACAAAGACGTGTTACCTTAACCTTGTCGCTGTTGTTGAACCATTGGATGTAGTAAGGATGTGGATGTGGTCTTGTGGTGAGAGAAAGCTTCTCCACCATATCCATGCTAGCCAAGTTGTTGCAGCTCCCTCCATCTATGATGGCCTTGAATAGAACGTTCCTTCACAACTCCCTTTGTATGGAACAAGTTATGCCTCCGATTTTGCTCACTTGTGTAACCTGCACACTCAAAACACATTGAGCAACTAAACATTCATACCTGTCGGCATCTTCAAGACCATGTATTGCGTCTCATGATCGTAATCATTTCCACCGTGTTCTTCATGTGTAATAAGAGCCAAAGTCTCTTCATCATAGTCACTAGCGACTCATACCCACCATCCTCGGTAGCAATCATCACACGCTGAGATTGGAATTCTCTCATAAAATGTCCTCTTCCCTTACAACGACGACAAATAATATCACTTGTGTGCCCTGTTGACGCCATGGAAGAAGAAGAGCTCTGTAGACCCAGCAGGTGTACTCTTGGCAGATAGTGGTGGTTGTGCCTGCTTTCTTGTATCACGGTTGGAGGTGGCAGCCACGGAGGTGCGGTGTAGTAGAACGTGTGGAAGTAGATGATGCACGTGGTGTCCATGAGGAAGGTCGACTGCGAGAAAAGTTAGCCAGCGCCAAGGCCTGTCGATCCTGCACTTCACGTTCAGCTTTACAAGCAAGATGGAATAATTGAGTGATATTATTATAATCCTTGTAGTCTAGAATGGTGCGAATCTCTATTTAATCCACCCGTAAAACGTGCAAGCATAGCTTCATTCTCCTCAACAATACCACATCTAATCAAACCAGTTTGTAATTCCCGATAATATTCTTCACCGAATTTTTCCTTGTCTTAAGCGCTGCAATTTTGAAGTAATTCACGCTGATAATATGGTGGAACCCAACGATACGCATAGCAGTTTTCAAAGCAGCCCAAGTAGCTGGAACAGGATATAATCTACAATGTTCAGACCACCAAACACATGCAAAGCTAGTGAAAGCACAAACAAAGAGCAGGAACATGTCTCTCCTCGGGATATTGTAAACATGTAAATCGTTGTTCGTTTCTAACTCCCAAGTAAGATATATATCAGGAACATATCTACCTTCAAATGGTGGAATATTCAATTTCAGTTTAGGAGATGGTCATGATCTCGTACTGAAGGGGAGCCGAACATTGCCATTATTTGCATGTGGACGACACGGTGGTTGTGGTCTTTGGTGGTTGCACGTAGTTCGATGTTGATCAACCTCATCCTCGTAATCTCTCACATAATCATCCTCCCCACCGCAGCAGCAGGAGCCACGAAGTATCAATAGCAGCACAAAGCAGCTTGGCGGTGAAGTGGGACACGGGAAGCTCGGCGGAGGGCTGTTCAGCGATGTGGAGGTAGTCCTTGTTGTTGTAGAAGAGGTGCGTTAGGTGCCGCCGGTGGTGGTGGTAGACGCGCGAGCAATTCATTAAACTTGTTATCGAGCTTTGTTTGACGCCTTCTCAATGCCATCTATCTTCTCCATGGCCTCTTCAAATCTATTTAGCACATCTTCCACCGCCCACTCATCATTTGTTGAAACTTATCATGTAGCGCTTTGTTTGTCATGTTCTCCTAGTCATCCGTCGGCTTGTGATCCTGCCATGGTTAGCAGCAATAGAAACACACAAGAATATGATTGACAGACTACTAGGAAGTGGTGGTGGTGGTGTGGTGGACAGTCACAAATCCGTCAAGCAAATCTCAAATTCTTACCAGTTCTTACCAAAGAAGAAAGCGGTGATCGGCAACCGATGTAGTCAAAACTCTCAAAGCTTGGATAGAGCGATTACCAGGGAGAGTCAAACGCACAATGTAGATGTATGTGGAGCTGGGAAGGCTTATAATATGGTAGCAAAAAGGGTCAGCAATAATCAATTCAGAGATGCAAAGTTGAATAAACGCTCAACGACAGTCTTGTCTTCGATCCTAGGCTAGACCGTGCTAGAGACGCGAGCCTAGAACACTAACAAAATCACGGCGCTGCACGGAAACAACGGAAAAGCACACTCTGGAATATTTTTTTTCGCTTTTTTTTTTCCGAAACCTACTCCGGCAAGGAAAATACAAATCGGAAACTAGATGGATCTCGAAAACAAACCTAATATGAGAAGAACTCGGATTGGTGGTGGATATATGGTGGTGGATATATGGTTGTGGTATATGGCAGCGGTGGTGGATACAGATTCAGAGCGGTGGCGGATAAGAAGGGTGGTAGATGGCAAGGCGATGATGATAGTCTTGCGCGGCGTGACAACTTATGACCGAACTCGAAACTCTAAAAGACTAGACTCTAAGACCGGCAACTTGACACGACGATGCAACCGCAAATTCAACAAAGCAAAACCCTAAAAAGATTATGCAAAGGCTCGATTGGTTCAGATATGATGAACTAACCCTAATTTTTTGTGGCTTTTTCGTGGACTTTAGGTATGAAGAACAGACTCGATCTAATCTACGAAAAACTGTAAAATCTCACCGAGCAACCTGAAAATCTGATACCACTTGATAGAGGCAAAGGTGTCCCAATGTTTCGATGAGATGGTGGCTATCGTTTCTGTGGGAGTCGACCTTGACGATCCGACTACGAACGTGCGAGACGTCGCGTCTTAGCAATCGCTAAACCAACTTCCGAGGGTTATTGACCACGCCGAGCACGATCAACGACCACGAGGGCCTGTTTCCTGCGAGCAAGCGAAGAACAAGCAAGAAACTGAGATTGCAATCTGGATATTGCGGATATAAGATGAAAGCTTTATTGATCAAGGTGGGGTTACGTGGCGCCTTGGTGCGGTCGTTGAACACAAACGAAATGCACGCGAAGTTGCAGCTATGGCGAACTTTTGATCTAAACAAAACCCAAGGTCTAAACGGTGCCCTAAGGGCTGTATATATGGAGGAAGAGGGGGAATTTCGTGGCCCTTGGTGGAGGGGTCCAAATCAACCCTAACTCTTGTTTCCCCACATACGGACTCTAAAACAGCCTATACTTAAGTATTTCGAAATTACATGGGCTGGCCCAATAATAAGGTGACGAAGACACCTAGAATAGCCTCGGGACGACATTTATGAAGTAGCATCTTGTATATTTCGTCCAAGGCTTCATGCATCCATTATGGTGGCTTCAAAGTCCTGAAATCATCACTTGTAACTCCGTCTTGTTCCCCTTGCATGGCATTATCTCCATGCTTGTTCTTGCTCAATGTCCATCCTTCTCCAAGCTAGGGCCTTCATTTGTAAGCAAAACAAATGTATCCAATTTAAGCAAACATCATATTCTCATGAACATTAGAATCATTACCAAGAAACGAAAGTACCTGATAATTTAATTGGCGTGCGCGAGCTCTAGTAATTGGTCCAGTATATGTAGCAGTAGGGGCTGTGGGTGTAACAATGGTATTGATGTCCTCATCAGTTTTCAATAATTTCTTTTCTTCATGCTCTGAAAGGTTAGCACTAATAATAACAAGATATATCCTTTTCTCATCAAGATAAGCATATTTAAGAGTATCAGGTAATGGTTTAAGCTCAAACACGGGGTCACCCTTGGGTGGAGGAGGATCCCCTAGGATTTCAAAAGGCAAGTTGTGTTTCAAAATAGGTCCATGTTTAAAGAATACTTCATCTATTTCCCTTCTTTCATTCATAAACATATCATTTTCATGGCCGAGCAAATATTGTTCTAAAGGATCATTAGGAGGCACGGCAATAGAAGCAAGACCAATAATTTCATCTTTACTAGGCAATTCTTTATCATGGGGTTGTCTATGAAATTTAGCAAGATTAAACTCATGAGACATATCCCCCAAACCAATAGTAACAACATCCTTTTTGCAGTCTATCCTAGCATTAACAGTATTCAAGAAGGGTCTACCAAATATAATGGGACAAAAGTTATCTTGTGGGGAACCAAGAACAAGAAAATCAGTAGGATATTTAACTTTCCCACACAAGACCTCAACATCTCTAACAATCCCAACTGGTGAAATAGTGTCTCTATTGGCAAGCTTAATTGTAACATCAATTTCCTCTATCTCAACAGGTGCAATATCATGCATAATTTCTTTGTATAAGGAATGAGGTATTGCACTAGCACCCATATCACATAAGTCATGATAGCAATGATCTCCTATTTTAACAGAAATAACAGGCATGCCTACAATAGGTCTATGTTTATTTTTAGTACCAGGTCTAGCAGTTCTAGCAGCTTCATCACAGAAGTAAATAACATGCCCATCAATATTATCGGCCAAGAGATCTTTAACCATAGCAATACTAGGTTCAACTTTAATTTGCTCAGGGGGTGTAGGTGTTCTAGTGTTACTCTTACGAACCACAATTGAAGCTTTAGCATGATCCTTTATTCTAACAGGGAAAGGTGGTTTCTCAATATAAGCAGTAGGAACAACAGGATCAACATTATAAGTGATAGTATTTTCTTCAACTTTAATAGGTGCAACCACTTTTACTTCAATGGGAGGATTATATTTAAACCACTTCTCCTTTGGGAGATCAACATGAGTAGCAAAGGATTCATAGAAAGAAGCTACTATCTCAGAGTCAAGTCCATATTTAGTGTTAAATTCACGGAAAACATCGGTATCCATAAAAGATTTAACACAATCAAATTTAGGTGTTATACCTAACTCCTTACCTTCATCGAGATCCCAATCTTCAGAGTTGCGTTTAATTCTTTCCAATAAATCCCATTTAAATTCAATAGTCTTCATCATAAAAGAAATAGTACTAGAAGTATCGAGCATGGAGCGATTATTGAGAGAAAGCCGAGCATAAATTTTTTGAATAATAATTTCTCTTGAGAACTCATGATTGGGGCATGAATATAACATTGACTTAAGCCTCCCCCAAGCTTGAGCGATGCTTTCTCCTTCGCGAGGCCAAAAATTATATATATAATTACGATCACAATGGACAAGATGCATAGGATAAAACTTCTGATGAAATTCCAATTTCAATCGGTTGTAGTTCCATGATCCCATATCATCACATAGCCTAAACCATGTCAATGCATTTCCCTTCAAAGATAAAGGGAAGACCTTCTTCTTGATAACATCCTCGGGCATACCTGCAAGCCTAAATAATCCACAAACTTCATCCACATAGATTAGGTGCAAATCAGGATGTAATGTTCCATCACCTGTGAAAGGATTAGCTAGCAGTTTCTCTATCATACCCGAAGGAATTTCAAAGTAAACATTTTCAGTAGGTTGAGGAGCAACTCTTTGCTCTATTGGTTGGGGTGAAGATACCCCGAACAAGCCCCTCAAAGGTTTACTTTCCATAGTAACAAGTGACAGTGAATTTAAGCACACTATATAAATTTTTCCGTACCAAATTCCACTTACCAAAGGCGCTTCACTCCCTGGCAACGGCGCCAGAAAAGAGTCTTGATGACCCACAAGTGTAGGGGATCTATCATAGTCCTTTCATAAGTAAGAGTGTCGAACCCAACGAGGAGCAGACGGAAGTGACAAGCAGTTTTCATTAAGGTATTCTCTGCAAGCACTGAAATTATCGATAACAACTAGTTTTGTGATAAGGTAATTTGTAACGGGCAACAAGTAATGAAAGTAAATAAGGTGCAGCAAGATGGCCCAATCCTTTTTGTAGCAAAGGACAAGCCTGGACAACCTCTTATATGAAGGAAAACGCTCCCGAGGACACATGGGAATTATCGTCAAGCTAGTTTTCATCACACTCATATGATTCATGTTCGGTACTTTGATAATTTGATATGTGGGTGGACCGCCCTTTCTTGGACAAGCATCCCACTTATGATTAACCCCTCTTGCAAGCATCCGCAACTACAAAAGAAGTATTAAGGTAAATCTAACAATAGCATGAAACATATGGATCCAAATCAGCCCCTTACGAAGCAACGCATAAACTAGGGTTTAAGCTTCTGTCACTCTAGCAACCCATCATCTACTTATTACTTCCCAATGCCTTCCTCTAGGCCCAAACAATGGTGAAGTGTCATGTAGTCGACGTTCACATGACACCACTAGAGGAAAGACAACATACATCTCATCAAAATATCGAACGAATACCAAATTCACATGACTACTTATAGCAAGACTTCTCCCATGTCCTCAGGAACAAACGTAACTAATCACAAATTATATTCATGTTCATAATCAGAGAGGTATTAATATGCATAAAGGATCTGAACATATGATCTTCCACCAAATAAACCAACTAGCATCAACTACAAGGAGTAATCAACACTACTAGCAACCCACAGGTACCAATCTGAGGTTCTGGGACAAAGATTGGATACAAGAGATGAACTAGGGTTTTAGAGGAGATGGTTCTGGTGAAGATGTTGATGGAGATTGACCCCCTTCCGCTGAGAGGATCGATGGTGATGACGATGGTGATGATTTCCCCCTCCCGGAGGGATGTTTCCCTGGCAGAACAGCTCTGCCGGAGCCCTAGATTGGTTCCACCAAGGTTCCGCCTCGTGGCGGCGGTGTTTCATCCCAAAAGCTTCCTCCTGATTTTTTCCAGGGTGAAAGACTTCATATAGCAGAAGATGGGCACCGGAGGCCTGCCAGGGGGCCCACGAGACAGGGGGGCGCGCCCCCCACCCTCGTGGCCAGGGTGTGGGCCCCCTCTGGTTGATTCTTTCGCCAGTATTTTTTATTAATTCCAAAACGTGCCTCCGTGAGGTTTCAGGACTTTTGGAGTTGTGCAGAATAGGTCTCTAATATTTGCTCCTTTTCCAGCCCAGAATTCCGCTGTCGGCATTCTCCCTCTTCGTGTAAACCTTGTAAAATAAGAGAGAAATAGGCATAAGTATGGTGACATAATGTGTAATAACAGCCCATAATGCAATAAATATCGATATAAAAGCATGATGCAAAATGGACGTATCAATGCATTATGAAACGAGTTAAGAGACTTGCTAGTAACGAGATTGAACTAGGTATTGAGATACCGACGATCGAATCTCGGGCAAGTAACATACCGATGACAAAGGGAACAAAGTATGTTGTTATGCGATTTGACCGATAAAGATCTTCGTAGAATATGTAGGAACCAATATGAGCATCCAGGTTCCGCTATTGGTTATTGACCGGAGATGAGTCTCGGCCATGTCTACATAGTTCTCGAACCCGTAGGTGTCCGCACGCTTAACGTTCGGTGACGATCGGTATTATGAGTTTATGTGTTTTGATGTACCGAAGGTTGTTCGGAGTCCCGGATGTGATCACGGACATGACGAGGAGTCTCAAAATGGCCGAGACATAAAGATTGATATATTGGACAACTATGTTTGGACTTCGGAATGGTTCCGGGTGAGTTCGGGCAATTACCGGAGTACCGGGGGGTTACCGAAACACCCAGGTGAGTCTAATGGGCCATATGGACCTTAGTGGAGAGAGAGGGGCGGCCAGGGCAGGCCGCGCGCCCCCTCCCCCTTGGGTCCGAAATGGACTAGGGAAGGGGGGGGCGCCCCCCTTTCCTTCTCCCTCTCTCCTCCTTCCTTCCTCTCCTACTCCAACTAGGGAAGGGGGGGGGGGAATCCTACTCCCGGTGGGAGTAGGACTCCCTTGGGGCGCCATGAGAGGGCCGCCCTCCCCCTCCTCCACTCCTTTATATACGGGGGAGGGGGCACCCCATAGACACACAAGTTGATAGTTGTCTTAGGCGTGTGCGGTGCCCCCTCCACAGATTCCACCTCGGTCATATCGTTGTAGTGCTTAGCGAAGCCCTGCGTCGGTAACTTCATCATCACCGTCATCACGCCGTCGTGCTGACGAAGCTCTCCCTCGACACTCAGCTGGATCGAGAGTTCGTGGGACGTCACCGAGCCGAACGTGTGCAGATCGCGGAGGTGCCGTACTTTCGGTACTAGGATCGGTCGGATCGTGAAGACGTACGACTACATCAACCGCGTTGTCATAACGCTTCCACTTTCGGTCTACGAGGGTACGTGGACAACACTCTCCCCTCTCGTTGCTATGCATCACCTAGATGGATCTTGCGTGTGCGTAGGAATTTTTTTTATATTACTGCGTCCCCAACAGTTGTATCTATGCAAGTTTGTTCTTTATTATTAGTCCGACCTTGGCAATATGATAATAGTGTCACCCATCATGGAAGAACAAATTCGTATACTCTCCTGTTTGAAGGAAAAACTATTAACTTGCTTTCCAAGACTCCCGATGAAATAATAATTGATGGGAAAGCTAAATCAGCGGATCATACTACGCATAATATGCTTGCTATCAATTCTGAAATTTTTCCGTTGAGTGTTGCAACTCCTAAACTTGACATACCGCATGCTCAGATAATTTGTTTGCATCCCTGTAATTCATATATACACTCTGTGTGGGATAAAATGACTTGTTTACTAGAATATATGATGCTGCCATGTGAGATAATTTATCATGATATTAACTGGAGTGTCATTACAAATTTATCTCATGCTCAAAAACTCACGCCTGTGACAGGGCATATACATCTTGCACCTATTTTTGTTTTGCTCTATGATGGGTTTCAGGTAGATGAAAGCCGAGGAGGGCTTTGTCTTCAAGAAAGGGAGGATAATATGGACATGACTATTGCGGATGTGACCCAAAGTATTTCAAGAATATATATTTTCTAGGTGATTTCAAACAATAATAATAATTTATATAATTTTGTATTCAAGAAGAAAGTACAACACTTTGTTTTATTTTATGTAGAATCATCCAATATTTTTTCAAGGCATGTGTGAAGATGAAGTATATGCAACCATTAACAAATCCTAGAAGAAAATCACACTTTTCAACCCAACGCCATGTCACGTGCACATGGGCCAAAGGAACTTCCTTTTACTCAATGGTTCAAGATCAGCCACGTGGGTTGTATGATTTGAAGCGTACAAGGCCTGGAACTCTGTCCACGTAACGACGTACTCGGTCGCCGATCGTTCCGCCGACGTAGTCGGCCGTATTGACTGTTAATAAATAGTCGTCATCTATTAGGTTTAGACTCGGGTTTTGTTTAGAGAAGTTTAGCTATTGCTACTTTTATTTTTCTTCGCTCGTAGTGGCTAGTGCGACCGTCAAGACATCCTATCGGAACTCCATCTTGTGAGATTATTCCATGTAACATATTCGCAATTTTAGATTGCTTGGCTATTATTTTTTTGCATGTTCTTCGATTTGTGTGCAGGAAAATCCTTCGTGGACAGGTCGATCGCACCGTTGGCTCAGTCGATAACGCCGTGGAGTTGGTTTAGCGATTGCCGTTGATATCAGTCATGTACGGTTCTCCCTGTACGGTTGGTAGCCGAATCGTGAGGGTCAAGCCCCACCCAAAATCGTAGTTATCTCTCTCGTCAAAAGATCAGTCCCCAGTTCACATGTTGCACTTTTTTTGCTTTGCTCTATGATGGGTTTCAGGTAGATGAAAGCCGAGGACGGCTTTGTTTTCAAGAAAGGGAGGATGATATGGACATAAATATTGCGAATGTGACCCAAAGTATTTCAAGAATATATATTTTCCAGGTGATTTCAAATAATAATAATAATTTATATAATTTGGTTATTCAAGAAGAAAGTACAACACTTTGTTTTATTATATGCAGAATCATCCAATATTTTTTCAAGGCACATGTGAAGATGAAGTATATACAACCATTGACAGATCCTAGAAGAAAATCACACTTTTCAACCCAACGCCATGTCACGTGCACATGGGCCAAAGGAACTTCTTTTTAGTCAATGGTTCAAGATCAGCCACGTGGGCCGTATGATTTGAAGCGTACAAGGTCTAGAACTCTGCCCACGTAACCACGTACTCGGCCGCCGATCGTTCCGCCGACGTACTCGGCCGTATTGACTGTTAATAAACAGTTGTTATCTATTAGGTTTAGACTCAGGTTTTGTTTAGAGAAGTTTAGCTATTGTTACTTTTATTTGTCTTCGCTCGTAGCGGCTAGTACGACCGTCAAGACATCCTATCGGAATCTCATCTTGTGGGATTATTCCATCTAGCATATTCGCAATTTTAGATTGTTTGGCTATTATTTTCTTACATGTTCTTCTATTTGTGTGCAGGAACAATCCTTCGTGGATAGGTCGATCGCGCCGTTGGCTCGGTCGATAACGCCGTGGAGTTAGTTCAACGATTGCCGTGGATATCAGTCGTGTACGGTTCTCCCTGTACGGTTGGTAGCCGGATTGTGAGGGTCAAGTCCCGCCCAAAATTATAGTTATCTCTCTCATCGAAAGATCAGGCCCAGTTCACATCAAAAATCGCCAAAAAAGTAAAAGAAAACAAAAAAAATTAGGTGAAAGATTTTTGAGTTTGTGATGTCCATGCAAAAATTCAGCTCATTTAAACATCTGACAAACTCTCAGAAAAAAGTTATAAATTAGGTATGTGAAAAGTTTACTGTTTTGCTTTTTTTGCTGAGAGGTGAGAGCTATTCAGATGTCTGAATAAGCTGAAATTGGTAGCGACATCACACTCAATCATCTTTCATCACAATCTTCTTTTGATTTTTTTTGACATTTTAAATACTTTTTTGAAATTACTGTTCACGTAATGTAGATGAGCCGAATTGGATATTCGATAATAAATATGCGTTTAGGAATGCTTTTGGAGATGTTGTTGGAAACAAGCCAAGTCAACAGATCCAGTCACGAGGACGGGGCGTCGACCCGTTGGCTAGGCAGCTGAGGTTGCTGCCAGCCCACCCGAGTTCAAGTCCCGGCACGGACGCACGGTGCTCACGGAGTTTCTTCTATAAAAAATGAAAACGCTTCCTATCATATGTTTGATAGGAGGCATTCGCCAGACTGGTCGAGGGACGTCGATAGGTTGCAAATCTCACGGCTGGATTGCTTCCAAATCCATCTCCCGTTTTCAAAGGAGACCGCTTATCTCGCCACGGCCACGCCCCTCGCCGCATCCTCTCTCTCTACTAGCGATTGACCGATCCAGGCTCTCTCCACTGGTGACCAGCCGCCACCCGAAGCTACATGTCCGTCGTCGCTCTTGCCGACGACGGTGATGAGGTTGTTGATTGGGAGCGGGGACGAGGAGCATCTCGTTAGCGAGTATATCTGCAAGCAGCGGCTGCCCGTTCACAAGGAGCGACGGCTAATTCTCCATGATGCGCGCGGCCGTGATTTGACGAGATACTAATTGTTCATGATGTCGCGCTGACAAGAAGAAAAGAGCGGACGAGCACCGACGACCGTGCAACACTATCCGCCGCCGCTCGCCCTGGCAACAGGGAGACGTCCTCTGCATGGAGCCCTTCTACTGAGTCGCCACCGTCTCGAATGCTTCCTACCATTAACGCATACACCACCGGTTCCTTGACATATCTGCTTGTGTACCTAAGAGTAGAGATGTTGTGCTCAGATATGCAATGCTTCCTAGTTCTGTCTATTATGTCTCCTAGTGTATATGTATGTATTTTCTTTAGCTGTAGTACCAAATACGTGCTTCAATGTAATATGTGGCATGTTTTCAACTTATAAATAATATGTTTCCAAGTATCTATAGTGTTGTTTGGTTCTTTTAGGAAACCATGGCAATGCATCAGTACTACTTTGTTCATGCTTCGAAAGTTACAAACTATGTTTCCAATGGCTCACCAACACACAAAATGCATCAATATTACATGTGACATGTTTCCAATGGCTCACCAACACACAAAATACAATCACATGTGCTTCATAGTAGAAATTCTGAAGCTCCATCTATTTTTTTAAAATGGTAGAAATTCTGAAGCAGGGTTCGTAGTACTGGAAGCATGTTTATCTTACGATGGAAACATGTATGAAATGAAAATTGAAGCACGTGATTATTGGGTCCTGGAGCAAAATTATATATAGAGGCAACATAAATAAGGAATATTGTGACTATATATACTGGAAGCTAATTTCATTCGTACTCCTTTAAATCGAAGCAGCTTCAGCCGGGTCGGAAGCAACTGGACAAATCATAGAAGCAAAATATGCTTCATGATGTTGGGAAATAATTTGGCAAGTAACTAATTTATTTCCCTAAAATCTGTAATTAGTTTCCTGCTTAGTGCTGCCCTATTAAAAAAAGCCAACGAGGATTAGCCTTGGGTTGATCTTCTTAAAGTATAAGTCTATTCGTATTGTAATCTATCTCTATTAGTCTAGTTTTGGAGCCCAAGCTTTGTAATCTATATAAACAGCCTTTGAGGCCCCGATCAATACAACAATTACTTCTCCAATATCTCAATCTATCATGGTATCGATGCTTAGGTTTTCCAAGACTTTGGTATGGCTCCGCCACCTGCGCCGCCGCCCCGGCCAATTCAGCCCCTCTTCTCCATGGCCGAGTTCCGCGCCGCCGGTGCCCCACCCCCTACCTCCTCCTCTACAATCACTCAAACACCTCCCCCTCCAAACCCTATGTTCTCCCTAGCCGACACTATTGCCGGCGTCTCTCCCTTCATGACAATCTCATTAGACCTCGGCATCCACAACTACAAGGGCAAGAATCCCGTCTACCGGCCTCCTGCATCTCGTCTGCCGGACTGCACCACCTCGTCATCCACCGCTCACACGCCACCAGCTCCGTCGCCATGGCCTCCTCGGCATGATCCTTGGACTGGCCTCGTCCGTGCTTGGTCGATGCCATGGTCGGCCCCTCGCCGATGGTGCTCCTCCTGCGACACGGCACGTGGAGCCCGGTCTTCGTCCACCCACAGGCTCTCCGGGACTCCTTGGACCCAGGCAGCGGCGGCGACGTCTACACCGCCACTCCTACTCCGCCTACCAAAGACGCCAGACCACCGTCGCCCTACAACACCATGCCGGCCTTCTCACGGCAACATGCAGGCCCCAATCGCATACTACCCATCCGCTATCCCCTACGTCAACATGCAAGCTCCCGCCCCTCTGTTCCTCCCCAACAGCCGGCTTGGGACCAAGCCGCCTTCATCAACGCCATGAACAATTTTGTCCTCAACGCGCAGTACGGATTGGATTTTCGATTCGGTGCATCAATGCATATGTCTTCAAATATGAATTTATTGTCGACTTGTTTTCCTTCGCTTTTCCACTATCACCATTGGCGATGGCTCCACCATCCTGTTTCATGCTTCGTCACTCTTACATCCCTTTCTCTCATGCCAATTTTCTTCACGCAATATTCTTGTGGTTCCTTCCATCATCAAAATCTTATCTCTGTTAGACAATTTTGCATTGACAACAAAGTTATCCTGGCCTTTGACCCTTTTGGTTTGTCTGTGAAAGATCTGACAACGGGGGCGGTCCTCGCTCGGTACAATAGCATGGGCGATCTTTATCCTCTTCATGGCGCACCCACATCCACCTCTCGTGCCATGCTCGCCTCTGTTGATCTATGGCATCGTCGTCTCGGTCACCCTAGCAAAAACACTTTGACGTCTTTACTCCAAGAATTTTGTATCCCTAGTTCTAGTAGTCCTCATAATCCCTCTTTCTGTAATGCATGTCAATGTGGCAAACATGTTAGATTACCTTTTGGAACCTCTATTACCATTAGTACTTTTCCTTTTGAGTTACTTCACTGTGATTTATGGACCTCTCCAGTTCCTAGTGTTTCTGGTTATAAATATTATCTTGTGATCTTGGATGATTATTCTCACTATACTTGGATCTTTCCTTTTCGCGCTAAATCTGAAGTACCTGCAATCTTTCTCAACTTTCGACAATATGTAATCACACACTTTGGCTTGCCAATTCGATTTATTCAATGTGATAACGGTCATGAATTTGATAACACCCAAAACTGCACCTTCTTTCTCTCTCAAGGCATCCTTCTTCGCTTTTCATGCCCTTATACATCTTCTCAAAATGGTAAAGTGAACGCTGTCTTCGCTCTATTAATGATGTTCTTCGCACATTGCTTTTACAAGCTTCTCTTCCTTCCGCTTTTGGGTTGAAGCCCTTCGCACCGCCACACTACTTCTTAATATTCGACCAACTAAAACTTGCCCTCTTTATTCGCCTTTCCAATCTCTTTTCTCTTCCACCTCGACTATTCTTTTCTGCGTGTTTTGGCTGTCTATGCTTTCCCAACATCGCCTCTACCGCCTCCAACAAACTAGAACCACGCTCACTACCTTGCCTTCACCTTGGTCTTTTCCGATGATCACAAAGGATATCGTTGTTTCGATCCATCTTACGGTCGTATCATTCTCTCTCGTCATGTCACATTCGATGAAAATATTTTTTTTTTCTGCCACTACAACCACAAAACCAATTCCACCATAATCCGCCACCACCAAAACCCCTTCCCTAGTTCGTCCTTGGTCATCTCTGCTGCCATGGAATCTTGTTCCGTCTCTCCACGGAATCGCCCACCGTCACCACCCTCCCGCCCTGCCCCCACCTCTCCAGAATCGCATCCTTTACCCCAACCGTCTTTTCCTCACCACATCCTACCACGGCAACCACCTCGACACCCACCACCTTGATTCTTCTTCCTCACCGTCTTCTTCAACCGAAAATCCATCGCCACCCAATGCCGTTCTTATACCACCGCTCACCAATGATCATGTCATGTGCACCCGTGGAAACGAGGATTTCTTCTCCCCACCAAACGTCTCAATCTTACCGCCACCCCAACCATCTCTCCTATTCCAACCAGTTATAAGCGAGCTCTTCTTGACCCTCTCGGCTTTCCGCTATGCGTGTTGAATTTGAAGCTCTTGACAAAATAATACATGGACTCTTGTTCCCAAACCTTACCGTGTTAACATTGTTTACGGCAAATGGGTTTTTCGTCATAAATTTCATTCCAATGGCACTCTCGCTCGTTACAAAGCTCGTTGGGTGTGTCGTGGTTTCTCCCAGCAGCATGGTATTGACTTTGATGATAATTTTTCTTCTGTTGTTAAACCAAGCACTATTCGTGTTGTTCTTAGTCTTGATGTTTCCTCTTCTTGGCCTATTCATCAACTTGATGTTAAAAATGCTTTTCTTCATGGCACTCTCAATGAAATTGTTTATTGTCAGCAACCCTCTGGTTTTGAGAATCCCTCCTCTCCAAATTTTGTTTGTCTCCTCCACAAATCTCTTTATGGCCTTAAACAAGCTCCTCGTGCATGGTTTCAATGCTTTGCTACTTTTATTCAAACCATAGGCTTTATTCCTCCAAATCCGATTATTCTCTCTTTGTTTATCGGTCTCCTACTCACCTTTGCCTACCTCTTGCTTTATGTTGATGATATCATTCTCACGGCTAGTTTCGATTCTTTTCTTCAACATACCATCTCTTCTCTCAATCGGGAGTTTTCCATGACAGATCTTGGTCCTCTTCATCATTTTCTAGGTATTCATGTTTCTCGCACAACATCTTCCTCTTTCTTTCTCAACGATCATACATTTTGGACTTGCTTTCTCGTTACGGTATGTCCGATTGTCAACCCTCAAATACTCGGTTGGCGTTGGTGCTAAAGCGTTACCGATGGTGATCCTCTTTCGATCCTACTTTATATCGTAGCATCATGGCGCTCTTCAATATGCCACTCTTACTCGTCACGAAATCTCCTATTACATTCAAAGAAGCTTTGTCTCTTTATGCATGATCCTCATGCTCCTCATCCGCTCATGTCGACGCATTCTCCGCTATTTAAAAGGCACTCTTGATCACGGTTTCCTTATTAATTTTCTTCACCTACAAGCTTGATAGTTTATTACGATGCAGATCAGGCGGTTGTCCGGATACTCGACGATCTACATCCGGATTTTGCGTTTATTTGGGGATAATCTTGTTTCTTGGTGTTCTAAAAGGCGTAACAGCTTTCGGGTCTTCTGCCGAGGCTGAGTATAGGGCGGTTGCTCACGCTGTGGTCGAGGCGGTGTGGCTACGGCAGCTTCTCGTTGAACTTCATCGTCCGCTCCCCGTGCTACCATTGTTTACTGTGATAACATCTCTGCAGTCTACATGACTTCCAATCCAGTTTAACATCGTCGCACAAAGCACATTGAGATTGACATTCACTTTGTTCGTGAAAAGGTGGTTCTTGATGAGGTTCGCGTTCTTCATGTTCCTACAAGTGCCCAATTTGTCGACATTTTTACCAAAGGACTCCATCGCATCGTTCACCGACATACGCTCCAGTCTCAACATTGTTTCACCTGACGTTGAGACTGCGGGGATCTTAGAATATAAGTCTATTCGTATTGTAATCTATCTCTATTAGTCTAGTCTTAGCCCAAGCTTTGTAATTTATATAAACAACCCTTATGCCCCGATCAATACAACAATTACTTCTCCAATATCTCAATCTAAATCTGTCAGATCTCATTTTTTAACACATCCAGTCACAGTCGAACCGTTGGCCTTTCCGTCGCAACGCCGTCTTCCCTTCCCCACCCACACCAGTCGAGATTCAATTAACTCAGCTCCCAGGCGACACAACGCCGACGAGGAGGCCGAGGCGGCGCCGATGGGTCTGCTGGAGGTGCCGCCGGAGGATACCAACCGTTGCGTGCGCGGATGCTGCCGTAGCGACGCCATCCCGCTCCACCTCCCCGCCGCGTCCTTCTCCCTTCTCTCCCCCATCGCCCGAGGTAACCCCCGCCTCATCCTTCTTTCTCCCCCCCCCCCCCCCACCCCCCTCCTCCCCCGCCCATTGTTTTGATTTGTGAGGAATGGCGTGTGGCGACGGGGGGAGGGGAAATGGTACGACGATGTGACGTCACATGACGCGCCGTGCAGGGTCGGAGAGCACGGTGTACGAGGCGCGATTGGGGGGCGAGCGTGCGGCGGCGAAGAAGCCCGTGTTGTCCACTTCCGACGACCTCGATAAGTTCCATTACCAGCTCCAGCTTCTATGGTCGGTAGTCTCTCTTTCACTACTCCAGCGCGCATGCGTTATTGTCTAACAAATTCCCCATATTCCCAATGGCTGCAAGGGAAGCCATTGCTCAAAATTGATGCGCATTTGCTAGCTTGCAAGAGACGTCTGATTGGGAATTATGGAGAGGATGAGCTAGTGTGCTTGTGCTGCCATCTAGTTATAGGAGCTAAAAGCTTGACATAGAAAAATGAACCCAAGTTGTGCGTTCATTAGAGCTCTGCTCACACGACTGGAATAACATTGCAGCATGTTATTCTCGTAACGAATAATAAGTATATTGTAGAAAGCATGCAATATTATGTATGGTTGCAAACTGTAATGAAAGGTGTGTTTTGTTAGTGGTTGTTGCCAAGATTTTGGTATGGGGATAGTACGTAGTCTCGTTTTTTGTTGGCCATGTCGTATCGTAGGATCACGATGTCATGAAATTTGTATATTTAAAGATAATTATTTTATAAATTACAAAATAGTTTATGGAGGACAAATTATTTTAACGGCTCTTTAATTGTATTGTTCTTAGACCATGATGTGTATTAAACATTTAATATTGACATAATACACCTCATGGTCTAAGAACAATCTGATTATTTTTTATAGTGGTCTAAGAATAATATTAAATGCTTAATACACCTCATGGTTTAATACTTGATGTGTTTCACGATTCTAACCACGCTTTGATCTCTAGCACGATATGATAGTGGTAGCATCAGATTATGATACATGGCGTGATTCATATCTTTTCTCTCACATAGTATCTTAATATTGTTCAATACTATGTGTCGGGGAATTGATTCTGAGCCACGAGAAATCCTCCAAAAACCCTGGTTCAAGATCTGGGGGCCTGGCTTTGCATCTACGAGGCTACGAGCTAGGCATGGCGAGGACACTGAGAGTTACCCAGGTTCGGGCCACCTTGCGGTGTAATAACCTACTCCTGCTTGGTTGTATTTGCTTGTGGACTGTGCTCCTGGAGCTCGAGAGTGATAGCAATGGCGCTAGGGTTTTGGCAGGAGGCGATGAGCCAATTCCTTGCTATGGTGGCCACACTGCCCCTTAAATAGATGCCCTGGGCCTCTTCCTCGAAAATTTGAGCGGGAAAGGGCTATGACAGGGCGGCATTTGAAAGGGGACAGGCGCCGGTGCTTCTCCTGACGAAAGGTGGTCTTTGCCTGCAAAAGGTGCTATCCATGACGCGCCAGGGGCTCCACGATGACCTCCGTCCTGCCGCGCCACCGTCTTGGTCTTCTATCAACAAAGGGAAACCCTTGGGACTTGCTTTGGGGGCAGGTTGGCACAGCTGCTCCCTTAGCACCAAAGGGGAAACTGTCCTGGCCGCGCAGGCTGGCGCCTGCTTTATCAACGTCACCCACGTGACGGGCGGCACCCGCTCTGCAGGCTTCCTCGGGAGGCCTCAAGAGAGGGCGCCTCGCGAGGCCGCCTGTAGTGGTGGTGGAATCGGTGAAGTCCTTCGCGAGAGGGAGCCCCTTGCGAGACTGCTGGCTCGTGGCGCCCATTGGTGGGCCGCCCTATAACTTGGGCCAAGCGGCCTTTCCTGGGCCGTAGGCAGGTGGCCCGTGGTACCCTGGTTCCCACTGGGCCGACACTGTGATCCACATCGTGATAATATGAACTCTGGTTACTGCTGCATTCAACTTTTGGTCAGAAATGATTCTTATATCCTGAAGAAGCTGCTAACATCTTTTAGGATTACTATTAGCTGCTCTCTAATTTCTTGGATTAATTTATGGATTTCAATTTATATGCAGTGAGCTGGATCATCCAGGGTTGGCGAAACTCATTGCAGCACATGCACGTCCTCCAAATTACTTGATGTTCTTCGAATATTTTGAGCCTCCAAACTTAGCAGACAAGATACATGTTGAGGAGTGGAGCCCTTCTATCCAGCAAGTGGTCATGATTGCCAGCTATCTAGGTCCCAGTTTGTTACAGTTATAGTTTCCCTTGAGTTTGTGTTTAACATATATTACCTCCGTCCCAAAAATCTTGTCTTAGATTTGTCTAGATACGGATGTATCTAACACTAAAATGTGTCTAGATATATCCGTATCTAGACAAATCTAAGACAAGTAATTTGGGACGGAGGGAGTATTATGTTTTCAGATGTTAGAGTAAAGTGTATATCTTGGAGTTTTATGCAGAACCAGTTTTTTAGAAGCTTGCTTACCTGCAATTATACTTTTTGTACATAGCTGTAAACGATCACATGTAACTGTTTGTAGCATTTATGTCCAAATAAGAGAACCTTGTACTTTCACTTGCACTTCTTTTTGACCCTGGTACTTTAGGAAGATTTTTACACATCACTGTGCACAGTGTACAACTTTTTTTATGTACTAAATTGTTCTGTTATGTTGCTTCAATAACAAGGCAAGTTCATGTAGTACCAAAGTTAAGCAAGAACAGATTCGTTGTAATTTTAAATAGCCTTAAACAGAAAATAATGTTCTCACCATATAAAATACAAAGACAATGACTAGATCGACTAAGCAGTGAGGTTAATTATAGGAAGCACCGATGTTTATCTATTTCAGAAATAGTAATGCATGGCTTAATTTTCTTTATTCTTTCTAGGTAACATTATGCTGGATCTAATCGGTGTTGGATGTCAGCTCTTGCAAAACACTTGAATTACGAATTTGACATTGCTTTACACTGTACTGTTACAGCAAAGACTCTCCAATACCTACAAATTCTTGGGATAGTGCACAGAGATATAAAACCAGCAAATATTTTGGTATGTCCTTGCATTTTTCTTGTATCTTTGTGTCAGACAGTTGTCAGACTGTTGAATTACATTCTTTGAGCACATAAGGATTTTCTTATCTTTTTTTAATGCATTGATTTTTCTGTAATTCTGTACAGCTAGATAAAGACCTCCTTCCACATCTAGCTGATTTTGGCTTGGCTATGTACCAGAAGGATATTAAAAGTGTTTCAGCTGAGAACTGGAAATCATCTGGCAAGCCTACTGGTGGTTTCTATAAAAAGAATATGGTTGGGACACTAATTTACATGGCACCAGAAATTTTGAGAAAGGATTTACATACAGAAAAATCAGATGTTTACAGCTTTGCAATATCAATAAAGTAAGGCATTTTCTTATGGAATTAATTTAAATCGGCCCTATCCAATTGTTCCTGTCATATAATTACAGTCCATACTACTTTGCCTGAAAAAAAATATGAAATCTTTGTATCTATATCCTGTTGTCCGAATGCTTCAACTGGTGTCGCTTCTAAGACTGCTCGTTTTATCCACAATTTGACATCTCAGAAGATTTTAGATTAGTGCATATACCATATCTATATTGGAGGGAGTGCCATATCCCACATAAATCCATGTTGCATATTGTACTTGACGTCATATATCGTGTCCAACACATGTTGGATAATGACGTTAGTGTGGCACTTCTGTGGCATGTCATTAGGGCTGCATTCACACTGTGTTCAGGGGAATAACTATTACTGAAAATTTATGTTATTTCGAGTACCGCGTTCTCTTTTCTTTGTCAAAACACATTGACTCTATATTCATTTTTTGTTTGGATATTAAAGTGATGTTATACACATGTCTAATTGAGGTTTCCTGGGTTATATATGTGTATGCCCATTAATTTTGAGGGAAAGTAGGTGAATAACATGAAAACAAAACTAAATCATAGTAACAATTAGTGACATTGCAAAAACCATCGGTTTCAAAATCACGTTGTGTCGGTGGGAACGACACCTATGGGATCACTGGAATCCCTCCTACGGTTGGCGGGCGCGGGGTTGTGCAAAGAGCGGGTCTGGTAGCCAGCACAAAGATCGTTTACCCAGGTTCGGGCCGCGAGGATGCGTAATACCCTAGTCTTGCTTTGGTGTATATTGGAGTGTTCTTGAGCTTTTGAACTAGCTACGGCGTGTGCGTCGTCCAAAAGATTCGAATCCTTCTCCTGTACGCCTCGGGCCTCCTTTTATAATCAAAAGGGGTCGCCACAGTGGCACACAGGAGGTGGAAAGGTATACAGTGTACAAGCCTATCCTCTGGCACCGTTGGACAAACACATTTAATGCGCTGCCGACGTGTCCTTCTTGCTTTATCAGGGACGGCATGGAAGCTCGTCCCAGCTGTCGCCGCCTCGTCTGGCTCCGACGCGCGTCCGAGCTGATGGGGCGTTGTAGTGCCACGTTGGCTGGCTCTTTGGTCTGGGCCGTGATGTGAGTCTTCACGAAGATCTCGCATGCCACCACGCAGTGCTTGCTGAGTTGGCTGCGGGCCGCTGCCGCCACCACAGTGCGCCCACTGGTTAGGCTGGCAGCTGTATAGGAACGGCGGTGGAGTCTTGGCAGACGTGGGCCTGGCTGTGGCCCCGCAGGTGTCCTCGGCAAGGGTCTTGCCGGGGCCCCGACAAGGGTCTTGCCGTGGCACCGCGGTCGTCCCCGGCAAGGATCTCGCCGGGGTTCTCGTGGATTTCCTCGGCGAGATCCTCACCGAGGATCGTCGTCTTCTGGTTCTCATTTGATCTTGTGTGCTTATGGTCTTCACAAAGATCTGCATGTCACCATGGAGGTGCCTCCCGAGCCTTGGTTCCAAGGTGGTTGATGGTGTTAGAACCCTTGGGCTCAAGGGTGGCGCGCTCTGCTGGCGTTGGGCAAGTTGCCCCGGCAAGGGTCTTGCCGGGTCTGCTGAAGCCGCCCCGGCAAGGGTCTTGCCGGGGGAGTCCACCTCGCCCTCTTGCTCTTTGTGTATCTGGTCTTGGCGTTGCTTTGCCTGTCTTGTGCCTTTGGCTTCCCTCCTCTGCCCTGCTAAGTGTGGTCGAAGGTGCGGCTCTGACTGCCCGTGCACAAGTAGAGGGGTAAAAGGGAGAACCCCTACTTTTGTACACCGACACGTTGCAAAAGATCTATTATGATGAAGCAACATTTTTGTGTCTCCTGGTGTTCTCATCTCTTGGTGCCCTAATGAGATTTATTTGCAGCCAAATTTTTACTAAATCTCCCATCTCTAAGGGGCTATTCTCATACTCCCCTACCTATTTTCTCCTCTTCCCCTTTTATTTTCCCATAACCACCGGGCCAGGTTTGCCAAAGGAATTTGTTGTCATGTTTTACGCAGATAGTTCATGCTCCATAACAGAAGATATTTATAATTTTGTATTTTTAGATGTTACTCCCTGATTTCCCTTTTATTTTATCATTTTACAGCGAGCTTCTTACTGGTGTTGTGCCTTACACTGATCTGCGAGCAGAAGCACAGGTTCATTTTTGTTGCTTGTTCAATAGCTCCAGTGTTGTGGCTCATTTCATAAACAGCCATACTATGGACTATTTGTGTTTTGTATGATCGCTTTGGTATTCTATCAAATTAGATTTTTTTTTGTTTTAATGATTTCTTCCTAATCTAACATTTAAAAGGCCAGCCAGTATAGAACTCTTAAATGAGTAATCACATGGTAGATCCCTAAACTTGTGGTTTGGTCAAGTAAGTCCATAAACATGTAAATTGCACATTGTCACCCAACAGCTTGTTTATGTGGTTCGTCACAGTTCTGAAGCTTGCCAGCCTGGCTAGTTTTGCTTGAATGGCAGGTTGATCCCATTCGGCATGGAGTTCACGTGCATTGCACATGCATCAGGCGAAGATCAATTAGTTCCATCCATCGTGAAAATCGAACTCTGGTGAAGATCCCATTCGGCGTGGAGTTCACGTGCATTGCACATGCATCATCCGAAGATCAATTAGTTCCATCCATCTTGAAAATTGAACTCTGGTGAAGCTGACTTCTCCATTAGTCACCCTTCCCTTCCACACGAAAACTAAGTATTAGCTAGCTTTTCCCACAACCCCCTTTGATTTGATCCAGGACTGGGCAAGGTCAGCATGCAATATACACAAAGGAGGCTTGGCTGCTTTTTAATATGCGGTGAACAACTGAAAGAAGTTGCTGGGTGAAAATGCATTGATGGGCTCAGATATGATATAAAATGCACATATCCATATGGAGCTACTTGACCACATCATGCTAGTCTCTAGACCCACATCATAATTATAGTTACCTATAGCTAGCTAAGCTGAGCATTTTATGTTCTCTGCAAATAACAGCTCGCTCTATCTTTCTTTAGGCACACACCATTCTTGAAATGACTTACACTGAACAGCAACTTACATCAGCTGTTGTTTCTCAAGGATTGCGCCCTGCTCTGGCCCTTCCAGAGTCTGGCTCTCCACCAAGTCTCTTGTCACTTATTCAGCGCAGCTGGGATTCTGATCCTGAACGAAGACCATCATTTGGAGATATAATTGAAGAGTTAAATGTAATACAGAAGCATTTAGTTACATATTCTTGCCCTCTATCATCTGGTTCAGTGAACTTGAGTCGAAACAGCAAGGCAGAAGTACACCATTATCAAGAGGCATTAAACTGGTTTAACCAAGGGGAACTGTTAACAAAGAAAGCAAACAAATTAGACTACGCAGTGAATCCTTGGTCTAGTTCATTTGATCAGTCCTCTGTCTCTGTGTATCGTCCAACTTTGAGCTGGGGATCTTTTGCAACATGTGGACGAAGAGAAACAATGGAAGATACTCATTTTATGCTTACCTGCCTGTCTGAAGAAAAAGACGTGCATTCCTTTGGCATTTTTGATGGACACAGAGGTTCAGTGTTTCTTAAGTCTACGTTTTGATTTTTACTAGTAGGTTTGCATTTGCATACATTACACAATATTCTTACAGGTGCGGCAGCTGCTGAGTTTTCTGTCCGAGCAGTTCCTGGATTTCTCAAGCAATTTGGACACACTGCCAGGTTCGGGTTGAATACAAACTATCTAAAATATTTGTTTTTGAGAGAGTGCATATTTCAACCCCCAACTCTTGCCCTAGTCTAATTTACAACCCCTAACTCCAATACCGCGTCTACATTACAGCCCCCAACTCTTAAAACCGACCAGGATTCAACCCTCCCCTCCCCATTGACCATCCAGCCAGCAAACCACATCAGCAAAAGATCAAAATTTCCAGAAAAAATCTGTAAAAATAAAAACACCCAGGAAAAATGGGAAAAATCTATAAATAAAAAATCTGATTTTTTTTTGTAAAATAAAAATAAAAACCCATTTTTGCAAAATTTTCTGTGCAAATTTAGTCAAAATTTTTTTTCCCAATTTTTTTTTGAAAAAATTCTGTTAAATCAAGAAAACAATACTAAGCATCTTGAAAAGGGTGTGATTTTTTTTTTGATTTTACAGTTTTTTTTAGAATTTTCAGAAAACAGCCCTGATTTTTTTTTCGATTTCCCAGATTTTCGAACTTTTTTCCTGGATTTTTTTGATTGTTTTTGGAAATTTTGAACTTTTTTTGCTAACTGGATGGTCAAGGGGTCAAAACGGTCTACAGGGAGGGGAGGGTTGAATCCTGGCCGGTTTTAAGATTTCGGGGTTGTAATTTAGACGATATTGGAGTTGGGGGTTGTAAATTAGACAAGGGCAAGTGTTGGTGGTTTAAATATGCACTTCTCTCTTTTTTTTTTCTGTTCTTAATTTTCATGGATTTGTTGTTCTGTGTAGCCCGATTGATGCCCTTGCAGAAGCATTTGTAAGGAGTGACACAGCATTTAGAGAAGAGTTAATTGCTCACCAGAAGTCAAAAAGGATAATCCAGAAAGACTGGCATCCTGGTTGCACGGCAGTGACAGCACTGATAGTGAGAAACAAACTTTTTGTAGCAAATGCTGGTGATTGCCGAGCAATTCTCAGCCGTGCTGGCAAACCATTTCCTGTGACTAGGGTTGGCATCAATTCTCTTTTCTTTTCTCACAGTACAAATGAGCATATAATGCAATTTCCTTTTTATTTTGTTTTGATAGGATCATGTTGCTAGTTGCCCCAAGGAAAGAGAGCGTGTTATAAAGGAAGGGGCTGAAGTCAAATGGCAAATAGATACATGGCGAGTCGGTGCAGCTGCTCTTCAGGTGCTCACTTTGTTTTGCTTTTTCTCATACATGTACTGACTTGAGCACACTGAACTGATCAACCTTTTGCATTTAGCAACAAATATCTTACTGTTTCTTAAAAAAACATCATGTTTCTGTGGTATGTACTACATTGCAGAAACACCTATTAAAACACATCTAAAGTTAATTTCCACTTTGGAGGTATACTTAGTGTTCTGTGAGATCCGACATATAACATGATTAAGGAAAGGAACAAATCTTAATCTAATGCATGTTGAGTTCTAACTAACACGGCATCTACAGCTACAGGGTTAATTTTTTTGTCGAGATTCAAGATTATAGCTATCATGTCATATCCGTACATCCCAATAGGAGGCCACCAAGGGGCAAGGCAATAGTTACTTAATTACTATTGTCTCTATGATTTGTTTGATTAGTTCCTTTTCTTAGGTTTAATTTTAGCCATCCCTATAAAATAGATTGCATTCATATCTTATCATGAAGCAGAGACTAAATAAATCAATTTCCCTCTAAAAAATAACCTATCTCCCAGTTTTTTTCCTGCCTGCCTTTGGCATGTGGCTTCCGCCGAGCCTCTTCGGGCCAGGGTCCACCTCGAGCAGACCTAGCGCCGTTAGCACACAATGACTGGTTTAGGTCTTCAGGAAAACTAGTCCAGTACTCTGTTTGGTTAAGAAGGGTGGTGGGGATTATCCGCATCGATACGTGGGAGCCACATAGGATTAAAGGGAAGGTTTTGAAAGTTTGAGGTTCGTTTTAGACTATTTTGAAGGTTAAGAACGCGGAGTGTACTGGGGTCTGGGGGCACCCACCCAGAAACTAGAAATTTTGAAAAGCATATTCAAATATGTTTTTAATTTATGCACTGGAAATCAAGGACCCCCAGTTTATGGCAAATGCATAGATATATTGCGAGATTAGTAACTTAATCTAGCTCCCACATTAGTTGAGATTAAGCTTTTTTGTTTGTCAATTAATTTGAAGGAAACGGTCAATGTATGATGGCCCCACCTATTTCTGTTTATACTTTATTTATGTTGTAAATAGCCTCTTGGACTGTTTAGCACTTCAAAGTCAGATAATTACATACATATTCATACAGTAAGAATCCCAGCAATCTGTCCGTGGCAGCAGCAAAACTGGGAAGATTGACTATATATGCTTGCTGAATGCTTCACACTGGATGTCCTGTGCTATAATTTGTGATGAAGAACATAAATATCTACTTCAAAACGGTCCTATTGAATGTTTAAGACCCAGTTATATAAATACACCTTTACTTCGCTTATAAAACATTTGAATCCAATTTGACATAACAGATGAGCTACCTTACCTTGAAAACTTCTTCCTACAAAAGCTTTTCCAACTGTAACTTAGGTGTAGTTCAAAGTAAAGCATGCTCCTATGGGAAATGTGCACAGTTTCTCTTACATTTTCTCATCTTCTGTTTCCAGTAGTTATGCATCACCTAGATCTTCACATTCAACATGGAAAGTATGTTTGAAGATTTCTTTACGGATGCAGAACTCGCCTGATGTAGATTATTCTACTCTATTTATTTATTTTTTGAGAAAATGCAAAAGCCTTGCATCTTGATGCATTGATAGAAAGAAGAGTTTGTGCAAGCACTAAGAAGGGCAACACCGGGTGAATTACAACATGACACCTGTAATCACTAGACACCGCCCTCGTCGGGAGCAAAGCCACCAGACCCCTCGCCCCGCTGTCACCCATTGCTGGCTTCCATCTTGATCGTGTCAAATAGATGAGCTAAGCTGAGTTGACAGTCGTCAAAGATGATTGCGCTGCGATGCTCCTAGATGCACCAAGTGACCAAGATTATGGAAGGAGAAAGAATAGGAGGTTAGGAGTGTTGGAATAACAACTTGATCATATTATCATGAGGCAAAAGCCATCACATATACATGTACAGAGGAGGCCAAAGGACAGAACGCATGTACAGAGGAGGCCAAAGGCCAGAACGCAAAAGGCCAAAGGCCACCATATATAACTGTAACCCCCCCCCCCCTCTCAAACTCATGGTGGATCCACAACACTTAGTTTGGAGAGGTGAAATCTATGTTGTGTTTCTAGTCGGGCCTTCGTGAAGAAGTCCGCTAGTCAGAACTCGAGGGCACATATCAAGAGCAATAACATGATCCCCATAAAGAAGGCGCACATAAGAAGCATCAACACCGATATGCTTGGTAAGCTCATGCTTCACGGGGTCCCGTGCAATACTAATAGCACCTGTACTGTCAGACAAGAGGGTGGTAGGTGTAGTAACATGAACACCAAAATCCTCCAGTAACGATCGTAACCAAGTCACCTCCATCGTCAGAAGAGCCATAGCTCTCAACTCGGCCTCTGCACTCGAACAGGAAACTGCAGTCCGTTTCTTCGTCTTCCAGGCAATAAGAGAACCACCAAGAAAGACACAATAAGCAGAAAGTGAACGGCGATCCGAAGGATCACTAGCCCACGTAGCATCCGAATAGGCCTGGAGCTGTAACGAACTAGAACGGGGAAAAAGATGATGAGAGATCGTGCCACGAAGATATCGTAGAACACGAAGGTGTCTATAATGAACTGAAGTGGGAGCGGAAACAAACTGACTCAGAATATGGACAGAATAGGAGATATCCGGATGAGTGACAGCAAGATAGACAAGACTCCCAACAAGATGACGATAATGCGTTGGATCAGACAAGAGCTCACCATCAGAAGCGCGGAGGTTAACATTGAGCTTCATAGGAGTCTCAACAGTGCGCTCATCACTAAGAGTCGCACAAACAAGATCCTGGAGATACTTTTCTTGGGAAATAAAAAACCATCAAAGGTGGAGGAAACCTCAATCCCAAGAAAGTAACGAAGAGGACCAAGATCAACATGTTAGAATAAATCCGAGACATACCGTCGATCATCCGAGGACCAAGCAATCACACGAGCACGATTTGTTAACGAGGTTCACTGATATGGCTACATCCCCGGGGCCTGACTATGGGCGCTCCATCCTATGACACCGCTACAATACCGCACTCGGTCGCCTTGGACGCCGGCACATGCCGCCGGCTTCCCGTGCGTTCCTGTGCTATTATGTTGGCATAGGTTACATCGTGTGTCTACCCCGCTATATATGAGAGGCCTAGGATACAAGTGTCCTACTAGGACACGACTCCATATCCTATCTAAACACAATACAACTACAAGTCCAACTGTAACCTACCTTGTACACTATATTCGACACAATTCTAACAAACTCCACCTTGGCGAATATTCTCCACCATCTTGAATTCGTCAATGCGTCAAACTTTCATGTACATTGGACTTGAGCTTATCCCATGAGACTCCAAAGACTCCATATGACTCCACCTGCAACTTGTAGTCCCTTCTTTTCTTGATCACAGTCAACGCTCGAGCAAAATTAAGTTCCTCTTTACTCACTGATCAACACCATCACACACTGATCACTGACCTGCGTGAAAGTGAACAACTCACATATTGGGTCACACATAAGAGTTACCTGAATTCAACATCACCGCTCTTCCTTGACCGCTTGTCTGAAACTTGAAGGAATTTCACCATTGCTTGTAGTCATCTCGAGCCAAATTCGCAGTTGTCTCACCACATGGATGACCACTAGAGCCCTGGCCCGTCTCCATGCCGTGCATACTGCACGCCTCGCCGCTATTACCGCGTCGAGCCTCCACTGTCCTGGTCGAGTCTCAAGGGTCGCGAACCCACACGACTCAACCCCACTGCAGAATACCACCGATCATCGCTGACCGATGACGAGTTTCATGCTTCCGTCAGACCACTGGGCTCCAGTCCGAACTACGCGCCTCTCGCTTTTTTCCCGCCTGAATAGGCTTCGATTCTTTGGATCCTTTACACCTTAGCCCCTCAATCCAGCTCCACCTTCAACATGACTCCATGGTAGATGATCAGTCCACCCTCGCGCACCGTCGACTTCAAGCTCTCATGTGCGCACCAAATTGAATCAACCCCGTGCCATAGTCTTGTCGAAGCCGCACAAGCCCTCGGGCCTGCGCCACGTGTTTCCACGCCCAGAAGACGGTCATCATCAGCTTCACGCTCCTATGTTGTTGTCGCCGATCCCACCACTGTCTTTTGTACCAACCGACTTGCGTCGATCCATCAGACTGTCCAGTTCGACCTAGGCTCCCAAATCATTTCGCGAATTTCCATCCATCACATGATAATTCCATCTTAACTGACATGACTTCCCACTACGTCTTCAAGCATCCCTATTGTGCCAACAAATTTTTCCACCTTTGTCTGCCATAACCCAAGGTTTTCATTTCCTTGAACTTCTCCACCTCAAACATGGTACCTGTTGGCGCCCTGGTTCTTCGTATGACTGACCCTGCGAAAAAATTAACCGAGCTCTCCTCACGTGATGTCCAAGTACACCCGAGTACACTAGTAGTTGCATATTCAGAAGAATCTTGTTGGTCTTCACGTCATTACTCCTGGCTCAACACGTGATGCTTGCTTTGCTTTGTCTTCGTCCTTGCCTTCCCAATTGATGCATATAAATCAATGGATTTCATCTGCTGATTTGATCTGACTGCCTCGTGCCTTTGTCTCTCTTATCGGCTGCTGTAACTGCTACCTGCGCGCAGGTCTCCGTCTAACAGAGACGAGGAGAACACGACTCCTCCTGGGACTTGGCCCCTTTTGTTTCCAAAACAAATCTCGTGACTCACACATCTGGCTTCCAGCATATTCAGCTTCGAGCATCCCGTCCATGGCCCGCACAACATACCAAGTGCACAGCTCCACATGGTTGCATGCCTCTCGCGTGCAACTGCCTGACCACACAGATCGATTTGATCTGCCCCAGCCGCTGATTGCACAATCACTGTCGTCGCCACATACACGCTCCCCACCGTAGCGATCAGGTCTCGCCGAAAGCATGCGCTGATGCTTATGCCTTTTATTGAAATTCCAAAAAAGAATGCCAACCTATAGGATCGGCCCTCGTCCGCACAAGTCGCTCTACGGCGACGTCTTCCATACGAACAATGTTGATCCACGCCGAGCGCTTTTCCTCCTCTAATCAACAATCCAGGACCTTCAAATAACCTTAGCTCTGATACCACTTGTTAGAATAAATCCGAGACATACCGTCGATCATCCGAGGACCAAGCAATCACACGAGCACGAGACCAAGATTTGTTAACGAGGTTCATCGATATGGCTGCATCCCCGGGGTCTGACTATGGGCGCTCCTCTTCATGACACCGCTACAATACCGCACCCGGTCACCCTAGACGCCCGGCACATGCCGCCGGCTTCCCGTGCGTTCCTGTGCTATTACGTTGGCATAGGTTACATCGTGTGTCTACCCCGCTATATATGAGAGGCCTAGGATACAAGTGTCCTACTAGGACACGACTCCGTATCCTATCTAAACACAATACAACTACAAGTCCAACTGTAACCTACCTTGTACACTATATTTGACACAATTCTAGCACAACATAAGAAACTGCTCATTGAGACGGGCCTTGACAAAGGCAATGTACTCAGAATCGTCGCCACTGATGATCATGTCATCAACATATAGAAGAATAAGAGTGCGACCACGAGCAGAAAGGTGGACAAACAACGCTGGATCATGAGCACTGGGCGAAAAACCGGCTGCAGTGACCACAGAGGCAAAATGCTCAAACCAATCGTGGGGGGCTTGCTTAAGGCCATAGAAAGAGCGACGAAGACGGCAAACATGCCATCAGGAACTAAATACCCAGGTGGTGGCTGCATATAAACTTCCTCACACAACTCACCATTAAGAAAGGCATTCTTAACATCAAGCTGAGACACGGACCTGTGGCGATTAGAGGCCACGAGAGAAGTGTGCGGACAGTGGTCATATGGGCCACATGAGCAAAAGTCTCATCGTAATCATGACCATGCTCCTGCTGAAAGCCACGAGCCACAAGACCCACTTACAAGAGATGGAACGAACACGGGGAGGAAGAGAAACCAGATCCCACGTCCCAGTGCGTTCAAGGGCAGCAATCTCCTCTGCCATCGCAAACTGTCATTCAGGATGAACAACAACATCTTGATAAGAAATCGGCTCAAGAACAATCGAAAGACCATAGCGAGAAGGAGAATATCGGTCAGGGGGCGGACAAGGCCGAGAACGAAGACCATAAGTCGACTAAGAGGAGGAAGACGACACACCAGAAGTAGATGACACATCAATAGACTCATCCACAACACGTGGACGACGAGTATAATGGAAAGGAACGGAGGGAAGAGGTGGAATCACCGGAGGTGGAGACAGGGAATGTATCGGCGATGAAGGTGGAGAAGGGGAAGGTATCGGTGATGGAGGTGGAGAGTCATGCGATGAGGGAGGAGAAGAAACTGTAGGAGAGAACGGCGTCGGATCTGCAACAGTGGGACGAGGAGTAGGAATACTGGGCACGGAGGGAGATGTATCCAGAAACATAAGAAAAGAGATGTCCTCTATGGAAAAGGCCGAGGAGGATGGACGTAGGTAGAAGGGACGAGACTCATCAAAGGTTGTATCCCGAGAAATACGCATCAGGCGACCGACATGATCCCAACACCGATAGCCCTTTTGCTCATCACTGTATCCGAGAAAAACACACTCAACAGATCGAGCGGTCAGTTTGGTGCGTTCACGAGGGGCAAGCAAAACATAACAAACGCAACCAAACAAGCGGTTATTGAATAATCGCCAGAATCCACCGTAAAGACGCCGAGATGAATACTACCACAGAGAGCAAAGAGAAGTGAGGTGGAAAAGAGGTGGCGATCATCATTGCACGCTACTGTCTCAAGAAGGTGATTTATGCTTGCGCCACCACACCATTCTCGAGCATGAGCACCGAGGCAAGAGAACTGAGTAAGAGTACCTTGCTCAGCAAGGAATCCTCGCAACGCATGGGAGATATACTCACCAGCTGAACGCGAAAAACACGAATAGGAGTGGAAAACTAGGTACGAACCATGGGGGCATATTTTTTGTATATATGATGAGAGCACGACCTCGTACGCGCCGCTAATTTGGCCCGATCTTTCACGATGCAACAACCGCGACTAAATTTCACTGATAAAAGTTTTCAATTACGCGAGCGATACACGCAACCTGAAACTGTGGTAACAACAACTGACTAGCAATACCTCGGCAAACAAGGCACCTCTCGTCAATGTAGATGTCACCAGCACATAATCCGTCGTCGCCGACGGACCTCAAGCCAATAGCTAGCAAACTCTCGATCACGAGAATCCCCTCGCCAAAGTGTAATTTTCTTGATAGAAAATCTCACAATAATAAACAAGATGAACACCCAGAGGGCCGCTTCATAGTTTGTCTAAACTCTAAAGAAAATAGCCTCATCCTAAAAGTCTTGATAGCAAATAATATATATACAACCTAGGTTCAAACCTACTCAGACGTGTTCGGCCAAACCAAGGCACGCAGGCCATACTAGTTGATTGGAAAACGGTTGGTGTACAATCCCTTGCGTGACTTGCACAACCGATCTCCTTGCCGCATCCATTGTAATCTCCTACTTTGTTTTCCTTTTCCAAACGTCCATAGACGGCCGATCTGGAAACATATCTCCACGTACGTGCAGGCTCCTTCTCTTCCTATTTTCTAGCACATGCACTGGAGTTTTTATATCTGGTGAAACCCAACTAACAAATCTGTTGCATGCATGGCCTTTCCTTTTTATTCTCCATGTTCTCCATGTCCTATTATTTCTGCAAACACATGCATGATATTCCTTTTTGAATCCATTATTTGAAAACAAACAATTCCTTCCTGACGTTGTGCGTGCATGCACATGTATGGACTCGTCTAATCTAGCAATTAACATGCGTTCCTTCTGTGTATTATTGGCAGAAAACTTGGACCACATAATGTACGCAAGTTCCCATCTATTCCCTTGCTAAGATATATCATCTTCTCCATAACTTTGTCGTCCTTGTCTCGGTTAACTAACTTTCTGACATCCGTCTCGTCGACCCGCACTGTCTTCGCCTCATCCATAATATCCTCTGTTTGCACCCCTTTGTTGACGACTACCGCAGTCGCCTGCAACCTTTGTCATTGACCGGCGTATTCATCATGACTTGTGTACTAGTCATGTTTGCGGTAGGGTATGCCGCATCAATATAGATAAGACCTCACTACGAGAAGACATGAAATAGATCCAAGTGTACCGAGAAAAATCATCTATGAAAATAATATAGTAGCGATGACCCCCTTTCGAAGTGAAGGGAGCCGGACCCCAAAACATCAGAGTGAACGAGATCAAAAGGGCGCTCGGACACTGACTCATTGTGAGGATAATGTTGTGTTTGTGTCGAATATTGTTTACGAGTTGGGTTACGTTTGGACTTGGTGTTGTAGTGTGGGTAGGATACGTGTAGTGTCGAAGTCGGACAAGTTGTACCCTTGGCCTCTTATATATGAGGAGGCACCCCATGTTGTAACCCATGACGACTAGATAGCGACAGGCTCGCAAGGGGGTGCTGGTGGCTTGTGCCGGCGCCCGGGGTGGCCGGTGTTGGGTATCTCGGGGAGGAGCGCCCGTAGTCATTGCCCCGGGGAGTAGGCGAGTTCGCCGAACCTCGTTAACAAATCTCGATGTGGTCATTGTGCTGTGATTGCTTGTTCCTCGGTGGATCGGCCGCGTACCTTGGATTTATTCTAACAGATAAGGTAGCTGAATCTGCTTACCAAGCCTACAACCCAGACAATCCTACGAAGCGTTACCGGAGATAGACCCCAGAACACCGCGATGAACCAAAGACGAGAAACGAGAACCACATAAATGGCCAAGATGATGATGCCATTGCCGAAAAGAGCCGGTAGATGCATCAACAGGGGCTGCGATACTGGCGGCAGTGGCAGCGGAGGGAAGACGAAGCCAGTCAAGCTCCCAGAGGCCATCAGAGCATCGAGGCCCAGCACTAAGCAGAGCACCCGTGCGACGATCCTGAACAGAACGCGAACCAAAGTCGAGAATGACCCTACAACTGGAGTCAACAATCTGACCACCACATATGAGGTACATGGTAGGTCAAGGAACATGAGCGACAGCGGGAACATGAAATGTAGAAGTGCTAAGAGTGCCTCGACTAGCTACAGGGAGGGGAGTCCATCAGCCATAAGAACACGAAGACGAGACTCAACAGGTCAAACGGAGGTCAAAGTGGAAGAATCATAAGTCATATGCAAGGACGCTCCAGTATCAAGAATCCATGGGGATGTACCTGAATGGGTAGAAGGTGGTTTCTCAGTGCCAGAAGAGTCAGTCACAGAAACTGCAGAACCTGTCGGCGAAGAATCCCAAGCAGCAAGCAGGCATCACAGCTGCACATCACGCGCAGACAGGGACACGGTGGAAGAGGTCGAGGTAAAAACACCTGCCGACGATGAGCAATCGCCACCATCTGTGGAAGCCGCATGTAGAGTCGACCGAAAGTAGCGAGTCGATGTAGAGCCACATGTGGAAGCCACTGGGGGAGTCGACGTAGAGCGTTCACCGTCGCGTGCAGAAGCCGCGAGAGAAGTCGACGTAGAGCGGTCACAGCCACACGCGGAAGCCGCGAGAGGAGTCGATGTAGAGCGGTCACTGCCACACGCGGAAGCCGTGAGAGGAGTCGGCGTGGAGCAGACACCACCACCGCGGGCAGAAGCCGTGAGAAGAGTCGACGAATAGCACCCAACACAGCCTGCTGACCGCGAGCACTAAGCACCGACTGACGACGTTTGTGTGAGACGGGGTCAATGTAGGGAACACCGTCGATAGACATTTTTTAAGCAACTAGCCAAGCCGAAATCCGCCGCCAGAGAGTAGGACAGCAGTCGAACGAGCTGAGCCGAGTGGTCCACGGGAGCTGAGCCAAGCCGAGGCGGTTCACAGGAGCTGGGCCGAGCCGACCACAGGAGCTGAGCCGGTTCAAAACAGATTAACGGCTAACTGTCGATTGAAGAAGACAGTAGCGCACAGCCACTACATCAGTGGACGCCCGCGTCGATGGGGTCGGCGGCGGATGTGCAAAAGGCCCGCGGCAAGCTGTCGGCGGAGACGAAAAACGGGCGGAGCAAGAGTCGGGGGTCACGGCAGGGGGCGGTAGACACCGGGAGGAGCAGAGGAACAGCTGGTGGATGGCGGCGGGAAATCGGCAGCCGGCACCGGGATTTGGCGGACGCAGGAGAAGTCGGTGGCGTCAAGCCCAGAGAAAGCGCATGCGGCGCTGGGCCATAATGCCAGATCTGAAGGACTTGCTGCAGCCCGATCTGAATGGGAACCAGGATGGATGGGGGCAGCAGCAGCGATGGAGCCCGTCGGGATCCGAACTGCGGCCTTCACCGGAGCACACTGGAGCACATCGCGGGCGTAGGCCTGCAGCCTGTGTGAGATGTAGTGGCTAGGCCTGCAGCATCCGGGTGGGAGGAACAACGACGGCAACCGGTAGTGTCAGCGCGAGATTTGATCGGAAAAGAAAACCTAAAGCTCTAATACCATGTTGGAATAGCAACTTAATCATATTATCAGGAGGCAAAAGCCATCATATATACACAAAGGAGGCCAAAGGCCACCATAAATATAACTCTAACAAGGAGATGGGCCATTGTCTCTGACTGGTCAAAGACCCCAACATGCGAGCTGCTCGGTGGTCCAGCAACGGTGTTGGCAAGCAAGCCAGACGAATAACTTGACTCGAGGGGGATGTGATGCCCTGAAATCGAAATGGGGAAATTTGGGGATGAATTGCTAGGGTTCGTGGGGTTTGGGGGTAGGTAGATTGGCATAGAGGAATAAGGAGATGCACTAAAGCTACTCGGTCTAATTTAGCATCTCATTTCTTACTTCTCATTCATGGCAGGATCGGCAATATATAGTCAATACAGGTAATTAATCAGCTGATAGAGTTCCTGGTTTGTCCTAGCTATTATGTATGGAGTGCTTCCTAATGAACGCACATTGGCTCTCAACCTAAGTCACCAGCCTTGGCGACAACCTGCTGGCCAGCATCTTCGCCACCAACTTGGCAAAGATGTAGATGAGGCTGATGAGGCGGTAGTCCCTAGGAGCCGAGGCATCCGATCTCTTTGGCAGAAAGATTAGCAGTGCCTGATTCAGTCCCTGGAACCCACTCCCAGACATATTTGTTTATTTTGGAAATCCTCTACAGATTTATCAGTGCGATTAATTGCATCAAAATCATTTCTTATCCTATTTATGCTGATAAGATGATGCTTCAGAACTGTTGTAGTCTTGTAGAAAAAATTTACAGAAAAAAAAATGTAGTTTATAAAAAGTAATGTCTCTTCTTGACAGGTTACAAGGTCAATTGGTGATGACGATCTCAAGCCAGCAGTGACAGCATTGCCTGAGATAACTGAAACTGATTTAACAGCTGATGACGAGTTCCTGGTTTGTCCCATTAGCTTTAGCTGTGTTGCTGTTTTCAGTTTATCTTTTTGTAATACATTAAGCTCTATACATGTACTACACAATTATATCATGTGCTTATTAGTTCATTGATGTTTATTTCTTCATTATATCAGCTTGAAGTACTTACTTCGGTATGGTGTTTCTTTCATGTGCTAGTTACCAATGCTTAGCAATATACTCCCTCCGTTCCCAAATATAAGTCTTTTTAGAGATTTCAACAAGTGACTACATATGGAGCAAAATGAGTGAATCTATACTCTAAAATATGTCTACATACATCCATATGTTGTAGTCCATTTGAAATGTCTAAAAAGACTTATATTTAGGAACGGAGGGAGTATAATTGTAAATTGCAACCTATGAATTGGGTGTTTATACTAGGCACTCAAGTAAATTAAAATACAAAAGCTTCTCTCGTTGTCTTTTTTCCTGAATGAAGAAGACCCGTGACAAGTAAATTACAGGCGTAAATTTAATATCGGTGTGAAACTCTCTGGTGCTCCCAAGTGGAGCCCAAGCAAAGATAATTGGTTAGGATGGCCTGAGTTCTGTTACAGTGTGAAATGAAGGCAAAACTTGGTGGCAAAGTATTTACAGAAAGATTCTTTAGTGATAGCTGGGTAAGAAGGAACAGTATAAACAGTGAAGGCAAAATTTAGTGGTTAATCCATCATATCGATGATATTCATATGTTTGGGGAAATATCACGGATCTGACGATTTAAAAGATCATGGATATGATGATCTAATATGTAAATTGTTCTGTTCCTGAGTTGCATAAAGAAAATGTTGCATGCATTAGTAATAAGGTCTTTTAAAATTAGTTCTATACTCGTGAACCTTGGTGAGAAATATCTAGTGTCGGTGCTAGCAAGTTGCAATGAATGTAGTGGACTGTAGCATCAAGAGTTCATCGGTGGCAACTTGATTTGATTTTGATGTGCTGTAGGTCATGGCTAGTGACGGACTCTGGGATGTGGTAGGCAACGAGGATGTCCTTTCCATCATCAAGGACACTGTGAAAGAGCCTGGAATGTGCTCCAAGAGGCTGGCTACCGAGGCCTCAGTGCGGGGCAGCACAGACAACATCACTGTTATCGTTGTCTTCCTTCGCCCTGTCTCCACAGCAGAACGAATATACTAGCCACCTCCATTCTACCAAGTAGATTATATGACCAATACACACATTCATATACGCGTACAAAGTACTCGTGCTGTACAGGGACAAATGATGTTCAGACTGCGCATTTTTCTTCTTCCAAGTATTTTGCAGTTCCATTGTATTAGCATTTGTTTGTATAACACGCATACACAAGCTAGGGCCTGTTTGGAATACATGATATACAAAACACAGGAATTGGAAGGCATATCTTGAAATCTGAGCAGGAATTGTATAACATAGTTGTTTGGATGCTCCGCGGGAGTGGGAATTGTACAGGAAGTGGTTCCTTAGGAAAAATAAAGATGCATGTTGCATTGGACTTCTCAAAACAAGTAAAAACATGAGGTTTGAGCAAATGTTTAAAATTTCTATGAATTTCAACACCATTTTCATGTACAGATTGTAACGTCCAAAATTTTCAATTTGGAACGTTATATGGATACTATATTTGATTTGCATTTTGGTTTTGGATCCTAAAAATCCTAAGCAACTTAAGGACCCACGAAGAGAGTTGGGGATTTTATTATTTTCATATTTGAATTTTCTCAAATATTGGAAAGATGATCATTTTGGTTTTAATTATTTTCTCTCCAAAAAAATATTTCCATTATAAAAATAAATGAAAGGAGATAATATGACTTCTTCAAAATAAAAGAAATATTGAGGAAAAATATTAAAATCAAATAAATAATTTTATTTGGATTTTATTGCTATTTTATTTGAATTAGAAAATATGCATTTTTCAAAATTGCATTTTTAGGGCAAGAAAATGTTCACTTAGTTCTAAATATTTTATTTAGATGATGAAAATTGTTTTTGGCATTTTAGAATTTTTTTATTTAGGATTTTTCCTTTTCGGCGGAAATTTATTAAAAAACTCCCGAATGGGTCAAGCTCACTGCCCAAAGACTGTCGTCCTCGACCTCGTGACGCTGTCATCGCTACCTCGGACACCGCCGCCTTGCCCTTTCTAAGCCACCTCCGGCCCCTTTAAAAGCCGCCGCCTCACATCGCCACCTCGCCCAGAAGAAGAAGAAGCGCCGCCCCAGCCACCACGCCAAGCCTCTGCGCCTCGCCTCAGCCCACGCCAAGAGCTCGCTCGCCGCCTGCCTTGGCTGAAGCCACGGATCTCTTGTTGGTTATTTTTGGTTTTAGGTAAAATCGCGGTTTCTTAAAACCCTAGATCGGTTTTTTCTTTATTTTTATTTTAGATCGGTTCGGTTCTTCTTCGTTTTAGTTATTTAGCGTTTGATCGCTTGTTTTAATTCGCCCCTTTGTCTCTGTTAGTGGACGTTCGTCCGATAGTTTTTTCTTTTTCTGTTTATTTTCGTCAGGGACCTATCTGCGATTATTTTTGTCGCAGATTAGCCCCTGATCTTCAAACCCTCGTAACTTTTTAACCGTTCGTCCAAATCCAATGGAACCAACGCCAAAATCTTCGTCTCGAGCCCCTCTTTCTGTTTAATCAACTCGAACAAGGTTTTGACAATTTAAAATTTGGTTTCAAGCAGATTTGAATTCGAAATTCTTTTGATCGTAGTTTCAGTTCCGTGGCTCCGATTTGACCGATTCTTTTTGCAAATCGAAGCTCTTCAATTGAACCTTCAGTTTGGATCTTCTTATTTGAGTTTTATCCGTGCATCTATGCTTGAGTGCTTATGTATGCTATTGTTTGTTTACAATAGAATTCCCGGAGTGCGAAGCGTGCTACTACGAGTCTCTAGGGTTTGCAGATCGTCAGAAAGGGCAAGTAACACATTGATCATACTCTTTTCATACCCAATTTTTATGCATTAGTTACAACCCTCAAACATTGCATGAGTAGGATTTGATAACTTGTGGGTATTTGGAAGTAGTTGATGAGGTAGAACCTATTGCCCTTTTATTATCAAACCCTCGGGAGTTACTTCTACGTTATGCTTATGTTGCTATGCCATGCTCGTAGATGTGGATTGGGTTTGAGTGTATCCATGACAGATGTTAGATTGTTAATTAATGGTTAACTTAAGGTGGCTACTTAAACACACATCTGGGTGGATTAGTTGCGCACTGGGATATACCGAGGTTGTCCTTTGGTTCGCCACCTGTGCTCAAAG
Source organism: Aegilops longissima (assembly GCA_021605205.1). Taxonomy (NCBI): domain Eukaryota; kingdom Viridiplantae; phylum Streptophyta; class Magnoliopsida; order Poales; family Poaceae; genus Aegilops; species Aegilops longissima. Next base: position 322,739,473 of record CM038678.1, on the reverse strand, counting down.
GGATCATAAGATTATTCATGCTAGAAACTTCGTGTGCAGCCACAAGCTATTATGGGCTCTAGCATAGTTGAGTATGTTGCATGACCTCTTTCGGTGGTGGGCTAGCGAGATGTAGGGGAAAGTAGGTGTAACCGCCACCCGAGTAAAGAGTTAATGCTTCGAAAGACCGTGTCTCTGGCCATCCGCTTCTCAAACAACATGTAAAAGTAGTAATCTAACGGAGGAGATCGAGTCTTGTGGGGAAAAGTGCAAACCTCTGCAGAGTGTACAAACTAATCATGGTTAACCGTGTCCCTGCTATGGACATCTTGAGTATCTGGTTCTTGGATTATCATGTTGATCTCATTACTCTAAATTAATTTGTTGGGTTGTTAATTACTTCTTAATTGGGATTGAGATGGGGATTTACCATTCTCAATGTTTATCAACTACCATGATAGTTAAACAAAATATATTCCTTTGATGTAGGAAAAAATTGGCTTTTCGCAAAACATTATAACCATAGAGCCTCCACCAGCCTTATATGCATGTAGTGATAGCATTTACCTGTTCAATTGTTTCATCAGGTTATATTGCCAAGATATTCCATGTGCTGAATTGTTTGGCTGCAACATATCATGTTGCAGACTTTTCAGACGAAGAGTAAGGTGTGCTAGGTCGTTGTCGTGCACTCATCTATGCCGTTGGAGTTGATGGACTCACTTTATCTTCCAAGCCTTCCGCTGTTATCTTATTTAGATGGCCTTAAGCCATATTTATTGTAATAAGTTCTCCTTTGAGACATTCGATGTAATAAGTGTGTGATTGCACTCTGATATAAATCCTTCAAGTACTGTGTGTGTCAGCATTACCGATCGAGGGATGACACTTATGCACAGAGATTTGACCGTCTGACGTCGAATCGCTACAAGATGGTATCAGAGCACACGCTGATTGTAGGACACGACCACTAAGTTAAGCCATAGGTCACTCTTCTTTACTCATTTTTGACTCCTCTCCATTTTCTACTCTATAGGATGGCAGACTCAAGGAACAAGTTTGCACAACCGGATGAAGACACACCTTTTGGACGACACTTGAAGGAAGTCACTAGGTACCTGAACATAGGAATTCCAAGCTTCATCGGGACCTACACCGCCACTTTACCAGAAGAGGAGCGTTGGATGATTCGAGTTCAAGTTCCAGGAAGGACATTCACGCCAGTTACTGAGCCCATAGAGTTTTCCTTTAATGCACCAACCTGGAGTCTAGGAAAGAGCATGGCAGCTCACATCGCCATGGGACGCATCGGCGAAGTTTATCACAAGGATCTTAAGGACACTATCTACTAGATATGTGGGCGCCGAGATGAGCAATGGGAGATGATCAGCACCAGGAGGGACAGGTCCATTGCAGCTTTCATCCAGGAGTTAAAACAGCACATTTGTCGCGAGGAGAACCAAATGTGCGCAAGCATGATAGACCTGAAGAAGGTGATGTCCAGGAACATGGAGCTTGAAGAGGAACTCAAGTCTACACGCAACGGATACGAGGAGGAAATCGCAGTACTAGTGGAGAAGAATGACGACCTGACAAGGAAGCTAGGAGCGTTCATGGGAGACCCCACGCCAGGTGGAGATGACGACCACCCCGACGACATCCGTTCTGAAGACTACATCATCATCGACGACACCGACTCCGACCCCGATAATAGTGATGATGATTACGAAGACGAAGCTGGAGCGGATATCATGGAGTCTTCCACCGATCAAAATTTCTAGTAGACCACCATATTATAGTAGTATTTCCCCATGTATATAGTAGTAGTCCGAGCACTGTAACGATAGTTAGATCGATTGTATGCCCCTGTTTGGAATTGATTTGGTGTGATATGAATGTGTTTGTCTCATGTGCATATGGGTAGTGTTTTCTCACTAGACCTCATTCTATTCTAATCTCTCCCCTCTAAACCCATCAGATGCCTCCGAGACGTGACCCCGGATTTGTCTTTCCACCGGAGCTCACCCAGTTGATCCAACAGCAGAATGCCTTGATGCAGTTACTAGTCCAGAACCAAAGCAACAACAACAACAATAACAACCCACCACGACCACCTCCAGTTGACAACCTAGCCCGTTTTCTAAGGTTGCATCCGCCGGTGTTTTCCAGTCACTAAGCCAATAGTTGCTGATGACTGGCTACGCAGGATTGGAAGGGAGTTGACCATCGCAGGTTGCACAGATGCTGAGAAGGTGCATTTTGCCGCACATCAATTGGATGGACCCGCAACCTCATGGTGGGAGAATTACACAACCACTTTCCCTATAGCCAATATCACTTGGGATCAGTTTCAGCAAGCATTCCGCACATCACATGTCTCAACTGGAGCTATGAGTATGAAGAAGCGTGAGTTTCGCAACTTACTCCAGGGAAACCGTACTATGGGGCAGTACGTGGATGAGTTCAGTAAGTTAGCTTGCTATGCCCCAGATGATGTGGCCACAGATGCCGCGAAGCAGGAGAAGTTTATGGAAGGGCTGAATGATGAGATGAGTTGTGACGCCCCCGATTTAATCGTACACTAATCATGCACGCAAATGTGTACGATCAAGATCAGGGACTCACGGGAAGATATCACAGCACAACCCAAAAACATAAATAAGTCATACAAGCATCATAATACAAGCCAGGGGCCTCGAGGGCTCGAATACAAGTGCTCGATCATAGACGAAGTCAGCGGAAGCAGCAATATCCGAGTACGGACATAAGTTAAACAAGTGCGCCTTAAGAAGGCTAGCACAAAGCTGGGATCAGATCGAAAGAGGCACATGCCTCCGTCCGGGATCCTCCTAACTACTCTCGGTCGTCGTCTGTGGGCTGCACGTAGTAGTAGGCGCCCGGTGTAGTAGTCGCCATCGACGGTGGCGTCGCCCTGGGCTCCATCGTCAGTTGCAGCAATCATGTAGAGATAGGGGAAAAGGGGAACAAGGCAACCGTGAGTACTCATCCAAAGTACTCGCAAGCAAGGAGCTACACCGCATATGCATGGATAAATGTGTAAAGGGCCATATCGGTGGACCGAATCGCAGAATGCCGTAATAAGAGGGGATAGCTAATCACGCCGAAGACTACGCTCGCAGCCTCCGCCTTGCAAAGATGTAGCAAAGAGTAGATCAAGTCCTCCAAGTAGCATCACATAGCAATAATCCTACCGGCGATCCCTCCTCATTGCCACGAGAGAGAGCGACCACCGGTTGTATCCGCACTTGGAAGGGTGTGTTTTATTAAGTATCCGATTCTAGTTGTCATAAGGTCAAGGTACAACTCCAAGTCGCCCATTATCAAGATCACGGCTATTCGAATAGATTAAACTTCCCTGCAGGGGTGCACCACATAACCCAACACGCTTGATCCCATTTGGTCGAACACACTTTTCTGGGTCATGCCCGGCCGCGGAAGATCAACACGTCGCAGCCCCACCTAGGCACAACAGAGAGGTCAAGACGCCGGTCTAAACCTAAGCGACAGGGTCCGGGCCCATCGCCCATAGCACACCAAGATGTTGCGAGGGCGCCGAAGCGCACCTAGCCTAGCAGCGTTCCATCTAATCCGGCGCCGCCGTCCGTGGCGCCACAAAGTGCTTCGGCCGATACCACGACGCCGGATACCCATAACTACTCCCACGTAGATGGTTAGTGCGTATAGACCAAATGGCCGACTCGGATCAAATACCCGATCTCGTTAAACGTGTTAAGTATCCATGAACGCCGACCAGGCCAGGCCCACCTCTCTCCTAGGTGGTCTCAACTTGCCTGTCGCCCGCCACAAAGTAACAAATGGGGCCGTCGGGAACCCAGCCCACCTCTCACACGGGATGGAGCCACCGTCCTTTCACCCCATCTCCTAACAAGATCACGTGTAATGTAACAAATGTAAAGTATATAGTATATGCCCGTGATCACCTCCCAAGTGATCACAGCCCAAAGAGTATAGCATGGCAGGCGGACAACAATGTAGGGCCACCGATGGAACACTAGCATCCTATACTAAGCAATAGGATAGCGGTAAAGGTAACAAAGAGTAGCAAGGACAAAGCTATGCAAAGAAGATAGGATTAATCGAAAATAAGAATATGCTACACTACTCTAATGCAAGCAAAGATAGAGAAGAGTAGGTGATATCCGTGATCAAGGGAGGGCTTGCTCGTTGCTCGGACAAGGAGGGTCGTCGTCGACGTAGTCGATCACAGGGCATCAAGGCGATCTCGGGGTCTACCGGAGAGAAGAGGGGAAGAAACAGTAAATACACGCAAACATATGCATAACAAGACAATAAGCGGGCTAGAAGTGTTCTAACGCAGTGCTAAGCGGATCTTGGCGAAGAGGGAAAACATCCGAAAAGTATTCCTGCCCAAGGCGTCTGTCGATGATGAACGGAAGGAAAAGTTGCATGTTTGCTATGCTAGGGATGTGGTGGACGAACGGGCTGCGATCCGGATTCGCCTCGCTCGCTCGAGTAACTTTCATGTACAAAGTTTTTTCATCCGAGCTACGGTTTATTTTCTATTAATTTTAAGGCTTTAAATGATTTTCTAATTTTGGATTTAATTTAATTTGAAACTAAATTAGTATTTAAATGCCATGGGTACAGTGAAGTGTACCTGTATGTTCACCGAGGTCGACAAGTGGGGACAGTTGACTAAGTCAACTACCCGGTCAAGAAGTTCGATCAAAGCAGCCAACGGGGTGTTGATCGGTCAATCTCGACTAGTGGGACCCATGGTCGTGAAAGGGACTACTAATGTTGTTTTAGTTAATCTAATTAGACTAATTAGTGAGGTGGGGCCAGTGTCAATGGTCCTTTTTAATGAGTTTTATTTATTTAAAATAGTCTAATTAGTTAGTGGGTCCATTGCTAGAGACTCGTGTTAGGGATTGTGTTATTTTAATTAAGTGATTAACAACGGTGGGGGCCCACATTTACGTGGTAGTGGGGTGTTAGTGGGTTCAAGAACCACGGTGCTAATCCGGTGGCTCGGCGATCGCCGGTTGGTCGACTCCGCCACGGGAGCTCACCAGGTGGCGACTTTGAAAAGCCTGCTCAACGGCGAACTGTGGTGGTCGGGGCGGTCGGAGGTGGAGCATCGAGGCGGTGGGCGTTGAGGGGCGCGGCGGCGCTTTGTTTGCGGGCACGGGCACGGATGGTCGGGAGCACTAAGACAAAGGGCGCTACTGGGCGCGGTGAATGCGTGTTTCACTGGTGTGCGCGCGATGGGCGGTCTAGCGCGGCGGTGACCGCGAGCGAGGCGTGAAGGTAGAAGGGAGAGGCCTGGGCCTCACCAGCGTTGATGGAGAGAGGGGCGCCGAGGCTTGCTTGGCGGCCGACGAGGAGGAGGACGAGGACGCTTAGGTCCGGCGAGGAGGCCGAGGCGGCGAGTGTGGTCCGCGTGGTGGCTTCCGGCGATGCGCCGAGCGGCGGGTTCGGGTGGCGGACGGGGACGACGCCCGACGAAAGGTAGGGATGAGGAGGCGAGGTCCAGCGGCGGCGGATCGGTCCGACGAGGACGGGATCTGGGGGGGCGCTTGCGGAGGGCATCGTTGCCCCCGATCCAGATCGAAGGCAGGGAGGAGCGGCGTGGGGGAGTGGGGAGGGGCGGCTGGTAGCAGAGCTAGGGTTTCGGGTCCAGGATAATGGGAGTGGGGTGGGCAGTTGGGCCTATTGGCTGATGGCTCTCTTGGCTAGCTGGGCCATTCGGCCCAGGGGGGGGGGTTCTTCCTTTTCCTTTTTTTTGTTTGTTTGTTCTCTGTTTTTTTTTATATTTTCTTGTCTCTTTTTATTTGTAGTTTCTTTTATTTTCAGTTTTATAAAATTACCACTAGTGCCTAATTTGTATTTACCAATAAACTACTACGAGATTAATTTTAACCCATAATAAAATAGTGTTAGCATTTTATAAATTCAATAGGCATTTGTTTAATTGTTTTCACTATTGTTTTAATTGTTTTAGGGCCTTTAAACATTTTATCAAAGTTTGGTTTCTCCACCATAATTACCTATGTATTATTTGGTTCACTCCGAACATTTAAATTTTAATATTTGAAAACTTTTATTGTTTGCTCGATTTTGAATTTGAAATTCTAACTAGGTTCCGAACTAACGCGAGTTTATCCACAGTAACCGAGGTGACGTGGCATCATTAGCGGGGATTACTGTAGCTTAATTACCCGGGCGTCACATGAGTATAAATGCAGTTAATGGTGGCAACATTTAACAACTACCAGGAGTTGGTAGACAAGGCGCTTATGATTGAAGGGAAGCAGCAGCAGATTGAGAGCCGCAAAAGGAAGTATGGACAAGGGAAGTACAATTCAGGAACTCAGCAGAAGCCTCGTTTTACCCCGAACTCGGGAGGTTATACCCATAACCATGGAGGCCATACTCACAATGGAGGAAGTTCGATAACCACAAAGGGCCCCAAGAATGGAAATGGGAATGGAGCAAAGAACTGTGAATCGCTTAACCCACCACACCCGCCAAGAAGGACCAAAGTCACATTACTTGTTTCAAGTGCGGGAAGACTGGACATTATGCCAATGAGTGTCCTGAAGCAAAGAATGGAAATGGCAATGGAAGCTCTGGGAAGAAGCCCAACCCTTTCAACGGGGGACAAGTGAACCACGTGAACGTGGAGGAGGTTGAAGGGCAGCCAGATGCAGTTATCGGTAAGTTTTTGGTTAAGTCATTTACTGCAATCGTTCTTTTTGATACTGGTGCATCGCATTCATACATTTCAAGGGGATTTGTGGATAAGTATAAGTTCCCACCAAAGTTCTTAGGACACCCATGTTAGTAAGATCGCCAGGAGCGGACTATATGGCAAGCCAAGGATGTTTTCAGATGCCAGTGACCATAGGTAGGCATGTTTTCCCCTCAGACTTAATAATTCTGGAATCACAAGGATTGGATGTGATACTAGGAATGGATTGGCTGTCGATGTATGGAGGAAACATCGATTGCGCTAGTAAGTCAATTCTGCTCACTACACCGGAGGGAAAAAGGATCAAGTATGTATCCAGACATGCGGCAAGGAGGACCCAAGTAAATTCCCTCTTAGGAGTTGTTCAAGAGGAAGTGCCTGTAGTGAAGGATCACCCAGATGTATTTCCAGAGGAACTACCAGGCATTTCGCCGGATCGAGACATTGAGTTTTTGATAGAGCTGTTGCCAGGCACCGGACCAATATCGAAGAGACCATACCGGATGCCCGCAAATCATCTGGAGGATATTAAGAAGCAGATCAAGGAGCTATTGGAGAAAGGTGACATTCGACGAAGCTTGTCACCATGGGGAGCCCCAGTGCTCTTGGTTGAGAAGAAGGATGGATCATTGAGAATGGTTGTTGATTATCGTGCGTTGAATGAAGTGACGATCAAGAACAAGTACCCACTGCCGATTATCAATGATTTGTTTGACCAGCTGCAAGGAGCTAAAGTATTCTCCAAGATCGATCTGCTATCAGGATACCACCAGCTGAAGATCCGAGAACAGCATATACCTAAGACAGCTTTCACCACAAGGTACGGGCTATATGAGTACACGGTTATGTCATTCGGATTGACTAACGCCCCAGCCTATTTCATGAGTATGATGAATAAGGTGTTCATGGAGTTCTTGGATAAGTTTGTTGTGGTGTCCATTGATGATATCTTGGTATACTCGAAGAATGAAGAGGAGCACAAGGAGCATTTGCGTTTAGTTCTCGAGAAGCTCAGGGAACATTAGTTATACGCCAAGTTCAGCAAGTGTGAGTTTTGGTTGAAGGAAGTAGAATTTCTTGGACATGTTATATCAGGAGAAGGTATAGCAGTGGACCTACCAAGGTTCAGTCTGTCACTGAGTGGTTGGCACCCACCTCAGTTGGAGAGATCCGCAGTTTTCTTGGACTCGCGGGATACTACCGGAGATTCATTGAGAATTTCTCTAAGATTGCGAAGCCCATGACGGAGTTGTTGAAGAAGGACACCAAGTTCAAATGGACAGATGAATGTGAGGCAAGTTTTCAGGAGTGAAGAAACATTTGGTTACAGTTTCAAAGTCTTGATTCTCGCGGATATACGCAAGGATTTCCAAGTGTATTGCAACGCACCTCGCTTAGGACTTGGGGTGTACTTATGCGGGACGGAAGAGTTGTTTCATATGCCTCACGCCAACTTCGACCGCATGAGTTGAATTATGCACACATGATTTGGAGTTAGCATTTGAGTGCATGCGCCAAGACCTAGAGACATTTTCTTATTGAAATCACAGATGTGTACACAAATCATAAGAGTTTGAAGTACATTTTCACACGTATGAGCTGAATCTCGTGCAAAGGAGATGGTTGGAGCTTATAAAGGATTATGATATGAAGTTGCATTATCACCTGTGAAAGGCCAATGTCGAAAGGACGCTTTGAGCCGGAAGAGTTATGCCAATACCCTCAGAATCGGAGGATTGCCAAACGAGTTAGCCGAAGATCTCAGGGAGCTTCGTTTGGAGATAGTTCCTAGAGGTTTTGTTGCAGCATTGGAAGTTCAGTCAACATTATTGGGAAAGATTTGAGAAGCTCAGAAGGATGACAAAGAGATTGCTGAGATAAAGGAGAAGATGAGCAAAGGAAAAGCCAAAGGTTTTCGTGAGGATGACCACAGCACCATGTGGTTTGAGGACCGTGTTTATGTGCCCAATAATGTGGAGATCAGGAAGTTGATACTTCAGGAAGCTCATGACTTGCCATACTCGATACACCCCGGAAACACCAAGATGTATTTGGATTTGAAGGAGCATTTCTGGTGGACTGGTATGAAGAAGGATATTGCCGAGTATGTAGCCGTGTGTGATGTATGTCAGAGAGTGAAGGCAGAACATCAGAAGCCAACAGGATTACTGCAGCCTATGCCAATACCCGAATGAAAATGTGATAAACTTGGCATGGATTTCATCACCGGATTGCCCAGGACCCGATCGGGATATGATTCTATCTGGGTAGTGGTGGATCATTTGACCAAAGTAGCTCACTTTATCCCAGTGAAAACTACCTATACAAGTTCGAAGTTGGCCAAGATATATATGACCAGGATCGTATGTCTGCATGGAATTCCGAGGACCATCGTATCAGATAGAGGAACACAATTCATTTCAAAGTTTTGGCATCAGTTGCACCAGACTTTGGGCACCAGGTTAGAGTTCAGTACAACTTTTCATCCACAGATAGATGGACAGGCCGAGAGAGTCAATCAGATTCTGGAGGACATGTTGAGGGCTTGTGCACTAGATTATGGATCTAGTTGGGATGACAATTTGCCCTACGCAGAGTTCTCATACAACAACAGTTATCAAGCCAGTTTGAAGATGGCACCTGTAACGCCCTCGATTCAATCGTACACTAATCATACACGCAAATGTGTACGATCAAGATCAAGGACTCACGGGAAGATATCACAACACAACTCTAGACACAAATTAAAATAATACAAGCTTTATATTACAAGCCAGGGGCCTCGAGGGCTCGAATACATAAGCTCGAAACACAAGAGTCGTGAAGCAACAATATCCGAGTACGCATATAAGTTAGACAAGTTTGCCTTAAGAAGGCTAGCACAAAAGCAACATCGATCGAAAGGCAAGGCCTCCGCTCGGGAGCCTCCTAACTACTCCTCGGTCATCGGCGGCCTCCACGTAGTAGTAAGCATCGGCGGTGGCATCCGCTCATGGGCTCCGCTATCCGTTGCATCAACCGGAAAGAAGAATAAAGGGGAAAAGGGGAGCAAAGCAACCGTGAGTACTCATCCAAAGTACTCGCAAGCAAGGATCTACACTACATATGCAACATTATCAAAGGAAGGTCAGATATGTGGACTGGGCCATGTAAATGCCGTAATAGAGAGAAGGCCTAGTCCTATCAAGACTAGCATCTTCGAAACCACCATCTTGCAAGCAAACAAGAGGGAGTAGAGTAGCATAACTTAAAGTAGCAGAGTGTTATCAACCTCGCCGAGATGCTTTCGACTCCCTGCGAGAAAGGCATCCTGAGCCATACTATCCAGATTATCATCACAATCCAATTCTCATATCCAGATCTCATCATAGTCCATCTCTCATCTCGGTATCCAGATTCTAGTTGTATCGACGGGATACAACTCCAAGTGTCCGCTATCAGAGGACGTGCTATCGATAGATGTTTTCTTCCGCAGGGTGCACCAACTTACCCACCACGCCACTTAACTCGGCGGACACACTTTCTGTGGTCATGCCCGCCTCGCCAAACAATACGCCGCAACCCGACCTAGGCTTAATAGAGAGGCCAAGACGCCGGACTAAACCTATGCCCCTGTGGGTCATGGGCCATCTCCCGGAACTCCTCAAGACGCTATGCGACGCGTCGGTGAGCGACCTAGCTACCTTCCTAAAAGGCAGGAGCTTACCAAATCCAACCCGTAGCGCCGCTCGATCCGACGCCTATTAAGCTTCTATGATGTATACGACGCTTAACGCCCATACTATGCCCACGTGATGGTTAGTGCTATCAGCCGAGGCCCTCGGATCAAATATCCAAATCGAGTGGATTAGGAACGCGGTAACAAGCAGAGACTCACGAAAGATGTGACCCGCTGCTCTGCCTCGAGGACTTGCGACAAGGGCTAGGGAATGCCCGCCACGCCTCGTAATTATCTTATGGGCACCCTCCGTGTCAACCTGTCTCCACATCACTGCAATTAAGCTCATGGTACCCTCGTGGTCTAACCCGCCTTTCCAAGTAACAAATGGTAAAAGTCCAAGTAATCGTGTCCAAACATCAAGGGAAAACCGAGGAATCACCCGGTGAATTCCACTAGATGTAATCATCAAGGTGAACGTAAGAGGAATCACCCCGAGGTTCACACTTGAGGGGTTGCACGACAGCGTCGTGATCGAAAGTGGTTAAGGAGGAAATCACCCTCGATGACCACGACCGGATAGCTATACTCTGAGGTTAATACCGAAGTGTCAGAGAGGTTTCACCCCAGATCGATAGTAACCCAAAGAGTGTCGAGCTACTAAGGGAAGTGATGTGTGTGTCGGGCTCTGGTCTTCGATCCCGCTGATCGGGTCTTCAATGATGAAGCAGGGAAACAAGGACAAGGCGGGGTCATGATGGGTCTCTAACCAACCTATACTAAGCGCTTTAGGATAAGGTGTAGGTAACAATAGCAAGTTACAATAAACAAAGCTATGCAAACGTAATAGGAGCAAACAATAACAGTAGCAAAATCTAGTGCAAGCATGAGAGAATGGAATGGGCGATATCGGGATGCTCAAAGGGGGGGCTTGCCTGGTTGCTCTGGCAAGGAGGGGTCGTCGTCGACGTAGTCGATCATAGGGGCGACATCGGTCTCGGGGTCTACCGAAGAGAAGAGGAGGAAGAAACAGTAAATATAAAGCAGGCATAGCATCACAAAGCATAACATGGCAAATAGCTGCGCCGGGTGTGACCTAACGCATGGCTACACGATATAGGTGAAGGGGGAATTCAACCGGGAATGTATTCTTGTTCCGAATTATGTCAAACAGATGACCGGGGGAAAGTTCCATGTCCAGCATGCTAGGGGCATGTGACTGATGAACGAATCGTGTATTCGGATTCGTTGGATTTTTCTGAGCAACTTTCATATAGAAAACATTTTCATCGGAGTTACGGATTATTTTATATGAATTTTCTAAGTTTTAAACATATCCCAAATTATTTATATTAATGTAAAAGGAATATGATGTCGATGATGTAGGAATGACGTCAGCAGTCAACAATCTGGTTGATCGTCAAAACCGACACGGGACCCACTGCCACCTCTCATATTTAACAGAGCTTATTTTAAACTAAACCGAGGTTAATTAGCGATGGGCCCCACATGTTAGTGGCAAATTAGCTAAACTAATTACTTTTAATTATAAAACCATTTTATTTATTATTTAAGCGGTGGGGCGGTTAAATCGCTGGCACCGCATCACATGTCGGCGTGTTGACTGGGTCAACCCACCAACGGGCCCCTAAGGCCCACCGGCAAGGAGCTGTGGGTCGGCCCGCCAACCACGCCGGCGGCGGCGGCGCTCGCGGCCGGGCGACGCTAGAACAGCAAGCGAGCTGCTCGCCTCGTCGGAAAACGCTTAGGGACGCTATTTCGCGGCGGTTGGCACTGCTCAAACGCGCACACGATGCCGTCGGGTGGTGGTGGTGGCTCGCCCGGGACGGCCGGAATAGCCATCGGCGGCGAGCACGGGCGCGGAGGCGCTCGTAATCGCGTCGGGAATGGGCTAGGGGCACGGAGGGCGAGAGGAAGGAGCTGGCGGGCCCCGGGAACACCAGAGCACGACAGAGGGCTCGAGATGGGGGCTATGGCAGCGGTGGCTACGACGGAGAGCTCGACTGGGGGCGGGAGGGTGAGCGACGGGGAGCGAAGCACGGATGCGTGAGCTAGAGGGAGGAGGAGGAGGAGGTTTAGGGGCTCACGGCCGTTGCAGAGAGGGCCGGGGAAGAGTCGAGGTGGCCGGAGACGACGCAAAAGCTGGCGTGCCCGAGGCGGACGGAGGTTGAAGAAGGCGGCGTGATAGCGCTTAGCGCCCGAAGCTTTGCGATGGCACCAGGGGCGAGCGGATGATGGCGAGGAGCTACGCCATGGCGAACTGGCGTGGTGGCGGTGGCTACGAGGGCGACGGCGGCCATGGCGGCCGTGGCGCTCGGATGCGGCGGGAAGGGGATCAGGGGGTGCAGGGAGACGGCGGCGAGGGGAAAGGATGGGCGCGAGTGGGGTGCGTGAGTGGACGGGAGGGCTCGAGGCGCCGAGGGACGCCGCCTTATCCCTTCTGACGGGACGGCGACAGGTTGGTGGCGACCACGAAAGCGTCACTGGTCGGGTGAACAGAGAGGAGGGAGGCGACCGGGAGGTGGGCTGCTGGGTTGGGCCGCCAGATGACAAAGGCCTGTGGGGGTCGGGGGGTTTCATTTTCTTTTTTTACCGCTTTTTTTTTTTACGTAAAAGCATGGTAATATTTGGGCTGCCAAATGGATTTTGTAAAATGTGGGACTTGGCCACATAATTACATTGAAATAGTTAGCACCGCCACAAAAAGGTCAGTGAGGCTTTTGAAATAGTTTGAAATTTTTATAAAGTAAAAGGCATTTAAACTATTGTTTTAGCCAACGCTTAAGTAGTTTAGGCCACTTAAACCCTTTGCAAAAAATGTTGGTTCACCACCAATATTAGTTGTGGAATATTTGGCGCATGATGAACATTTTTGTATTCATGTTTGAGGATTTTGAATTTTGGACTTGATGTTTTGAACAAGTGGCAACTAGCAAGGTAATCATGATGACATGGCATGATTAGTGGGAGATTACTGTGGCATGAATCTCGGGGTGTTACAAATCTCCTCCACTACAAGAAATCTCGTCCCGAGATTTAAGTGGGGAAGTGATGGGTAACTTCAGGAGGACTAATCTTTATAGGGTTAATCATCTCGTGAACAATTCAGGGAATGTGACAGAAGTATCTCTCGAGTCGAAACTTAAGAAAACAACAAGAGCAAAGTATGAAGGTACAATAGGAAGTTTCACGTGAATGTACAAACGATCGATACCTGAACAGAGTATGAGAAGGTTGGGCTCAGAGCATTGGGAATAGATCATCTCTCAGAGGGTGGCTCATGAGAACACACAAGGTTAAGAGCAAAGGATACTTCGGAATTAAGGATGTACAGGAGAGTCAGGTTTCGATCCAGTGGAACTGTGGGTTATGGGCCCACCATGTGGGTTAAATGCAGGAAGGGTGGTGACATCTTGCACGGTCATGAGGGAAAGGCATGTCAGGGGATAGTCTGTCAGTTATGTCGCCAACAACGTTGGTACCAAGGGCGAGGGACGAAGAGAACCATTTTCCTGCTCGATTAAACGAGGCGGACCAAAAGGCGAAGTTCTCGTCCATCGGTGGTTACCGGAATGTCAACAACAATAATAACAAGGTCTTACTGACCAATTGTACACCGAGATGTTTACATAAGCCGGGAACTATTACTGCTTAGAACATATGGATCACAAGATAGGTTAAACAAAACAATGGAAAGGAATATGTGATTATTATTATAATCAGACCAATGGAAAGGAAAGATGTTTATACCCAAGTATTAGAGTATAACTTTCCCAAAGAAAGGCAGAGCATGATTGGACTCCAAGTATTAAACCGTTTAGACAAAGGGGCAAGGAATTTATGAGGTTTACCCATACAATGGTGATTGGACAATTGATCAAGAATAGTTAGCATTGCGCTCCCAATGTTCTTGTTGATGATCGGAGTACCACACACATGTTTCGGGATAGTGTTGACATGGTCATCAGGGAAAGGTCGGACTTCAGATACACAAAGGATCCATCGGAAACAACTTAGAAAATAAGTCATACAATTTCAGCAAAGAAAAGATGAGGTGTGGCCGACGGCTCAAAGAACAATCCATCGACGTGTCAAAAAGGGTGTATTACCAAAATTATGTGAACAAGTTTGTGTTGGGGAAGGCAAGAATGTTGTCGATGATAACTTAAATCATCGAGGGGCAAGGATTGTATTTCTCATCATGAATTCGATTGATATCCCGAAGAGCTCGTAATGTTGATGATGATCACGTAAACATTTGTCGAGAGATTTCATGAAGATGTAATTGATCGGTGATGACATCAAGTCAAAGGAATGATGACGCCGAAGGTTATTGGAACCACGGGCACGACACAAACTCGAAATTAAGCTTGCTATTCAAGACAAAATGATATGACGAGGAAAGTCGATGTAGGCTTAGATCATCGCCAAAATTGTGCTCCGGAAGAAGGATCTGTAGCACGCTTAAAAGTTGACATGATAAAAATATAGCCGATCAGGCTAGGAATGATGTTATGGGGTATAAAACTTCCCAATATTAGATACTAGGTGTAATGCCGGAAGGTAAATTGGAGTAGAGGTTGGACGGGGGAATGATTTGCAGAGGATAAGTATTTTAACTTATCCGGTAAATGGAATCAAGGAGGAAATATGGTCGAACCACGATTGCAAAGGATCAATTCATAGATACAAGCTGAGCTTGTACCAAAGAAATAATTATTTTTATGAGCAGCTTCCATGATAAGTTCTACATCGGTTCCATGGGCATGAACACAAAGGTTCAAGGTCGACTCCACTTCTTCAATAGATAACCTTTCATTCACTCCTCGCTTTCAAGAATTTGTAGTGCATAGGATTTATCCGCTAAGTACCGAAGAGTAAGACTCGTGAGAACTCTCGGTTCCCACGGATTATGGAAGGCATAAGTTCAACCCATCAGGCATTTTAGGAACCTATTCCACAACACCAAGAGTAAATAACACAAGCTCAAGGCGAGCATGGTTGAGAAGGCAGAGAATACAATTTACCAAAGGCAATATGTATCAGAGGAAGAGCGCACAAAATTTTGAATATGAAGGAAACTACCGGATAATAATCCAACAAAGGATTCAGCGGTCCTTATTGGATCTGATGTGAGTATCAGTACTCAATCAGAAGAAGGAAGGAATGCAAAGGCATTGGATTATAGAAACATCTGAATAATTCGATGCTTGAGTACAAAGGAGTTATGATTTCAAGTCGAAGGATCAGAAGCAGAGGCTCTGATCAAAAGGTGAGTAAGTTGAATAGACTTAAATATGGCCCCGATCAAGTCTTGATTGGGCAAGAACCATCTCATAACCGGAGCCATGTCGAAGCCGGAAAGAAAATTTCCAAGGATTAATTGATGATTGCGAGTATTTTCTCACACGTTGAATCCATAGGATTAGAATGACAGCCACAAATAATTTTAAAGAATATTGCTAGACATATGGAATTAATCCTAATGCAAGCAGGCAAGGAAAATCAAGAGCAATAGGATGCAGAGGATTTTTCGGAAGATCACATAGTATTTCCAAGTATTTTGGAAATCATGTGAACAACTTGGGATGAACGGGTTTAGCGAATTATCCGTAGTGCAAAAAGTAGCCGCAAAGCAGAAGGCACAAAGGATTCTTGAAACCACGGAGAGTACATCTTGTAATAATAGGAGCGACTGGAGATGAAGGTACAAGCGGCAAGGATGTCATTACACGGGGATTATCTGTGGTCAGGAACTGCAAGGCAGTGGGCACAGGGTCTTGAAAAACATTGAGGAGTATTCGAAACTTCCGCGAAGCAAGCGATCGCCGTAATGTCGGGCTCTCCGGAGGAAGTAGTTACGAGATCCTAATGTTAGAGTTAGCAAAATCATTTCACCCGAATGGAAGAGAAATCAGAGTCCCAGAGTATAGACGAGGAATAAAAGATCCT
Organism: Aegilops longissima; assembly: GCA_021605205.1. NCBI lineage: Eukaryota > Viridiplantae > Streptophyta > Magnoliopsida > Poales > Poaceae > Aegilops > Aegilops longissima. The sequence goes on along the minus strand of CM038678.1, from coordinate 322,723,106 downwards.
AATACCACCCAATTGGCGACGTGGGCCCGTAAGCCACACAGCCAAGTTAGTAAAACGTTTTCGGTTTCTAGACTCAACTTCGGCCAAGGAGTTGGAAAGGGGATTACCTATAGGCAGTCGGCTCTGATACCAACTTGTAACGCCCTCGATTCAATCGTACACTAATCATACACGCAAATGTGTACGATCAAGATCAAGGACTCACGGGAAGATATCACAACACAACTCTAGACACAAATTAAAATAATACAAGCTTTATATTACAAGCCGGGGCCTCGAGGGCTCGAATACATAAGCTCGAAAACACAAGAGTCAGCGAAGCAACAATATCCGAGTACGACATAAGTTAGACAAGTTTGCCTTAAGAAGGCTAGCACAAAAGCAACATCGATCGAAAAGGCAAGGCCTCGCGCTGGGAGCCTCCTAACTACTCCCGGTCATCGGCGGCCTCCACGTAGTAGTAAGCATCGGCGGTGGCATCTGCTCATGGGCTCCGCCATCCGTTGCATCAACCGGAAAGAAGAATAAAGGGGAAAAGGGGAGCAAAGCAACCGTGAGTACTCATCCAAAGTACTCGCAAGCAAGGATCTACACTACATATGCAACATTATCAAAGGAAGGTCAGATATGTGGTGGCTGCAGAAATGCCGTAATAGAGAGAAGGTTTAGTCCTATCGAAGACTAGCATCTTCGAAACCACCATCTTGCAGCAAACAAGAGGGAGTAGAGTAGCATAACTTAAAGTAGCAAGAGTGTTATCAACTCGCCGAGATGCTTTCTCGACTCCTCGCGAGAAAGGCATCCCTGAGCCATACTATCCAGCTTATCATCACAATCCAATTCTCATATCCAGATCTCATCATAGTCCATCTTTCATCTCAGTATCCGGTTCTAGTTGTATCGATCGGGATACAACTCCAAGTGTCCGCTATCAGAGGACAGGCTATCGATAGATGTTTTCACCGCAGGGTGCACCAACTTACCCACCACGCCGCTTAACTCCGGCGGACACACTTTCCGTGGTCATGCCCGCCTCGCCAAACAATACGCCGCAACCCGACCTAGGCTTAATAGAGAGGCCAAGACGCCAGACTAAACCTATGCCCCTGTGGGTCATGGGCCATCTCCCCGAACTCCTCGCAGACGCTATGACGTGGCCGGTGAGCGACCTAGCTACCTTCCTAAAAAGGCGAGGAGCTTACGGTCCAACCCGCGCCTCGCCGCTTAGTCACGACGCCTATTAAGCTTCGGCCGATGTATACGACGCAGTAACGCCCATACTATGCCCACGTGATGGTTAGTGCTATCGTGCCGAGGCCCCTGATCAAATATCCAAATCGAGTGGATTAGGAACGCTGTAACAAGCAGAGACTCACGAAAGATGTGACCCCGTTGTTCTGCCTCGAGGACTTGCGGCAAGGGCTAGGAATGCCCGCCACGCCAGAATTATCTTGCGGGCACCTCCGTGTCAACCCGTCTCCACATCACTCGCAATTAAGCTCGCTGGTACCCCTCGTGGTCGACCCGCCTTTCCAAGTAACAAATGGTAAAAGTCCAAGTAATCGTGTCCAAACATCAAGGAAAACCCGAGGAATCACCCCGATGAATTCCACTAGATGTAATCATCAAGGTGAACGAAGAGGAATCACCCCGAGGTTCACACTTGAGGGGTTGCACGACGGCGTCAGATCGAAGTGGTTAAGGAGGAAATCACCCTCGATGACCACGACCGGATAGCTATACTACTGTGGTTAATACCGTAAGTGTCAGAGGTTTCACCCTCGGTACTCGATAGTAACCCAAAGAGTGTCGAGCAACTAAGGGAAGTGATGTGCGGTGTCGGGCTCTGGTCTTCGATCCCGCTGATCGGGTCTTCAATGATGAAGCAGGGAAACAAGGACAAGGCGGGGTCACTCGATGGGTCTCTAACCAACCTATACTAAGCGTTTAGGATAAGGTGTAGGTAACAATAGCAGGTTACAATAAACAAAGCTATGCAGAGAATAGGAGCAAACAATAACAAGAGCAAAATCTAGTGCAAGCATGAGAGAATGGAATGGGCGATATCGGGATGCTCAAAGGGGGGGGGCTTGCCTGGTTGCTCGGCAAGGAGGGGTCGTCGTCGATTTAGTCGATCATAGGGGCGACATCGGTCTCGGGGTCACCAAGAGAAGAGGGGAAGAAACAAGAATATAAAAGTGCATAGCATCACAAAGCATAACATGGCAAATAGTGCACGGTGTGACCTAACGATGGCTACACGATATAGGTGAAGAATTCAACAGGAATGTATTCTTGCTTAGGACCGTGTCAAACAGATGACCGAAGGGGAAAGTTCCATGTCCAGCATGCTAGGAGCATGTGACAGATGAACGGATCGTGTATTCGGATTCGTTGGATTTTTCTGAGCAACTTTCATATAGAAAACATTTTCATCGGAGTTACGGATTATTTTATATGAATTTTCTAAGTTTTAAACATATTCTAAAATTATTTATATTAATGTAAGAGGAATATGATGTCGCATGACGAGGAATGACGCTGCAGTCAACATCTGGTTGATCGGTCAAAACCGACACGGGGACCCACAGCCTCTCGTTTTAATGAGCTTATTTTAAACTAAACCGAGGTTAATTAGTCGATGGGCCCCACATGTTAGTGGCTAATTAGCTAAACTAATTACTTTTAATTATAAAACCATTTCATTTATTATTTAAGCGGCGGGCCGGTTCGCTGCTGGCACTGCATCGCCATGTCAGCGTGTTGACTGGGTCAACCCAATCAACGGCCCCTAAGGCCCACCGGCAAGGAGCTGTGGGTCGGGCCCTCCCACCACGCCGGCGGCGGCCGGCTGCCTCACCACCGGGCGACGCTAGAACGCGCGAGCTGCTCGGCCTCGCTTAAACGCGCTTAGGGCGGCCGTTTTGCTTGCAGGCGGTTGGCACTGCTCAAACGCGCACACGATGCCGCGTCGGGTGGTGGTGGTGGCTCGCCTGGACGGCCGGAATAGCCATCGGCGGCAGCACGGGCGCGGAGGCGCTCGAATCACGCGGGAATGGGCTAGGGGCACGGAGGGCGAGAGGAAGGAGCTGGCGGGCCCCGGGAACACCAGAGCACGACGGAGGGCTCAGATGGGGCTATGGCAGCGGTGGCCACGACGGAGAGCTCTACCACGGGCGGCGGGAGGGTGAGCGTGACGGGGAGCGAGCTACGGATGCGTGAGCTAGGAGGGAGGAGGAGGAGGTTCGGGGCTCACGGCCGCTGCAGAGAGGGCCCGGGAAGAGTCGAGGTGGTCGGAGACGACGTCGGTGTCTGGCGTGCCCGAGGCGGACGGAGGTTGAAGAAGGCGGCGTGATTGGCGCCTAGCGCCCGAAGCTCTTGCGGATGGCACCAGGGGCGAGCGGATGATGGCGAGGAGCTACGTCATGGCGAATACGCTGCAGGGGCGGTGGCCACGAGATGCACGGCGCCATGGCGGCCGTGGCGTTCGGATGCGGCGGGAAGGGGATCTCAAAAGCGAGGGAGAGACGGCGGGCGAGGGGAAAGGATCGCGCGAGTGGGGTGCGGTGAGTGGACGGGAGGGCTCGAGGCGCCGAGGGGACGCCGCTTATCCCTTCCCCGACGGGACGGGCGACAGGGTTGATGGCGACCAGCGAGAGGTCACTGGTCGGGTGAACAGAGAGGAGGGAGGCGACTGGGAGGTGGGTCTTTGGGTTGGGCCGCCCAGATGACAAAGGCCTGTGGGGGTCGGGGGTTTTTTTTCTTTTACCTCTGCTCTTTTCTTTTTACGTAAAAGCATGGTAATATTTGGGCTGCCAAATGGATTTTGTAAAATGTGGGACTTGGCCACATAATTACATTGAAATAGTTAGCACTGCCACAAAAAGGCTGTGAGGCTTTTGAAATAGTTTGAAATTTTTATAAAGTAAAAAGGCATTTAAACTATTGTTTTAGCCACTGCTTTAAGTAGTTTAGGCCACTTAAACCCTTTGCAAAAAATGTTGGTTCACCACCAATATTAGTTGTGGAATATTTGGCGCATGATGAACATTTTTGTATTCATGTTTGAGGATTTTGAATTTTGGACTTGATGTTTTGAACAAGTGGAAACTAGCAAGGTAATCATGATGACATGGCATGATTAGTGGGAGATTACTGTGGCATGAATCTCGGGGTGTTACAGCACCTTTCAAAGCTTTGTATGGAAGGAGGTGCAGGACACCGTTGATGTGGTATGAAGTTGGAGACCGTCAGTTGGTTGGACCAGATTTGATCAAAGAGTCAGAAGAGAAGGTTGTTGATTCGAGATAGATCAAGGTAGCTCACCAGTGTAAGAGTTATGCAGATTCAAAACGCAAGGAGGTAGTCTATGAAATCGGAGACAGAGCATATCTTCGAGTGTCACCTCTGTGAGGAGTTAAACGTTTTGGAGTTAAGGGAAAGTTATCCCCAAGATTTGTAGGACCATACCGAGTTTTGGAACGTATGGCAGAAGTGGCCTACAAGGTGGAGTTACCCGAAGGACTGTCAGGGGTTCACGATGTGTTTCACGTTTCCCAGTTAAAGAAGTGCCATGCAGAGATGACCGATATTCCTTTGAGAGATACAGTGCCCCTGGAAGCAATTCAGTTGGATAGTGATCTGACCTACGAGGAGAAACCAGTCAAGATTCTCGAGTTTGCCAGCCGTGTCACATGCATCAAGGTTATAAAATTTTGCAAAGTTCAGTGGAGCCACCATACCGAGGATGAAGCCACCTGGGAACGAGAGGATGATCTACGGAAAGACCACCACACCTATTTTCTAGCCAACCCGAATCTCGAGGGTGAGATTCACCTTAAGGGGGGTAGGTTTGTAACATCCCAAATTTTCAGTTTGGAATGTTATACATAGGTCATCATATGCACACCATATTTGATTTGCATTTTAGTTTTGGATTCTAAAAATCCTAAGCAACTCAAGGACCCACAGAGAGAGTTGGGGATTTTGTTATTTTCATATTTGAATTTTCTCAAATATTGAAAAGAGGATCATTTTGGTTTTAATTATTTTTCTCTCCGAAAAAAATATTTCCAATATAAAAATAAATGAGAGGAGATAATATGACTTCTCCAAGATAATAGAAATATTGGAGGAAAATGTTAAAATCAAATAATTAATTCTATTTGGATTTTATTGCTATTTTATTTAAAATAGAAAATATGCATTTTTCAAAGTTGCATTTTTAGGCCAAGAAAATGTTCACTTAGTTCTAAATATTTTAGTTAGACGGTGAAAATTATTTTTAGCATTTTTAGAATTTTTTTTATTTAGGATTTTTCCTTTTTGGTGGATATTTTTTGAAAAAAAAAACTCCCGGACCGAATCGGGTCAAGCTCACTGCCCAAAGACTGCTGTCGCCCGACCCCGAGCCAAGACCGACTCAAGACGCCATCATCGCCACCTCGGACACCGCCGCCTTGCCCCTCCCAAGTCACCTCCCCTCGACCTTTAAAGCCGCCGCCGCCACCCACATCGCCACTCCCCACTGGCCACAGAAGAAGAAGCGCCGCCGAGCCACTGAGCTGCACGCCACGCCTCGCCGAGCCAGCAGCCGCAGCCGCTGCTCTCCAAGGCCAGGCCTCGCCTTGCCGCCTCGCACCTGTTGCTGAAGCCACGGATCTCGCCACGGTTCTTTTTGGTTTTTAGGTAAAAACCGCCCGGTTTTCTTAAACCCTAGATTGGTTTTTTTCTTTATTTTTATTTTAGATCGGTTCGGTTTTTCTTTGGTTTAGTTATTTAGCGTTCGTTCGTTCGTTCATTTTAATGAACGAATTCGCCCGTTTGTCTCTATTAGCGGACGTTCGTCCGATAGTTTTTTCTTCTTCTGTTTATTTTCGCCAGGGACCTATCTGCGATTATTTTTATCGTAGATTAGCCCCTGATCTTTAAACCCTCGTAACTTTTTAACCATTCATCCAAATCCAGTGAAACCAACGCCAAACTTTTCGTCCCGAGCCCCTCTTTCAATTTAATCAAGTTGAACAAGGTTTTGACAATTTAAAATTTGGTTTCAAGCATATTTGAATTCGAAGTTCTTTTGATCATAGTTTCAGTTCCGTAGCTCCGATTTGGCCGATTATTTTTGCAAATAGAAGATCTTCAGTTGAACCTTCAGTTTGGATCTTCTTATTTGAGTTTTACCCGTGCATCTATGATTGAGTGCTTATGTATGCTATTGTTTGTTTGCGACATAATTCCTGGAGTGCGAAGCGTGCTACTACGAGTCTCTAGGGTTTGCAGATCGTCAGCAAGGCAAGTAACACATTGATCGTACTCTTTTCATACCCAGTTTTTATGCATTAGTTACAACCCTCAAACATTGCATGAGCAGGATTTGATAACTTGTGGGTATTGGGAAGTAGTTGATGAGGTAGAACTTATTGCCCTTTTATTATCAAACCCTCGGGAGTTACTTCTACATTATGCTTATGTTGCTATGCTATGCTCGTAGACGTGGATTGGGTTTGAGTGTATCCATGACAGATGTGAGATTGTTAATTAATGGTTAACTTAAGGTGGCTACTTAAACACACATCTTGGTGGATTGGTTATGGCACTGGGATATACCAGTGCTGTCCTTTTGGTTCACCACCCAGGCTCAAAGGGATCATAAGATTATTCACGCTAGAAACTTCTGTGTGCAGCCACAAGCTATTATGGGCTCTAGCATAGTTGAGTATGTTGCATGACCTCTTTCAGTGGTGGGCTAGTAGATGTAGGGGAAAGTAGGTGTAACTGTCCACCCAGAGTAAAGAGCTAATGCTTCTGAAAGACCGTGTCTCGGTCATCCGTTTCTCAAACAACATGTAGTGCGAGTAATCTAACGGAGGAGATCGAGTCTTGTGGGGAAAAGTGCGCAAACCTCTGCAGAGTGTACAAACTAATCATGGTTAGCCGTGTCCCCGGTTATGGACATCTTGAGTATCTGGTTCTTGCATTATCATGTTGATCTCATCACTCTAGATTAATTTGTTGGGTTGTTAATTATTTCTTAATTGGGATTGAGATGGGGATTTACCATTCTCAATGTTTATCAACTACCATGATAGTTAAACAAATATATTCCTTTGATGTAGGAAAAAATTGGCTTTTCGCAAAACATTATAACCATAGAGCCTCCACCAGCCTTATATGCATGTAGTGATAGCATTTACCTGTTCAATTGCTCTACTGTGTTATATTGCTAGCATATTCCATGTGCTGGCCCATTTTTGGGCTGCAACATATCATGTTGCAGACTTTTCAGACGAAGAGTAAGGTGCGCTAGGTCGTTATCGTGCACTTAGCTATGCCGTTGGAGTTGATGGACTCACTTTATCTTCCAAGCCTTCCGCTGTTATCTTATTTAGATGGCCTTAAGCCATATTTATTGTAATAAGTTCTCTTTTAAGACATTCGATGTAATAAGTTCTCTTTTGAGACATTCGATGTAATAAGTGTGTGATTGCACTCTGTTATAAATCCTTAAAGTACTGTGTGTGTCAGCATTACCGATCCAGGGATGACACTTATGCACAGAGATTTGACCGTCTGAGGTCGCATCGCTACACAGATGCAACAAGCAGTAGAACAAAAAGTCCAAACCAAGAAGGTTGTGCAATCCACATATACTTCAACATCTCTATGAGATGCCAACATGTTTTATTCACTCAATTTGCATGTTTCAAGCTTTGTATTGCCTTTGTTGTTAGTCTGGCTGTGTTCTTAGTTATTATTGCTTTATTGATAGTAATTGCATCACATAATGTCAGGGTAATAAAAATTTAATATGATCTAACGCAAAATTACTATTCGTACAATCTCTTTTCTTTATCGTAGATGAGGGCTAGTGTTCATTATGTGTAGAGTTTGACTTCCAAATTTGTTGTGTGTATCATGGTAGGTCAAGTACTCTTTCTGTGAACTACCGAGATCTAGGTTTCTAGCTATAGGGAAATTTCAAATTCTCCCGAGGAAGAAGAGGAACATGGCGTGTTTCAGCTGCTAACCTCCCATTCACACCCACAGCTACCAGACCCCGTATAATGCCCTGACCCGCAAAACAACCGTCAAAATACAGGTTCGCGCGGAAAATGCTGCCCGATCAGACCCCCAAATGCGTCCGACCCGTAATTTTTTTGCGGGGCGCGGCAAAATTCACTCCCAACCCGCGAAAACGTGGGTTCTCCCAGTCGCCCCGTCGGTGCCCTGTATATAGTGGTAGCGGTTGGTGGTGTGTGTGTGTGGGGGGGGGGGGAGGGGGACATTTCAGCCCGCGCTTTTCCCCACCCACCGCCGCCGGGCCACCGCCAACGATTCCGGCCACACCAGCCATCGGGATCACGTCGGCGGGCCGCCACACGCCCGAGATTGTCGTCCACCACTTCCTCCTACCACGACCGGCCGGAAAGTTGCAGATCCACGGCTTTTTGTCGCGGCCGCCGGATTTGGCGTTTCCCACCACAGTGTCTGCGCCAAGCCATGGATTGGTTAGGGAGCACCCCACGCAGCCCCGACAAAGCCATAGTGCCACATGCAGGTACTGGTTCGTCCTCTAGCCGCCGTCATCGGTTTGCCGACAAGGATTCGCCATTGTCGCCTGGCTTACGCCACGCAGCGGCTCGCCGGCTCGCCGATACCGCTTATCATAAGGCGACGATCGTGACGCGGACAAGGTCTGCGGCTAACATCTAGCACACGAACCACCCCGATGGGTATTCCTCAAATGTGAAAAACGACGGGGTATGTTGTTTTTTCATTTGGCTTTGTCAACCTATTCGGTTCGATTTCAATTTCGATAACTTATTGAGATGGTCATGTGTGTAGGAAGATGGATGCCCATTTTGGTTTTGGGAAGGAGAGTACATTGATTTATTGATAGAAAGAAACTTAATAGATGTTCGTGCACTCTTTGGTAGAATTGAGGGTAATGTTGCGGCTGCATGTGCAATTAGACAAGGAACTAGAGGGGAAGCAACGTCTACTTCTTTAGAGAAAAAAGAAGATAAACCATGGACATGCCGCCGAATCCTTTTTCCCCCGTGAGCTAGGTTTCCTCCCACCCTCTCCCCCCGCCGTCGGCCTTCCTAGGCCCCTGCCATCCCCGGCCGCCCCCGCCCTCCCTCCCTCCTCCCGGATCTGCCCCGTGCCGCCTCCCCGGGAGGTGGCCGGGGCGGCGCGAGCCCCTCCACCTTCGGTCGCCCCCCTTTCCCCTTTCCTCCCTGCCGCCGGTGACGGGCGCCCCTAGCGCTTGCCAGGTGGTGTTAGCGGTGGCGGGGCCTGCGTGTCCCTCACGTGGCTCTCGCCTGGGCATGGGGGCGGGCGGTGATCCTCGGCTCGACGATGTCCCGGCGACAGAGGCCGGTGGCACGCGTGGTGGTGGTGCGGCCCCTTGGCAGCGAGACAGCATGGTGGCGCAGGTTGGCCGGGGGCGCGATCTGGGCCCTGCGGGCCCCATCTGGGTCCTAGCGGGCCGGCCCCCGGCGTGGCTTCATCGTCGTCTGTGTGGTGAGGAGGAGGAGCAGCTCGGACGGGGGGCGGCGGCGCCGACGGCGTGCCTGCTGCAGCGCGATGGCGGGAGCTTTACGGGCATGGAGATCCCGGCCGGGCCTGTGGGCCCACGGGCCTGGTGTGTCCGGTCGGCTACCATCGTTGATGGTGGAGGTTGTGCCCTCCCGCGTGCCGACTATCACGCCCAAGATGCGATCCTATCCTAAAGGAACTCAAAGGTCCCACCAAGGATAGAAGCGCATCTTGAAGACGCTTTTGCAAGGTGGATATCATTACATCAACATTTCATAATAGTGGGGATACAACCAAGACATACAATGTCACATGAATACCACAATACATCATACATGAGATCAACATCCGACTACGGATGAAACATAAACAGAAACTCAAACGACATCCACCCTGCTAGCCGAGGTTGCCGACCTGGAACCTATCCCCTGATCGAAGAAGTAGAAGAAGAACTCCAAAACAAGTAAACATCGCTCTCACGTCAAGATCATCGCAAAACATGTACCTGCAATTGGTGTAGTAATCTGGAGCCACGAGGACTCAACAATCCCATTACCATGGGTATCAAGACTAGCAAAGCTTAATGGGTAAGGAAGAGGTAAAGTGGTGAGGTTGCAGCAACAACTAAGCATGTATGGTGCCTAACTTACTAACAAGAGCGAGAAGAGGAGCTTAGCAAACGGTCGTCAACTAGTAATTATCAAGAAGTGATCCTGAACTCCTACTTACGTTAAACATAACCCAAAAATCATGTTCTCATCTCGAACAACCCCGAATAGAGACGATCACGGTTACGCACACGGTTGGTGTATTTTAGAAGAGTTTACTTCAACTTTACTACAACCGGATATCAACAAATTCCCATCTGCCACATAACCGCGGGCATGCCTTTCGAAAGTTCAAACCCTGCAGGGGTGTCCCAACTTAGCCCACGATAAGCTCTCACGATCAACGAAGGATATTCCTTCTCCCGGGAAGACCCGATCAGACTCGGAATCCCGGTTACCAGACATTTCGACAATGGTAAAACAAGACCAACAAGACCGCCCGATGTGCCGACAATCCCGATAGGAGCTGCACATATCTCGTTCTCAGGGCAACACCGGATGAGACATGCTACGAGTAAAACCAGCTTCGAAGTTTCCCGAGGTGGTCTCAAGCAGGCGGCTCGGTTCGGACCAACACTTAGAGAAGCATTGGCCCCGGGGCTAATAAAGATGACCTCGAGAGCGCGACTCCCAAGGGAAAAGTAGGTGGTGGTGAGGCAAATGGTAAAACCAAGGTTGGGCCTTCTTTGGAGGAGTTTTATTCAAAGCGAATCGTCAAGGGGTCCCATAAATCACCCAACCGCGTTAGGGATGCAAAATCCGGGAACATAATACCGATATGACGGAAACTAGGCGGCAAGAGGAACAAAACACCTGCATAAGGCCGAGCCTTCCACCCTTTACCAAGTATATAGATGCATTAATAATACAAGAGATATTGTGATATCCCAACATAAACATAATCCAATATGGAGCAATCTTCATCTTCACCTGCAACTAGCAACGCTATAAGAGGGGCTGAGCAAAAGCGGTAACATAGCCAAACAACGGTTTGCTAGGAAGGGTGACAAAGGTTAAAGGTTCATGGCAATTTGGGAGGCTTGAACAACAAGTGATAGGTAGCGCAGCATAGCGATAGAACGAAGCAACTAGCATAGCAATGATAGTAATGAGATCCAAGGTGACGGTCATCTTGCCTGAAACCCCGCTAGGAAGAAGAACGAGTCCATGAAGAAGATGAAGCTACGAAGACGAACCACACGTAGACGAACTCATCCTCACGATCGCAACGAAACGGGAACTATCGAGAAGAAGCACACAACATGGTAAACACACCACACATGACAAGGCATGATTCTCAATCAAGTATGATGCATGACAAGGCTACAAGAGGCTACTCATGGCAAGAGAGGATGCATACAAGAGCAACACATCAAAGCAAGTTTAAATGAGGCCGGAAACAATCATATGACAATTCCGGTAAGTCCCCATATGCAAATTTCGAAATTGGTCCAGATCTAAATAAATCTTATGTTCAAGTTGTTAAGCAGCAAGTTAAGATGCACCAAGATGATCTACACGTAATTCTAGTCAAGTTTCATATAAAGTTCATTTAATTCGGAGGTACGGCCTAGAAGATATGAGCAAAACAGGTTAAATATGTCGTTGATGCAAAATGCATACAAACATCAAGCAAACACCTCAAAACAAGGATGCAACATGATAATACGAAACTACATGCAATTCTAAGCAAGTTTCATATAGAGCATGCTCAAAACGGAGGAAAAGGGCAACACATACACTCCAAACAAGATATAACAACAATATGTCCAAAACGGCAAGTAGGCATCTAGCAAGCATCAAAACAACTTGCTATAGCATCCTAACATGAAAACAAAGGCATGTACATGATGTACATGTAAAGCATGACAAAACATGAACACTGAGTTATCTCCAGAAACTACTAGAACATGCTCAAAAGGACATGGCAAGATTGCAAATAATAACAGGTTTACAGACTTAGCAGAATTCACAGGACATGGCAGAAATAACATCGGGTTACCAAGTTTAGATCTATCAAACAACATGCTACAGGAACATACCATAGCAAACAAAGGCATGGCATGAATCTACACATTGCATATAACAAAAGTCCCTTACTGGCCATGAGCCAAAATGGCACATAAAATATGATGGCACCCATATAAATATAGCAAGTTTCGTTACAGGTTCAGAATTAGCAGAAAAACAGAGCATGGCATAAACAAAATTATGAAGGCATCTTTGCGAGCTCGAATCACTCAACACAAAGCATTTCATGACAAGCTAAACATAGCATCAGCAAGAAGACATGTTCATGAAGCTAAACATGGCAATAACAAGTTCATAGCATGCTTGGATCACTAGCAACAACCATGGCAAAATTGATTAACATTTAAACAATCTGCCAGGAACATTTTATAGCAAAAGTAGAGCAAGATTAAGACATGCTGGAGCACTCCATAAATGCAAACAGGGGCATGGATGGATAGAGCATAACATGTACAACAAAACATCCTTAGTGAACATCTCCATAATATGCGTGGATTAATTGGTAGCATCAAGCAAAGATAGCAACATGATATAACAGTTTCAGCATAGCAAAACAGTAACAACAAGTAGCCCAATTCACAAGCTTGATGCACTCACTAAAGGTCATAACAAAATACATGGACGGCACCACTGCAAAGATGGCATGTGTAGCTCATAACTCATGTAGACTTCATGCTCAAAAGAAAATCACACAAAAAGATGCAAAAATGACAAATGAGCATGTTCTGATAAACTACAGCAGACAACATCACATAGCACTCTTGCAACGATGATTAGGGCATCAATATGAACTCAAATGAACATGACACAATGGAATAAAATGAAGAGCATCTCAGGCTGAACATTTTGATATATTATATGCACAAATCAGAGTAGCACACACAAAGTTATGGCATGATGAACATGGGCACAGAATGCAAAATATCAGGGACAGTCGATTTTTCAGAAAAAAAATATGTGAGCGTTGGATAGCTAAAGTGTGCACAGGCGAAGGACATGGGCTGCTCACCCATTGGGCTTCGTCCCAGGATGGAGGAGGAGGCAGCCTGGCAGGGCTTTACCGGAGCTAGGCCAGCCGAGGTTGCCGGGCCTTGGGGGCGCCGCCCACGCGGGGTCATCGGCGTCCTCCCGACAAGGACGACGCACGGCGGCACAGCAGCAGCTAGCGAGGCCGCCGGCAAGGCTGGCGAGGCGCGCGTCGGGGAGAGGAGGAGGCGGCGGATCTGGGTCCACCTGGACCCGATCTGGTCGGAGGCGGGGCAACGTTGACGGGGAGCCGCGGGTCAGGGCGCAGAGGAGCTCGGCTCCCATGGCGGCGGCAAGATCCTGCGGGCAGAGGGAGGTTAGAGGAGGAGGAAAGGAGAGGAAGGGAGAGCGGGGCGAGGCGGCAATGGCCTGGGTCGAGGTGACCGGCGGCGGGCTTGCTTTGTGGCCTTGGTCGCCGGGCGGCGGAGAGGCGGCGGGCGCTGGTGGCTCTGGGAGGCGAAGCGCCAGGCTGGGCGGCGATGTGGGCGCTCCTCGGCCCAGATCAGCCCGGGCAGGCCGCAGATGGTTGGAGCGGGCCAGCGGAGGGAGAGGCCAGCGCTGGGCACGCAGGAGTGGAGGGAGCGGCGGCGCAGGACGTGGCGCCCAGATTGGTCCGGGCTGGGCGGCGGCGTGAGCGACCAAATGGCGTGGGGCCAAGTGGTGCCGAGGAGGTGGCCATGCGCGGAATTTGAGGTGGAGGCGGCGGAGATCCCGAGGAGGGGGGGGATTGATGGTGGGGTTAGGGAAGGGTAGGCTGCCCAAATTGGAAGGAGGGTTTTAAATAGGTAGGGGTTAGGGTCCGAGGGTGCTAAGGGGTTTTTTGGAGCCTCCAATATCGATCGGACGGTTCCGGACGCGAGGGGGTATGCTGGGCCTAGGGGGTTAGTGGGCTG